>CM039508.1:12331520-12718612 GCA_022432975.1 Begonia masoniana | reverse complement strand
GAAAATAAGGTGATGCAGCACAAAGAGGAGATGACGATGTTAAATTTCTACATTATTATGTACATCTTTACTGACAGCAGGGAGCAAATTATGTAGATAATGATCCTGTTTGTCTAAAGATTCAAAGTGCTTTACAGCAAGGGGAAGCAGAACAAACCAGGGCTTTCATTGTCTAAGGGAGCGATGTTTTTTAATGGCAGGTTGGCCATTGGCCTAAAAATCTCTCGGATTAAATTGATTCTGCAGAGTGTCATGCGGGTGTTGGAGGTTCAGAAGAATAAATATGAAATTGTGTACGGCTGGTTTATTACACCGGTTGTCTTGCTAATCAAAGATGAGCGAATTTCTATAGATTTTATCAAGGGATTTTTTAACGTCGTGATGGTTTGATTCTACAGTGTGGGTAGGGGTTAAGCAAATATGCTCACTTTATCCCACTTAAAACACCCTTACACCGCCAAAAGATGGCTGAAGCATTCTATGAGTTCCTAAGACATTTGTGTCTGTCCGGGATAAAGCTTTTTAATTAATTTCTAAAAGAAACTGCTTCTTAGACAAGGAACGGTTTTGCAAGAAGCACAACGCGTACCATTCAAGAATGGATGCAACAAAAAAAGTAGTAATAGTGTCTGAAAACTTATTTTGAAGTCTTTTTTTCAAAAAGAAACCAACCGGTGGGCACGTGGGTCTCGCGTGCTAAATTAAAACATCATCCGGTCGCTAATCGACAAAACACATTTTACATCTTCCGGTGGGCACGTGGGTCTCGCGTGCTAAATTAAAACATCATCCGGTCGCTAATCGACAAAACACATTTTACATCTTCCGGTGAGCACGTGGGTCTCGCGTGCTAAATTAAAACATCATCCGGTCGCTAATCGACAAAACACATTTTACATATTCCGGTGACGTCATCCGGAAGACTAAACCATCATACAACTATCCTTCGGTATCTGCCGATGACATCAACCGGAAGACTAAACGATCAAACAATTCACCTTCGGCATCTGCCGATGACGTCAACCGGACGATTGCCTCATCCAGCTTCCGTCTTATGGTAGAGAACACTAAATCATCAAATGACTCCTTCCAACTGGAAGAAAACACAACTCATCCAAATGCATATAACGGAAGACTTAAGCAACAGATCATTTATAATCTATATAATCATTCCCTGACTCAGTGATCCACTGGACAATTTCAAAGCTCAACGTTTTAAAATAATCTCATCCTACTTAAACTACCATATCCTTTAACATACTGTAACATAAGAGTCTTAACCAGGGGTCATAAGTCGCCTCTCCAGTCCCGCACTGTCACCTTGAGCATCCTCCAGCAACCAGCCTTAAGCATCCTCTTTGAACATAAAATCCTCACCTGAACCTTCTTCACCTACACCATAAGGTTTAACTATAAGCCTAATGCTTAGTAAGGAATGCATGCTGACAGATATACATGAGTACACAATTTAAAGAGACATAAGTTCATAAACCATTCATCATTCGTGTTCATCTTTATCATTTACATAACATGTATTAAGGCAGGGAACGAGGGAGGAAGACAGGGGTACATAGTCATTTGCCTATCGCGGCAGTCGTACATAATCATTTGCCTATCGCGGCAATCATGATACATCACTCGGCCTCCCCAGTGGGAGAATTCGCGAGCCATACATATCATTAACTCGGCCTCCACCAGTGGGAGATTTCGCGAGTCGTACTTATCATTAACTCGGCCTCCACCAGTGGGAGATTTCGCGAGTCATACATATCATTAACTCGGCCTCCACCAGTGGGAGAATTCGCGAGTCATACATAACATAGTCTTTCCCCGCTCTGCACTTAATCTTGGTTACATTTGCTTTTCATATTCTCAACTTAATCATAACAGGGACACAGTGCATAGACATAAAGTTCATAGAGAGAAGTCATATCATGAGGACAAGTAAAACATCCTGTAACTTTACATTTACTTACACAACTTCTTCATATCGTGGAAATAACAAATCGTAGTCAATAAGCTAACATCTCAGTGATTTCCTAATACCCTTGCGGTGTAGGGCCCTAGTGGCCGGAAATCTTAATACATTCACTTACCTGGATTCCTTAGCAATCCGCGCTTCTTTCCTTTAAACTTCTTCACCTAAAACATGTACATTACAGTAGTTAAAACAAAGTCCTAATAGTCCTAATCATAAACCATCCTAGGATCTAATAGCTAAAGTCATTCCGATTCCTCTGTTTGACACACTGCAGTCTGAAATCCGAAACTAGGTGGACAGGTTTTACCATTGATTAAATCCGAGTTGGTTACTTAAAATGCTCAGAATCGATTCGGGATGATATTTCTACCCTCAGATTTAAAAAGTCTTAAACTACTCGGCCACTGCTAAAAATCCGAACTCAGTGCCGAGCTGAAAACAGAGCTCTATTTACGAATGAATGACTACATTGTCCATTTCATACCTCGGGTGTGGATTTGCAGAGAAGAGCAAGCTCGAAACCAGCCGTCGGTAAAGGGAAGTTCTGGTAGCCGAGAGCAAGAACTTGGGAAAGAAGGAATCGCCGAGAGGGAATGTCGGCTACAGTGGTAATAAATGAGGTTTAAGGTTTCCATTTCCTATTTATACTAAATCCATCGATTTTAATTACAAAACTGCCACCTAACCTAGTTTTACTCAACTTGTAATAAATTTGTCTTAACATTAAATTTAAATCATAAAGGTTAAATAAGAGGGTGACAATGAAAATGGTCAGAAAATCACCTGGTCGAAATGTCGGGTGTTACATCCACCCCTCCTTAAACAAAATTTTCGTCCTCGAAAATTGCTCAAGTGAACAACTCAGGATATTTGTCCAACATCTTCTGCTGTCCTTCCCATGTGGCTTCTTCAATGCCGTGATTTGTCCATAAAACTTTCACCAATGGGATCTCTTTGTTCCTCAGAGTCTTGACTGCATATTCCAATATCTGTATCGGTTTCTCCTCATATTCCAGTGTCGGCTCTAAACCAATATCCGATGGCTGGATGACCTGCATCGGGTCACGCATGCACTTCCTTAACATTGACACATGGAAGACATTATGAACTTTATCCAACGATGGGGGCAGCTGCAGTCTGTAAGCCGTACTCCCGATTTTTGCCAAGACAGGGAAGGGTCCAATAAATCTAGGATTAAGTTTTCCCTTCTTGCCAAATCTTAAGACTCCTCTAAATGGTGACACCTTTAAGAATACTTCATCTCCTACTGAAAACTCGAGTTCCCTTCTCCTTTGATCTGCATAACACTTCTGCCGGCTTTGTGCAGTCATCATTCTTTTCCGAATAGTGGTAATCTTATCTGACATTTGCTGCAGAATATCAGGCCCAAGAAGTTTTGTTTCACCAACCTCGTCCCAGTAAAGGGGTGACCTACATTTCCTACCATACAGTGCTTCATAAGGTGCCATACCGATGGTGGACTGATAACTGTTATTGTAGGAAAACTCAACTAGTGGAAAATGTCTGCTCCAAGTTGTCTGAAAGTCAAGTACACATGCTCTCAACATATCTTCGAGTATTTGAATCGTCCTTTCTGACTGGCCATCGGTCTGTGGGTGAAAAGCTGTGCTGAAAGATAACTTTGTACCTATTGTGCCTTGCAAACTTTTCCAGAATCGAGAGGTAAACCTGGGGTCACGGTCAGAGACAATGGATACAGGGATCACATGCAACCTAATAATTTCCTGAACATAAAGATCAGCAAAATGGTCCATCGTATAGGTGGTCCTTACAGGTAAGAAATGGGCTGATTTCGTCAGTCTATCCACCACAACCCAAATACAATCATGCCCTTTTGTCGTCTTAGGTAGTCCTACAACAAAATCCATAGCTATATGTTCCCACTTCCATTCGGGAATAGGCAACGGCTGAAGAGTACCTCCTGGACGTTGGTGCTCGGCTTTGACTTGTTGGCATACTAAACAGGACTCTACATACTTAGCAACATCCCTTTTTAGGTTAGGCCACCAGTACTGTAACTTCAGGTCCCGGTACATCTTGGTGCAGCCAGGATGTACAGAAAAGGAAGAGGAGTGCGCCTCAGCCAAGATCAACTTACGCAATTCCACATCGTTAGGAATGCACCACCGATTTCTAAACCTCAGGATCCCATCCTTGGAGAGACTGAACTCGGAGGTGGTGTCCTTCAACTTATCCATCATGCTGATATTTTCCACTGAATCCTTCTGTTGTGCATCCTTGATCTTTTCCAAAATTGTTGGTTGAATAGTTAACTCAGCGAGCAAGACTGATAACTCTGGAACTATCTCCAAGTCAAATTTCTGAACTTCTGTTCTTAAGGGCATAGACATGGTTGAAACCACGGGCTGCATTGTTGTTGACATCCTACTCAACGCATCAGCTACAGAGTTAGCCTTCCCGAGGTGATACTTGATCTCAAAATCGTAGTCCTTGACAAATTCCAACCAACGTCTCTGTCTCATGTTCAACTCCTTCTGTGTGAAGAGGTACTTTAGACTTTTATGGTCAGAAAACACCTCACACTGCTGTCCATATAAATAGTGTCTCCAAATCTTCAAGGCAAAAACAACAGCAGCTAATTCTAGATCATGAGTGGGGTAATTTTGCTCATAACTCTTTAGCTGCCTAGAAGCATACGCTATAACTTTACCCTCTTGCATCAAAACACAACCTAAACCAACTTTAGACGCATCACAGTAAACACTAAATTTTCCCTCTTCGGTTGGGAGGGTCAATACAGGAGCTGTTGTTAACTTCAGTTTTAACGTCTGGAAGCTGTCTTCACAGGCTTCAGTCCAAGAATACTTAATGTCCTTCTTTGTTAAACCTGTCAGGGGTTTAGCTATCATGGAAAATCCCTTGATGAACTTCCTGTAATAGCCTGCCAATCCAAGGAAGCTGCGGACTTCGCTGGCATTCTTATGTTGAGGCCAATCCTTTACTGCCTGAATTTTGGTCGGGTCCACAGATATGCCATTAGCAGAAACTACATGGCCAAGGAAATTAACCTTATCTGACCAAAACTCACACTTAGACAGTTTGGCGTAAAGTTGATGCTCCTTCAATGTCGTCAAAACTACTTTCAAATGTTCTTCATGGTCAGCCACAGTTCGGGAATATATCAAGATATCATCTATGAATACAATCACAAACTTATCTAAATACTCACGAAACACCCGGTTCATTAAATCCATGAAGGCTGCAGGGGCGTTTGTCAACCCAAACGACATGACTAAGAATTCATAATGTCCATAGCGGGTTCTGAAGGCTGTCTTTGGTATATCTTCGTCTTTAACCTTCAGTTGGTAATAACCCGAACGTAAATCTATCTTTGAAAATACCTTAGCTCCTTGCAATTGGTCAAACAAATCGTCGATCCTGGGTAAGGGGTACCTATTCTTGATTGTCAACTTATTTAGTTCCCTGTAGTCTATGCACATTCTAAGAGAACCATCCTTCTTCCTTACAAATAAGACTGGTGCACCCCAAGGAGAACTGCTGGGGCGAATAAATCCCTTGTCAACCAATTCCTGCAGTTGAACCTTCAATTCTTTCAACTCAACAGGTGCCATACGGTAAGGATTCTTAGATACAGGTGATGCCTCGGGGTATGTATCAATTACAAACTCTATCTCTCTATCGGGTGGTATACCCGGTAAATCATCTAAGAATGCCTCGGAAAACTCTCGGACTATAGGAATATCCTGTAGCTCAATTTTATTCTTCACCCGGTCATCTATTACACTAGCCAGGTAGCTCTCACAACCACCTCTCAGCATTCGGTATATTTCTAGTGAGGATATAATTGGTATCTTACTTATTTTAGGAATAGCTTGGAAGGAATAATGGTTATCATTTGGGGCTCTAAAATCAACTATTCCAGATCGACAACTTATCGTGGCATGATGTCTAAATAACCAATCCATCCCTAATATCACTTCATACCCTTTTATGTCAATGACAATTAATTCCGCATAGAGATTTTTATCCCCTAAGGACACGACGTCACCCTTAACAATCTGTTCTGAATGTAGGGACTTCCCTGATGGCAACACAACACTATATGACCTTTCAGCTGGTAAGGGTCCTATGCTATGTTTGCATACAAACAAGGTTGATATAAACGAGTGTGTGGCCCTTGTATCTATGAGTGTATAAGCAGCAAAACCACAGATCATGATGGTACCTGATATGACTGTATGTTGATCAGCTCCCTCATCTTCCATCAACGCATACACTCGGGGTACAACCCTTGCACGGTTCGGGTCTGGCGGCATGGGACAATCTCTGACCATGTGTCCGGTCTTATCACACCTGAAACACCGGCCAGAAAGCAGCTTGCACTCACCAGGGTGGTTCCTCTGACATGTAGGGCATAGAGGCGCCAGAGGTCTCTTTCCTTTTCCTTGGTCATCATTCTGGTTGAGGGGCCTCTTCATTCCATGCTGCTGTTGCTGTGGTCCCTTGTTCTGTCGTGGCTGCCAACCTTTGTTCTGACGTGGTGGCGGCTGAGTGTCCTTCATGAGTTTCTTTGGCTGTTCGCGCTGTGCATATGCTGTCATTTCTGCCTCTTCTAGCTCCAAGGCCTTAGCCGTCACTTCACCATAAGGTACATTATGTATCCCAGCAGTCTTCACTTTCATGTACAGACTTGGCTTCAGTCCTTGAACAAATTGGTAAATCTTATCTTCCTCATCCTCAATCATACGGGGAGCAAACCGTGATAAAGCATCAAATTCACATATATAATCCGTCATAGAGCCAGTTTGTCGTAGATTCATAAACTCCTTCTTCTTGTTGGCCCGAACAGTCCTATTGAAGTACTTGTCAAAGAAGGCGGTCTTGAACATCCCCCAGGTCATAGCTTCGGCATTAGCGGTGCTCTGAATCGAGTCCCACCAATGCCTTGCACTTAACTCCAAATGAAAGACAGCATAGGTGACCTTATCCCCTTCGTCAACCTTTGCATACATAAACATGTCTTCTATCTTTCGAATCCACTCCTCAGCATGAATAGGATCTGAGACATACCCATTAAACACCGGCCGGTGAAAGCGCTCACCCCCATGGTCATGAGTTGCGTTAGTACTGGAGTTGCCTTGTTCTTCTCTAGCTGTCATCAGTCGTTCTATCTGGTGAGATTGGCGCATGACCAACTTAGTCAACTGAGCGATAGCATTGCTATCCTCATTGCTCTCTCTCTCTGTTGACCTCTAACCATCTTGGGATTCCTAGACAAATCATTACAGGCATAACTTAACTTAATGACATACATGAAATCATAAATACTTACAGTTGCTGAGGTGTGCTCAAGTGACAGTCAGTGCTGGAAGGCAGTCTGCAGAATCGGTTTTAGAACCTGGTTTTGCTCTGATACCACAATTGTAACGACCCCAGCCAGGAGCCGTCACGTGTTCATATTCTTTCATTAATCGTTTGCTTGACTTTTACTATTATTACATTCACTTACTATCTCTCAACAGACTTTCACATTTTACATATATTTTTTTTTTCTAAACTGGTAATAGAGACGCAGAACCATTAAGGAAGACGAACCCTCTCGTGCCCGACTTCCCATGCCTCGTCGGCTCAAACTTTCACAGAGTCGAGCGACTAGACTCGGTCATTGGTTTCTTGACAATTTCGGGAAAAGAGGAGGTGCCCTCAATTCTCTTAACATAATACCACTCGGGTTTGCATGGGTTGCATGCGTTGACAACTCTCAGAAATTTAGTCGTCCGGTCATCACGTGCATTACGCGTGACTCGCTTAACATCGCCTAAAAGGAGACATCTTCCGGTGGGCACGTGGGTCTCGCGTGCTAAATTAAAACATCATCCGGTCGCTAATCGACAAAACACATTTTACATCTTCCGGTGGGCACGTGGGTCTCGCGTGCTAAATTAAAACATCATCCGGTCGCTAATCGACAAAACACATTTTACATTTTCCGGTGAGCACGTGGGTCTCGCGTGCTAAATTAAAACATCATCCGGTCGCTAATCGACAAAACACATTTTACATCTTTCGGTGACGTCATCCGGAAGACTAAACCATCATACAACTATCCTTCGGCATCTGCCGATGACGTCAACCGGAAGACTAAACCATCAAACAATTCACCTTCGGCATCTGCCGATGACGTCAACCGGACGATTGCCTCATCCAGCTTCCGTCTTACGGTAGAGAACACTAAATCATCAAATGACTCCTTCCAACTGGAAGAAAACACAACTCATCCAAATGCATATAACGGAAGACTTAAGCAACAGATCATTTATAATCTATATAATCATTCCCTGACTCAGTGATCCACTGGACAATTTCAAAGCTCAACGTTTTAAAATAATCTCATCCTACTTAAACTACCATATCCTTTAACATACTGTAACATAAGAGTCTTAACCAGGGGTCATAAGTCGCCTCTCCAGTCCCGCACTGTCACCTTGAGCATCCTCCAGCAACCAGCCTTAAGCATCCTCTTTGAACATAACATCCTCACCTGAACCTTCTTCACCTACACCATAAGGTTTAACTATAAGCCTAATGCTTAGTAAGGAATGCATGCTGACAGATATACATGAGTACACAATTTAAAGAGACATAAGTTCATAAACCATTCATCATTCGTGTTCATCTTTATCATTTACATAACATGTATTAAGGCAGGGAACGAGGGAGGAAGACAGGGGTACATAGTCATTTGCCTATCGCGGCAGTCGTACATAATCATTTGCCTATCGCGGCAATCATGATACATCACTCGGCCTCCCCAGTGGGAGAATTCGCGAGCCATACATATCATTAACTCGGCCTCCACCAGTGGGAGATTTCGCGAGTCGTACTTATCATTAACTCGGCCTCCACCAGTGGGAGATTTCGCGAGTCATACATATCATTAACTCGGCCTCCACCAGTGGGAGAATTCGCGAGTCATACATAACATAGTCTTTCCCCGCTCTGCACTTAATCTTGGTTACATTTGCTTTTCATATTCTCAACTTAATTATAACAGGGACACAGTGCATAGACATAAAGTTCATAGAGAGAAGTCATATCATGAGGACAAGTAAAACATCCTGTAACTTTACATTTACTTACACAACTTCTTCATATCGTGGAAATAACAAATCGTAGTCAATAAGCTAACATCTCAGTGATTTCCTAATACCCTTGCGGTGTAGGGCCCCAGTGGCCGGAAATCTTAATACATTCACTTACCTGGATTCCTTAGCAATCCGAGCTTCTTTCCTTTAAACTTCTTCACCTAAAACATGTACATTACAGTAGTTAAAACAAAGTCCTAATAGTCCTAATCATAAACCATCCTAGGATCTAATAGCTAAAGTCATTCCGATTCCTCTGTTTGACACACTGCAGTCTGAAATCCGAAACTAGGTGGACAGGTTTTACCATTGATTAAATCCGAGTTGGTTACTTAAAATGCTCAGAATCGATTCGGGATGACATTTCTACTCTCAGATTTAAAAAGTCTTAAACTACTCGGCCACTGCTAAAAATCCGAACTCAGTGCCGAGCTGAAAACAGAGCTCTATTTACGAATGAATGACTACATTGTCCATTTCATACCTCGGGTGTGGATTTGCAGAGAAGAGCAAGCTCGAAACCAGCCGTCGGTAAAGGGAAGTTCTGGTAGTCGAGAGCAAGAACTTGGGAAAGAAGGAATCGCCGAGAGGGAATGTCGGCTACAGTGGTAATAAATGAGGTTTAAGGTTTCCATTTCCTATTTATACTAAATCCATCGATTTTAATTACAAAACTGCCACCTAACCTAGTTTTACTCAACTTGTAATAAATTTGTCTTAACATTAAATTTAAATCATAAAGGTTAAATAAGAGGGTGACAATGAAAATGGTCAGAAAATCACCTGGCCGAAATGTCGGGTGTTACAGAAAACGTGAAGAGACTTTGATGAACGGAGGAAGAATCGTTGGTGAGGAGGAGGAATCGCCGTTGAGAAGAAAAATCGCCAAGGAGGGAGAGCACTGCGATTTTTTTCCAAGTGCTGGAGGAGAAATGAGGGCTTTGGCCTTTTTTAATCAATTTAACTTATAAAAGACAAGTTTGCCCCTCCATTGAACTTTCTGTTTATCCTATTGTTTGGCTATCGGTTCGGTTTCTCTAAAATTTTCTTATTTTCTCCAATAATTCCAATTTATTCCTAGGGCTCTAATAAAACTCTTCGTTCGTCAAACGGATTTATTTTTCCATTTCTACGAATTAAATCTCTCTAAGGTCAAAACCGGAAACTTAAGTATAATATTTTGGTTAGAATTCCTTAAATTCTCATAATTCTCCCAAAATTCATATTAATTATTAGGATTCCATTAAAACTCTCAGTTTGTAAACGGACATATCTCGATTATTTACAAAATTACCCTTGCACGCACAATTCAAAACCCGTAAAACCGGGTGTTACATTCCATTCACCTTACAGAAATTTTGTCCTCAAAATTGATTACACAAATAATTCTGGATACTTAGCCATCATAGCTTGCTGCCTCTCCCAGGTAGCTTCCTCTACTCCGTGATTCCGCCATAGCACTTTGACTAGCGGGATCTCTTTGTTTCTCAACACTTTAATAGAAGATTCCAGAATTTGTACTGGCCTTTCCACATAGGTTAGCGTTTGCTGTACCTCAATCTCCCGTGCTTCTACGACATGCGACGGGTCACGTACACACTTCCTGAGCATAGACACGTGAAAGATGTTGTGGATGGCTCCATTGATGCCGGTAACTGTAGTCGATAAGCCATCTTCCCAATTCTCTTCAAAATAGGAAAGGGCCCAATGTAACGAGGGTTTAGTTTGCCCCGTCTCCCGAATCTCATAACACCTTTGAATGGGGAAATTTTCAAATATACCTCGTCACCTACATTAAATTCCAACTCCCTTCGTCTATTGTCAGCGTAGCTCTTTTGACGGCTCTGAGCTACCTTGATGCGCTGTCTAATAACGGCAATCTTCTCCGCCATTTGCTGTAAAATATCGGGGCCAATGATGCTAGCTTCACCGACCTCGTCCCAATATAGCGGTGATATACATTTTTGTCCATACAGCGCTTCATATGGAGCCATGCTAATGGTAGCTTGAAAGCTATTGTTATATGAAAACTCAATTAACGGCAAGTACCTGCTCCACGAGCCTTGAAACTCTAACACACAGGCTCTAAGCATATCCTCAAGAATTTGATTCGTTCGCTCTGTCTAACCATCGGTCTGAGGATGAAATGTCATGCTAAAGTTCAACTGAGTTCCCATTGGTTTGTGCAGACTCTTCCAAAATTTCGAAGTAAACCTTGGATCTCGGTCTGAAACTATGGAAACAGGCACCCCGTACAGTCTAACAATCTCCTGCACGTAGAGTTCGGCGAGCTGATCCATGGAGAACGTTGTTTTAACTGGAAGAAAGTGGGCCGACTTCGTCAAACGGTCCACTATCACCCATACGCTATCATGCCCCTTCGTTGTTCTTGGGAGTCCAACAATAAAATCCATTGAAATTTGCTCTCATTTCCACTATGGAATAGGCAGGGGTTGCAAAGTTCCTGTCGGCCTCTGATGCTCCACCTTAACCTGCTGACAAATCAGACAGGTTTCTACATACCTGGCCACCTCTCTCTTCAAGTTAGGCCACTAGAAATGCTGCTTTAGATCTCGATACATCTTAGTGCTTCTTGGATGCACCGAAAAGGCCGAAGAGTGCGCCTCGGCCAAGATTTCTTTCTTCAACTCCTCATTATCAGGCACGTACCACCTATGCCTGAATTTCAAAATACCATCATCCGACAAGTTGAAATCGGACGAGTTCTCAGATGTCATGCTCAAACGATGCTTGTCACATTCTAAGTCTCCCCGTTGAGCTTCACGTAATTTGTCAAGTATCGTCGGCCTGAGGGAAATGTTGGTAAGAATTGTGGGCAACTCAGCCACGATCTCCATATCAAACTTCTCTATCTCAGACTTCAACATCACCGACATCCCTGCAAGTGAAGGCTGACTCACAGTAGGAAATCTGCTCAAGGCATCTACGACTTTATTTGCTTTCCCTGGGTGGTATTTGTGTAACACCCGATTTTACGAGTTTTTGAATTGTGCGCGCAATGGCAATTTTGTAAATAATCAAAATATGTTCGTTTTGCAAACTGAGAGTTTTAATAGAGTCCTTATAATTAATATGAATTTTGGGAGAGTTATGGGAATTTAAGGAATTCAAACCGTGATATAATGTTTAAGTTTTCGGTTTTGACCCTATAGCGATTTAATTCGTAGAAATAGCAAATTATGTCCGTTTGGCAAACGGAAAGTTTTATTAGAGCTCTAGAAATAAATGGGAATTATTGGAGAAATAAAGAAATTTGGAGAAAACGAACTGAGAGACAAACAATGAGGTAAATAGAGAATCTAATGGAGGGGCAAACTTGTCATTTGACAAGTCAACGCAAATTAAATACACAAACCCTTTCTTCTTCCCCACACTTAACGTTTTTCTCCAAATTTTCCCTCCCACGGCGATTTTTGCTTCTCTTCCACGATTCTCCACCATCTTCATCGATTCCTCCTCCTGTCTTCAAGGTTCCTTCAAGATTTCTTCTCCCCTCGCGATTCTTGGTAAGAATCTATAGTTTTTCGGCCGTTATTCTCAATTTCTTGCTTGGTGAATCGTTAGGGTTTTGTCAGTTTTTGTTGAAAATAACCGGGTTAGGTTAGGAATGATTAGTTATTACTTTATAGACGATTATTGAACGTTATTAGGTGAAATAAGTTGGTGTATTTGTTGTTTGATTGAAAAACCGGGTTTGGAGCTTAAGGAAATCTCCATTAATGGAGGCTTAGAATTGGTGAGCGTGAATTGCTCGATGAAATACCCGAGAGTGATTTGTTAGAATTTTAAAAAATTCCCTTTAGTTAGGAGTTTCGTTAGTTCAAGAAATTTTGATATTTAGGTTCGATTTTAACAAAGGACATTGTTAAATGCTTTAGGTGACAAGGCTCGAATCAAGGAGCTCAGTGTGCTAAGGACCCGAGGTAAGTTCTCGTGACTTACTCTGGCCGATTGGCCTACACCATATGTCGGAATTTGTGTTGAGGATTGTTGGTGCTTGGTTTGTTTAATTGATTTAGTTGGGTAGTTTAAGTTTGGTTGTTTTTAGAGGTTAAGTATTGTTATATTTTGATGGTATTGGTACCGTTTTGATGGTATTCATGTTATATATGTTATATTGTGCTTATTGAACTGTTCATGCATCATGGTTTTCAAAACGTCACGAAAAATGAATTTACGCATGGATTTCAAAGAGAAAGAATTGCATGCATGAAATGGCAAGTAAAGTATCATAGTAAACAACACATGGCATGGAGTTATCGGGGATAAGGTTCAGACCTCGCGTTCTGTGGTGAGTGGGTTTTCCTCCCTTCAGATGGTGTGGGCTGTCTAACCGCTTGACGTGCCCTATTTATCTATCGAGCGTTTTCGATAACCATAGACTGACACGTACCAATATATGAAATGATATGGACGGTTTTCTTAGCATTGAGCATACATGATCATGCATTGACATTTACGTAGAATTTACTGAAATTTTTATCTCATAGGTATCTTTATGGTGTAGGTGACTACGAGCAAGGCGAGGACGATGTCCCTCCACCTGACGAGCCTGCAGCTTGAAGAAGGATGTTCATGGGAGCGGCCGGCGTAGTCGATGCGCACACGACCCGTGGGAGCTATAGGTTATGTATTTTGAGTTACTTTGGGTTGAAATGGGCAGATGGGTGATGATATATGATGAAATGTATAGAAATTCATATTAGGGTGCTTGGTATCTGGATAGGTTATAAACCGTGGTTTTGATGATTTTGATAGCTTCCGCTATGTATGGACGGCTGTGGATGAAATGGATAGGATATTGATGTTTGATGTATATTTGGATGAATAGTGATGATTGTGGATATCTTGATGAAATAGAATGGATTTTGGATGAGTTTTGATGTTCTGAAAGTAGGTTTATGGTTTTGAGTTGAAATTGAAGTTTCGTGTCGGGATTTGATGAGGTTGAATGTTTGGTTTATGGATGGGGGTGGAATTGATATTGAATAGGTAGAGTTGGTTAAGTTTGGAAGTGATTGGAGGTGTTGATTATGTACAAAATGTAAAAATTGCCTTTGCAGGGATAGATCTGTGCCTACAGGGGTAGACACCTTGCCAGGCAAGGGGTCAACCCCTCAGACAAGGTGTCGACTGAACTTACAAAGGAATGCAACCCGAGAGCAAAACTGTTTTTGAAGTGTCGACCCATCAGACAAGGTGTCGACCGAACTTACAAAGGAATGCAACCCGAGAGCAAAACACCGCTATTGCAAGGTGTCTACCGGTTTCAGTACAAACAAAAACCAAAACCTTTTTAGGGGTCGACCACTATTATGAAGTGTCGACCGAAAGCTCTGGGGGTCGACCAAGGTGCTTTTTATAGTGTTAAACTTGGGATTTTGGTTAATTTTATCTGGTAACGAGTCTTCCACGCACAGTAGTCTTCCGCCGAATAAGGTTAATTGTCTCTAAACAAGTGAGATTAAAGGATTGAAACCTTAGACGAGTCATTTTGGGTACGTTTAAGTTAGATCCTGAATGTCGATAGAAATGGATTGAACGCCCGAGTCCATTCTCTAACGAGCGAAACGAAAGAAAACGAATAGACAAATGATGAACGAATGAAAAATGCAATGAAAGAAATCCGATAAAGACTTAAGTGAGAACAGGCGAGGGTAGTATGCACGTATGTATGTAAGCACGCACGACACAGGTCGTGGCGGCACCGACACAGGGTCGGGGTCGTCACAACAGTTGGTATCAGAGCTCCCGAGTTTTAAAATTGGTTCTGCAGACTGCTCGACTACGCAAGCCACTTCACGGACATGCTTCTTCAAACTGTGAGTACGTTACATGCTTTATTTGTTTTCATGTTTTTTAGAATTATTGCTTTAACTTGTATCGGATTATAAAAACGGTGCGTCGAGGGAATGAACGAGACGATAGAGATGACACCATAAATCAACTCAAGGAGTTTATTGCCCAACAGTCCCAACACTTAGAAAGACATGCTCAACATATGGGAAGGCAGTCCCAACAGCTTGATACGCTGATTAACCAAGAGGGCCATAGAGCTCAGGAGGTGGCAACTCCTAGTAATAGAGGAATGGAGAGGTTTCAGAAATTACAACCCCTAGTGTTCAATGGACAATCGTCGGATCCCTCTTGAGCCGAGGAGTGGATTCGAACTATGGAGGATATGCTAGTATATGCAAGCAAAGGGGATGGGGAGAAGGTTGCGTTCGTTGCCTATCACTTGGCACTGGATGCCCCGTTTCTGGTGGGATATGATCAAGGCGACCACCGATGTGACCGCGATGAGCTGGGAGTGGTTTAAAACCATATTCTACGACAAATATTTTAGCCACACAGTACGGGAGGCAAAGATGATGGAGTTTATGCAATTGAGACAGGCAGGCTCAGTTGCTGAATACGTCAGAAGGTTTGAGGCCCTATGTTCGCACCATGCCAGGTCAGTGTTGATGAAGACAAGGTGCGTCAGTTTATGCAAGGGCTTAGTCAAGGGGTAAGAAAAAGTGTCATTATATCAGGGGTGCGGAATGTGCCCTATACGGAGATTGTAGCGAGAGAACTAGACATTGAGGTCGCTGAACAGACTTTTGACAAACCGAGGGAGCCAGCTAGAGGGTTCTTTCAGGAGATACAGCCACGGCCTCAGAACAATGGCGGGCAACCGAAGGGACAGCCACAACAACACCAGAGGGGTGCAAAGAGGCCCTACGATGGTAAGGGCAACCAAGGCAAGGGGAAGCAAGTTCAGGGGGCTACTCAAAAGCCAATTTGTCCTAAATGCCAAAAAGAACACTACGGCCCTTGTCGATTGGGCACAAACAGTTGTTTTAGATGTGGAGAGGTAGGCCATTTTGCTCAGAACTGTCCAAGGGCGGCTACCGATCAAAGAAGAGTGGCCCCGAGAATATTTACGTTTATTGAGCCCAGTGATGTCGACGATGAAGACCAGCCCACAGTTATAGCAGGTACTATTTTGGTCATGGGAGTAGCTGTATTTTCATTGATAGATACGGGTGCTACGCACTCGTTTATTTCCACTGCATGCGTAGCTAGACTGAGGATAGAGCCTGAGTTAGCAAAGTACGAGTATCGAGTCATGCTGCCTTCAGGGGAGTTTATGTAGTCAGATCGCATCTTCCATGGCAACGTTGTCTCTGTAGGGAGCAATACCCTTTATGCTCGGTTGATAGTTATGGGCATAGAGCGGTATGACCTTATCTTGGGATTGGATTGGCTATCTCGCCATTTCACTACCATTGACTGCCGATCAGGGGTGGTGACTTTTCAGCCCCCGGGTAAGGAGGAGTTTGCCTATTAGGCAATGAAAAGATTGAGCAGCCTACCAACCTTCTATTCCATGAAGGTTAGTGAACAATTTAAAAGTGAATGCTCGGTTTTTATGGTCACTGTGGTCGACACTCAGTTACTTGATGGGGTAACACCAGGTGACATCCCAATTGTTAGAGAATTCTCAGAGATTTTTCTCGACGATCTTCCCAGATTACCACCGGATCGGGAGATAGAGTTTGTAATTGATGTCTATCCTAGTTCTGAACCAGTTTCTAAGAACCCGTACAGATTGGCGCCCGCCGAGCTAAAGGAGTTGAAATCTCAGCTAGAAGAGTTGTTGGATAAGGGCTTTATTTGACCTAGCTTTTCTCCATGGGGTGCGCCAGTTTTGTTCGTTAAGAAGAAAGACAGAACTCTCCGGATGTGCATCGACTATTGAGAGTTAAATAAGTTGACAGTGAAAAACAAGTACCCATTACCCTGAATAGATGATTTTTTTGACCATCTACAAGGTGCCCAAGTATTCTCCAGGATTGATTTACGCTCGGGTTACTATCAGTTGAAGGTACGACGGGAAGATATTCCAAAGACAGCATTTCGAACGAGGTACGGGCATTATGAATTCCTCTAATGTCTTTTGGACTTACGAATTCCCCCGCGGCATTTATGGATTTAATGAACCGTGTTTTCAAAGAATATTTGGACAAGTTTGTTGTTGTATTCATCGACGACATCTTGGTCTATTCTAAGACGAAGGAGGAGCACGAAGAACACTTACGAATTGTCTTGACGAATTTGGAGAAACATCAGCTTTACCCGAAGTTCTCCAAATGCGAGTTTTGGCTGGATCAGATTAACTTCCTCGGCCACATTATATCTCAAGAAGGGATTTCTGTGGACCCAAGCAAGATTCAAGTTGTAAAAGATTGGCCGCATCCTAAGAATGTACGAGAGATACGCAGATTTCTCGGATTGGCTGGGTATTACCGAAAGATTATTGAGGGATTTTCAAAGATTGTAGTCCCCCTTTCGCGATTGACAAGGAAAAATGAGAAATTCGTATGGTCGGCTACGTGTGAAAATAGCTTTGAAGAGCTGAAACAAAGACTGACTACAGCACCAGTGTTGACATTACCTGTTGACATTGCCTGTTGAAGGCGATAAGTTCAGTATATACTGCGATGCTTCAAAGATTGGACTTGGGTGTGTGTTGATGCAGGAGGGCAGGGTCATTGCTTATGCTTCTAAGCAGTTGAAGCCGTACGAGCAAAATTATCTGACACACGACCTTGAGCTTGCAGCGGTTGTCTTTGCTTTAAAAATCTGGAGACACTACCTGTATGGGCAGCAATGTGAAGTGTTCTCAAATCACAGGAGTTTAAAATACCTGTTTACACAGAAAGAACTAAATATGCGGCAAAGATGGTGGTTGGAGTTCGTTAAAGATTATGACTTTAAGATCAAATACCACCCAGGGAAAGCAAACAAGGTTGCAGATGCCTTGAGCAGAATGCCTTCTACGAATCAGCCTTCGCTTGCAGCGATGTCGGTGATGTTGAAGTCTGAGATTGAGAGGTTTGATGATGACATTGTGGCTGAGTTGTCCACGATGCTTACCAACATTTCTCTCAAGCCAACGATACTTGACAAATTATGTGAGGCTCAACAGAGAGACTTAGAGTGTGACAAGCACCGTTTAAGTATGACATCTAAGGATTCTTCCGATTTCAACTTGTAGGATGATGGTATTTTGAAATTCAGGCATAGGTGGTACGTGCCTAATAATGAGGAGTTGAAGAAATAAATATTAGGTGAGGCACACTCTTCGGCCTATTCGGTGCATCCAGGAAGCACCAAAATGTAGCGAGACCTAAAGCAACATTTCTGGTGGCCTAACATGAAGAGGGAGGTGGCCAGGTATGTAGAAACCTGTCTGGTTTGTCAGCAAGTTAAGGCAGAACATCAGAGGCCGGTAGGAACTTTGCAACCCCTACCTATTCCGGAGTGGAAATGGGAGCAGATTTCAATGGATTTTATTGTTGGACTCCTAAGAACAACGAAAGGCCATGATAGCATATGGGTGATAGTGGACCGTTTGACGAAATCGGCCCACTTTCTTCCAGTTAAAACAACGTTTTCCATGGATCAGCTCGCTGAACTCTATGTGCAGAAGATTGTTAGACTACACGGGGTGCCTGTTTCCATAGTTTCAGACCGAGATCCGAGGTTTACTTTGAAATTTTGGAAAAGTCTACACAAAGCCATGGGAACTCAGTTGAACTTTAGCACGGCATTTCATCCCCAGACCGATGGTCAGACAGAGCGAACGAATCAAATTCTTGAGGATATGCTTAGAGCATGCGTGTTAGAGTTTCAAGGCTCGTGGAGCAGATACTTGCTGTTAATTGAGTTTTCATATAACAATAGCTTCCAAGCTACCATTGGCATGGCTCCGTATGAAGCGCTGTATGGGCGAAAATGTAAATCACCGCTATATTGGGACGAGGTCGGTGAAGCTAGCATCATTGTCCCCGATATTTTACATCAAACGGCGGAGAAGACCGTTATAAGACAACTCATTGAGGTAGCTCAGAGCCGTCAGAAAAGCTACGCTGACAATAGACGAAGGGAGTTGGAGTTTAAGGAAGGTGATGAGGTCTATTTGAAAATTCTCCATTCAAAGGCGTCGTGAGATTTGGAAGATGGGGCAAGCTAAATCCTCGTTACGTTGGGCCCTTTCCTATTTTGAAAAGAATTGGGAAGATGGCTTATCAACTACAATTACCGGCGTCAATGGAAAGCATCCACAACGTATTTCACGTATCGATGCTCAGGAAGTGTGTGCGTGACCCGTTGCATGTCGTAGAGGCACGGGAGATTGAGGTACAACCAACGCTAACCTATGAGGACAGACCGGTACAAATTCTAGAATCCGCTATTAAAGTATTGAGAAACAAGGAAATCCCGCTTGTCAAGGTATTATGGCGGAATCACGGAGCAGAGGAAGCTACCTGGGAGAAGCAGCAAGCTATGATGGCTAAATATCCAGAGTTATTTGTGTAATCAATTTTGAGGACAAAATTTCTGTAAGGTGGATTGAATGTAACACCCAGTTTTACCGGTTTTTGAATTGTGCGCGCAATGGTAATTATGTAAATAATCGAAATATATCCGTTTTACGAACTGAGAGTTTTAATAGAGTCCTTATAATTAATATGAATTTTGGGAGAGTTATGGGAATTTAAGGAATTCAAACCGTGATATAATGTTTAAGTTTCTTTTTTTGACCCTATAGCGATTTAATTCGTAGAAATAGAAAATTATGTCCGTTTGGCGAACAGAAAGTTTTATTAGAGCTCTAGAAATAAATGGGAATTATTGAAGAAATAAAAAAATTTAGAGAAAACGAACCGAGAGACAAACAATGAGGTAAATAGAGAATCTAATGGAGGGGCAAACTTTTAATTTGACAAGTCAATGCGCACACGACCCGTGGGAGCTATAGGTTGTGTATTTTGAGTTACTTTGGGTTGAAATGGGCGGATGGGTGATAATATATGATGAAATGTATAGAAATTCATATTAGGGTGCTTGGTATCTGGATAGGTTATAAACCGTAGTTTTGATGATTTTGATAGCTTCTGCTATGTATGGACGGCTGTGGATGAAATGGATAGGATATTGATGTTTGATGTATATTTGGATGAATATTGATGATTGTGGATATCTTGATGAAATAGAATGGATTTTAGATGAGTTTTGATGTTCTGATAGTAGGTTTATGGTTTTGAGTTGAAATTGAAGTTTCGTGTCGGGATTTGATGAGGTTGAATGTTTGGTTTATGGATGGGGGTGGAATTGATATTGAATAGATAGAGTTGGTTAAGTTTGGAAGTGATTGGAGGTGTTGATTATGTACAAAATGTAAAAATTGCCTTTGCAGGGGTAGACTTGTGCCTGCAGGGGTAGACACCTTGCCAGGCAAGGGGTCGACCCCTCAGACAAGATGTCGACTGAACTTACAAAAGAATGCAACCCGAGAGCAAAACTGTTTTTGAAGTGTCGACCCCTCAGACAAGGTGTCGACCGAACTTACAAAGGAATGCAACCCGAGAGCAAAACACCGCTATTGAAAGGTGTCGACCGGTTTCAGTACAAACAAAAACCAAAACCTTTTTAGGGGTCGACCACTATTATGAAGTGTCGACCGAAAGCTCTGGGGGTCGACCAGGGTGTTTTTTATAGTGTTAAACTTGGGATTTTGGTTAATTTTAAGTGGTAACGAGTCTTCCACGCACAGTAGTCTTCCGCCGAATAAGGTTAATTGTCTCTAAACAAGTGAGATTAAAGGATTGAAACCTTAGACGAGTCATTTTGGGTACGTTTAAGTTAGATCCTGAATGTCGATAGAAATGGATTGAACGCCCGAGTCCGTTCTCTAACGAGCGAAACGAAAGAAAACGAATCGACAAATGATGAACGAATGAAAAATGCAATGAAAGAAATCCGATAAAGACTTAAGTGAGAACGGGCGAGGGTAGTATGCACGTATGTATGTAAGCACGCACGACACAGGTCGTGGCAGCACCGACACAGAGTCGGGGTCGTCACAATTTGATTTCAAAGTCATAATCCTTAACGAACTCCAACCACCTTCGTTGTCACATATTCAATTCCTTTTGCGTAAACAGATACTTTAAACTCTGGTGATCTGAGACCACTTCACATTGCTGCCCATACAGGTATTGTCTCCAGATTTTCAACGTAAAGACAACTGCTGCTAATTCCAAGTCATGCGTCGGGTAATTCTGCTCGTACGGCTTCAATTGTTGAGAAGCATACGCAATAACCCTTCCCTCCTACATAAGCACACATCCAAGTCCAACTTTAGATGCATCACAATAAATGCTGAACTTGTCGCCTTCAACAGGCAGTGTTAAAGTTGGAGCCATGGTCAATTTATGCTTCAACTCCTCAAAGCTCTTTTCACAAGCAGCCGACCATACGAACTTCTCATTTTTCCTTGTCAAGCGAGAAAGAGGGACCACGATCTTTGAAAACCCCTCAATAAACTTACGGTAATACCCGGCCAATCCGAGAAATCTGCGTATCTCACGCACATTCTTAGGCTGCGGCAAATGTTTTACAACTTGAATCTTACTCGGGTCTACGGAAATCCCCTCTTGAGATTTTACGTGGTAAAGGAAGTTAATCTGATC
This sequence comes from Begonia masoniana, assembly GCA_022432975.1. NCBI lineage: Eukaryota > Viridiplantae > Streptophyta > Magnoliopsida > Cucurbitales > Begoniaceae > Begonia > Begonia masoniana. The sequence goes on along the minus strand of CM039508.1, from coordinate 12,696,938 downwards.
CAGCCAAAACTCGCATTTGGAGAACTTCGGGTAAAGCTGGTGTCTCTCCAAATTTCTCAAGACAATCCGTAAATGCTCCTCGTGCTCCTCCTTCGTTTTAGAATAGACCAAGATGTCGTCAATAAACACAACAACAAACCTGTCTAAATATTCCTTGAAGACACGGTTCATTAAATCCATAAATACCGCGGGGGCATTCGTAAGTCCAAAAGACATCACAAGGAATTCATAATGCCCGTACATCGTTCGAAATGCTGTCTTTGGAATATCTTCCCGTCGTACCTTCAACTGATAGTAACCCGAGCGTAAATCAATCCTGGAGAATACTCGGGCACCCTGTAGCTGGTCAAACAAATCATCTATTCGGGGCAACGGGTACTTGTTTTTCACTGTCAACTTATTCAACTCTCAATAGTCGATGCACATCCGGAGAGTTCTGTCTTTCTTCTTAACGAACAAAACCGGCACACCCCAAGGAGAAAAGCTAGGTCGGATGAATCACTTATCCAACAACTCTTCTAGCTGAGATTTCAACTCCTTTAGCTCGGCGGGCGCCAATCTGTACGGGTTCTTAGAAATTGGTTCAGAACTAGGATAGACATCAATTACAAACTCTATTTCCCGATCTAGTGGCAATCCTGGAAGATCGTCGCAAAAAATCTCCGCGAACTCCCTGACAATCGGGATATCACCTAGTGTTACCCCATCAAGTAACTGAGTGTCGACCACTGTGACCATGAAAACCGAGCATTCACTTTTAAATGCTCACTAAGTTTCATGGAATAGGAGGTTGGTAAGTTGCTCAATCTTTTCATTAGCTGATAGGCAAACTTCTCTTTACCCAGAGGCCGAAAAGTCACCACCCCTGATCAACAGTCAATGGTGTCGAAATGGCGAGATAGCCAATCCATTCCCAAGATAAGATCATACTGCTCTATGCCCATAACTATCAATCGAGCATAAAGGGTATGGCTCCCTACAGAGACAACGTTGCCCTAGAAGATGTAATCTGACTGCATAAACTCCCCTGAAGGCAGCATAACTCTATACCCGTACTCTGCTAACTCAGGCACTATCTTCAGTCTAGCTACGCATGCAGTGGAAATAAACAAGTGCGTAGCACCCGTATCTATCAATGAAAATACAGCTACTCCCATGACCAGAATAGTACCTGCTATAACTGAGGGCTGGGCCTCGTCGTCAACATCGCCAGGCTCATTAAACGCAAATATTCTCTGAGCCACTCTTCTTTGATCGGTAGCCGCCCTTGGATAACTCTGAGCAAAATGGCCTATCTCTCCACATCTGTAACAACTGTTTCTACCCAATCGACAGTGGCCGTAGTGTTCTTTTTGGCATTTAGGACAAATAGGCTTTTGAGTAGCCCCTTGGACTTCCTTCCCCTTGCCTTGGTCGCCTTTACCATCATAGGGCCTCTTTGCACCTCTCTGTTGTTGTTGTGGCTGTCTCGTTGGTTGCCAGCCCTTATTCTGAGATCGTGGCTGTATCTCCCGAAAGAACCATCTAGCTGGCTCCCTCGGTTTGTCGAAAGTCTGTTCGGCGGCCTCAATGTCTAGCGCTCTCGCTAGAACCTCAGTATAGGGCACATTCCGCACCCCTAATATAACGACACTTTTTCTGATCCCCTAACTTAGCCCTTGCATAAACCGACGCACCTTGTCCTCATCAACACTGACCTGGCATGGTGCAAACCGGGAGAGGGCCTCGAACCTCCTGACGTATTCGGCAACTGAGCCAACCTGTCTCAATTGCATGAACTCCATCATTTTTTCCTCCCGTACCGTATGGCTAAAATACTTGTCATAAAATATAACTTTAAACCGCTCTCAACTCATCGCGGTCACATCTGTGGTCGCCTTGATCGTATCCCACCAAAAATGGGCATCCAGTGCCAAGTGATAGGCAACGAACGCGACTTTCTCCCCATCCTCTTTGCCCGCTTATGCCAGCATATCCTCCATAGTTCGAATCCACTCCTCAGCTAAAGAGGGATCCGACGATTGTCCGTTGAACACTGGGGGTTGTAATTTTTGAAACCTCTCCATTACTCGATTACTGGGAGTTGCCACCTCCTGAGCTCTATTGCCCTTTCGGTTAATCAGTGTATCGAGCTGTTGGGACTGTCTTTCCATATGTTGAGCCTGTCGTTCTAAGTGTTGGGACTGTTGGGCAATAAATCCTTGAGTTGATGATCTATGGTGTCATCTTTATCGTCTCGTTCATTCCCTCGACGCACCATTTTTAAAATCCTATACAAGTTAGAGAAATAATTCTAAGAAACAAAAAATAAAAATAAAGCATGTAACGTACTCACAGTTTGAAGAAGCATGTCCGTGAAGTGGCTTGCGTAGTCGAGCAGTCTGCAGAATCGATTTTAAAACCCGGGACCTCTGATACCAATTGTTGTGATGCCCCCGACCCCGCGTCGGTGCCGCCACAACCTATGCCGTGCGTGCATACATGTAACACCTTGATTTTCGAGATTTTGTAAATAAACAATACAATGGTATTTTTGTAAATATGTCAAATCAAGTCAGTTTTTCAAAAAGAAAGCGTTATTACAATCCTAATAATTAATAAGGATTTTAAGAAAATTTCGGGTATTTTAGGAGTTTAACGATAATTTTACGAGAATTATGTTTATTGCAATGTAAAGGATGTTTTAGTAAAAATAGTAAACGATGTCCGAATTACAAACAGACAGTTTTAAAAGAACCCTAGTAATAAGTTGGATTTATTGGTGAAATAAGAAAATTTGGAGAAACCGAATCGTTAGACAATTAACGAAACGAAGGACGAAACAAATAGAAAATCAAAGGAAGGGCAAAAAGGTAATTTGCAAAGTCAAATTTAATTAAAACCAAAATTCTCTATTCTCCTCCCTCATTCACGATCTCTCTCTTTTTCTCTCCTCTCCCTCTCGGCTTCTTTTTTTTCTCCCACGGTATTCCTCCATTTTCGGCGACCGGTTCGTGCTCGGATCGTCTCGATCCTTCACGTTTCTTCCTCCTCTCGTAACCCTAGGTATGATTCTAAGGTTTTAGGAAAGTTTTTTTCGGTTTTTACGAAGTTTAAACGATTAGGGTTCGTTTAGGGTTTCGTTAAAAACGCGATTTAGGGTTTGAGATTGATAGGTTTATCGAGTTTATGGATATAAAGGACGTATTGAACGTTATTGGATGAAGTCAAATTGATTTGTGAGAAATGTTAAAATTTGAGAATTTATGGGTTTTTGGAAAAACTCGTTATTGGATGTTTCGTAGAATCGAGCCCAAATTGGTTGTTAAAATGCCTTGATTAATTAAGTTATAGCTTTAGAAGAATTTCCTTAGTTAAGGATTTTGTTAGTTTGGGTGTTAAATCGTTTAAGCTCGTTTTAACGACAATTGTGCTGAAATTGTTTAGGTGAACAACGCTCGTGGACGGAGTTTGAGTCGCAACAGACACGAGGTAAGTTCTCGTGATCTTCTCTGGCCGATTGGCCAACACAGTACGTCGAGGTCGTCTCGAGGAATTTTGGTGACGTTTTTGGTTTAAACTGTTTGGTTGGGTAGTTAGATAGGATATGCTTTTAATAGCTTTTATTGTCTTGATGGTATGTATGTTGTTCGTTTACTTTAAGTACGTAACTGTTCACGCATCACGGTTTTAAATTATGCATAGAAAATGAATTTCCGCACAATGTTTTAAAGAAAATGGCGATGCGGCTTGGAGAGGGGCTATTGATCTATTGTGTAGGCACGAAGGGGGTCTGTCACAATACCGCATCTAATATGTACTCATGTATGTTATGGTCACGCGAGGTGGGGCTCAGGCACGGCTGTACGTGTTGTAAGCGTGTACCCCCTCCTCTAAGTGGAAAGGGTAGTCTGACTGCTGGGTGTGCCCTCTCCATTTAGGGGGATGAGATCTCGTTGACAACCAGAGTAACGATAATGAAAACGTTGCATGGTTTTACAAACTCATTTGCACAGCACGCATTGTATTTACGTAGAGCTTATTGAGATTTTTGTCTCATAGTATTTCTGTATGGTGTAGGTGACTTGGATATAGGTGAGGACGAGATCCCTCCACCTGAGGAGTGATGCAGTTGACGGAGGATGATTGCGGGAGTGTGCTGGTGCAGTCGAGGCACATTTTGACCCATGGGACTCATGGTTAGGTGTTTTGAGGATTTTTGGGAATTGTCGGGCTGATGGTTGTATAGAAACATTTTAGGATGTTTGATTCTGGATAGTTGATAGATTTATGTTTTGAAGTTTTTTAAACGTTTTGGAAAACTAGTTTTGTAAATGTTTGGTATTAGGGAAATGTTCGGTTTTTAAACATATCACGCGAATTGTTTTTACTAAAACGGGTTATGTTTTAATTGAGTTTTGAGTCGTTATTTCGGGCGATTGGTAAAATAGGAAATGGGTGGGATTATGAATGAGTGGTATTGATGATTATTGAAAGGTTTAGTGTTTATGTATATATGGTAAGAGAATTGAGTATGCAGGGGAAAGGAGGAAAAGGAAAGAAAAGAAGAGAAGAGAGAAAAGGGAGCGCAGGTCCTCTGGAAATCCAGAGGACCTGGCGATCAATCGCCAGGCAGGGACGATTGATCGCCCCTCCCTCTGTCGCGCGATCGCCAAGAGTGGTGATCGCTGGGCAGGCAAGCGATTGCCGAAGGGCGATCGTTCGCTGGACACGATCGCTGAAGGGCGATCGTTTGCCATGCAACGATCGCCCATGGGCGATCGATCGCCTGTTTTGGGCGATCGATCACCCCTACAAAAAGGGACGCCTGTTCCCTTTTTGCCCCTTGTTTCGCTAGCCGATTGTGTTTTAATAAGTTTTTAATTGTTTTAAATTTGTTTTATAATTGTTTTAAGTTTTGTTTTAAATAGTTATAAACATAGACTTCGTCGATTTCGATTCCGACATTAAAAATTTTGGTTTCCGTTCTAAATTCCGCTTAAATGCAATTAAAGTTATTAGGATAATAATAAAAATAATACGGGAAAATTGGGTACAGTGTTAGGGTCGTCACAGTTTATGGTATCAGAGCTCCCGGGTTTTAAAATCGGTTATGTAAACTGCTCGACTGCACAGCCACTATGCGGACATTCTTCATCAACTGTAAGTACGTTTATAGCTTTATCTAATTTCTAGTTTCTTAGAAAATTTGTTTTAACTTTTATATAGGAGTATAAAACTATGGTGCGTCGAGGTAATGACCGAAATGACCGAGATGACCGAGACGATACGATAGACCAGTTTAGAGAGATTATAGCACAACAGTCCCAACATCTTGACCGACAGGCCCGACATATAGATAGCCAATCTCGTCAACTGGAGACTTTAATAAATCGAGAAAGACCTAGGACCCAAGGGGTGGTTGCTCTTGATGACCACGGTACGAAGAGAAAGGGCAAGAAAGAAATTGAACGAAGCCGACCGAAGCGCGTACGAAGAACTTCTCGAGGACCTCTATGTCTTAATTGCCAGAAGAGGCATTACGGAGAATGCAGATTAGGCACAGATAGGTGCTTTAGATGTAGAGTGATTGGCCGCTACGTTAAGGAGTGCCCGAAACCTGGTAGGGATCAGAAAAATTTTACACCGAGTTTTATTTCGACAGCTAATGAAATAAAGAATATTAGAGTGGGGATTTGGTGTAGAGTTTAAATGTTGGGATAGAGTTGTGCGTTAAAGTTCATGACCCGGCATAACCGTGGGAATTGAGCAATTAGGATTCAATTTCCATGAGACGGGTACAATTTAAGGGATACAAGATTTAAATAAATGAGAACTAGATCCTAATTGACAGACCCTTAAGGTTTGGGATGCGATCGATCAAGGAGAAATTTGAAGTTTAGACGTAAGACTTACTAGAAAATGTTCTAGATTGTCGAGGTAGTGTTAGTACGTTCAAGTAGGTAAGAAAAGGTAATCGAAATTTAAATAACCTAGATCCACGAGAAGTGGGAAGCATCTAGAAAAAGGGGACACTCAAAAATTTAGTTTAAGTAGATTGTCGAAGGGGTATGCAAGACGTCGACTTCTTTTGTTAAGGAGTGATGGAACAATGTAATGTTGAAGATGTAGGATCTGAGTGATTGTATAAGGGTATTTACTCAGAATTGGAAGGTTAACGAATTTTGAAATAAAAGAAGGTCAAAGTTATGCAAAAGATAATACTCAAGACACGAGATTTGGCCGATCTCTAGGGGATAAGTATCGCCTGAGAAGATTAGTCAATTGAAGACGATTGTTAATTCGTGAAAAGATTTCGACCGACATACTATAAGGAGGAGATCTACTGAAATTAAGCGTGATCAAGGAGTTGTAGACACGTCAGGCATTCGGTGTTGCTTGACTAGTTTATGAAGCAAAAATATAAGAGTTAAATTGTGCATCTATATTTGATACAATTTAAGTTAAGAGCCATAACTGTAAGGTTTACCTCCAGAATGGAAGTAGAAGTGTTAGCTTTCGAGGAGCTAGGAAGGCTAACCTCGATGAGATAATGTTCTAAATCATTGGGAAATAAAAAGGCAAGGTTTGAAAACTTAGGAAATTCGGATTAAGGACGTAAACTTATCTAAAACAAGTTGCAAACAAGAAGACTGTTGGATGAATTATTGTATAGGAGCCAAGTAGAATAATTAGAACCCGACTAGAGAAAACAAAAGGATATAGACCATCGGGTAACTTGAGAGGAGTCCATGTGCGATATTTGAGATAAGTGCGGGGGATCGTTAGATTCAATGAAGAGTTAAGATTAGAAGTTTAACTCAGTGGTTAGTGCCGTACGGATTGTGAAATTCGCAATTTCAGTGGTTTGACTCGTATTTGACAATTCGAGATCAATGGATACATAAATGATTTAAGGTTAGAAGGAATAGCTTGGAGTAAATCCATGGCAAGACTTAGGGACTTGACGGTGCTCGAAGTTAATGGAGATTTAAGTTAGACGAATGAGCATATTGTAGATAGTATAAGCGTTTTAAGTAGGACATAACGAGAGAACTCATTAATGTGACTTAGAATAAAAATGTGATATTTATAGAATCTAATTTACAAGTGAGCAATGATCTTAAGATGGTAGCAACTTAAGCTCTCAGTTAATCCCGTTGAGGCCTTGAAGGTATTTCCAGGGATATAGTTGGCGAAAAATAACAATAGAAAGGGTTAAGTTGTGAGAACCGCATCGAAACAGGGATCGAGGTCGGCGAATTACCTGAGGAAGAATGTGACGAAGGATATTATTGAGGGGATACCTTGCGAAACATAGAGAATGGAATTCTAGTTGAGAAGCTTACATAGAAATAGTTATTAAGACCCGTGGAGTGTCCAAGGAGGGGTACAGTTTGGATACTATTGACGGAGACGTTATGTAGGAACATTAGTAGAGAAATGTAGACTCGAATGGTTGTAGTAATGAATAAGGTTAAGGCCAACAAATTTATATACAAGTTTAGTTTACAGGTCCAATATATATATATATAGATATACATATATAGAAATTGTATGCTCGATAGATGGATAAGGTCGTAGTGTAGTTGAGATTTAGCGTTGGGATAAGTAATTTCAGAAGGTTTTGAGTGTAACGACCCCAGTTGGAGTCGCCACGTAATTCATAACTTAACCTCTTAAATTCATGACTTTCTTAATCATTTAAGTCTTATTTTCTGCACCTTATTCATTGTCAGTATTATTTTTTTTTTTAACTTAGAACTTAGAACCTGACTCGCGAACAACATATCGTCTGACAAAACTAAACCATCCGAAACTTGACTCTTTCATTAATCTAATAACTCCTTAGTTTACAGAATCGAGCGACTATGCTCGGTCATCAGTGCCATGATATAATCGGGCAGAGAAGGAATGCCCTCAGATCCCTCGACGTCATTCTACTCGGGCTGCATGGGTTTGCATGCATCGGCTGATAGGGTACATATCATCCGATCTGTCACGTGCTCTTCGCGTGACTCAATGGACATCGCCCGGTAGAGGTCATCTACTGATGGGCACGTGCGACGCACGTAATCCATTGAACATCATCTGGTATTTGAAATACACAACATAACCCGGTCACTAGACGACAAAACTAAATTTACATCATCCGATCATCTTGTGCATTTCACGTGGCTTACTTAACCTTGCTAATTAATAAGAGACATCATCCGGTGAACAACACCCATGCGCCATCCACCGGTGTTGTCAGCCAGATGAAACGTTCACCCAACTTCTATCACACAGCTCCTGCCGATGACGTCAGACAGATGATGTATTCATCCAACTTCTATCACACAGCTCCTGCCGATGACGTCAGACAGATGATGTATTCATCCAACTTCTATCACACAGCTCCTGCCGATGACGTCAGACAGATGATGTATTCATCCAACTTCTATCACACAGCTCCTGCCGATGACGTCAGACAGATGATGTATTCATCCAACTTCTATCACACAGCTCCTGCCGATGACGTCAGACAGATGATGTATTCATCCAACTTCTATCACACAGCTCCTGCCGATGACGTCAGACAGATGATGTATTCATCCAACTTCTATCACACAGCTCCTGCCGATGACGTCAGACAGATGATGTATTCATCCAACTTCTATCACACAGCTCCTGCCGATGACGTCAGACAGATGATGTATTCATCCAACTTCTATCACACAGCTCCTGCCGATGACGTCAGACAGATGATGTATTCATCCAACTTCTATCACACAGCTCCTGCCGATGACGTCAGACAGATGATGTATTCATCCAACTTCTATCACACAGCTCCTGCCGATGACGTCAGACAGATGATGTATTCATCCAACTTCTATCACACAGCTCCTGCCGATGACGTCAGACAGATGATGTATTCATCCAACTTCTATCACACAGCTCCTGCCGATGACGTCAGACAGATGATGTATTCATCCAACTTCTATCACACAGCTCCTGCCGATGACGTCAGACAGATGATGTATTCATCCAACTTCTATCACACAGCTCCTGCCGATGACGTCAGACAGATGATGTATTCATCCAACTTCTATCACACAGCTCCTGCCGATGACGTCAGACAGATGATGTATTCATCCAACTTCTATCACACAGCTCCTGCCGATGACGTCAGACAGATGATGTATTCATCCAACTTCTATCACACAGCTCCTGCCGATGACGTCAGACAGATGATGTATTCATCCAACTTCTATCACACAGCTCCTGCCGATGACGTCAGACAGATGATGTATTCATCCAACTTCTATCACACAGCTCCTGCCGATGACGTCAGACAGATGATGTATTCATCCAACTTCTATCACACAGCTCCTGCCGATGACGTCAGACAGATGATGTATTCATCCAACTTCTATCACACAGCTCCTGCCGATGACGTCAGACAGATGATGTATTCATCCAACTTCTATCACACAGCTCCTGCCGATGACGTCAGACAGATGATGTATTCATCCAACTTCTATCACACAGCTCCTGCCGATGACGTCAGACAGATGATGTATTCATCCAACTTCTATCACACAGCTCCTGCCGATGACGTCAGACAGATGATGTATTCATCCAACTTCTATCACACAGCTCCTGCCGATGACGTCAGACAGATGATGTATTCATCCAACTTCTATCACACAGCTCCTGCCGATGACGTCAGACAGATGATGTATTCATCCAACTTCTATCACACAGCTCCTGCCGATGACGTCAGACAGATGATGTATCAACTTCTATCACACAGCTCCTGCCGATGACGTCAGACAGATGATGTATTCATCCAACTTCTATCACACAGCTCCTGCCGATGACGTCAGCAGAATGATGTCCTCACCCATCAGAGACATCATCCGGTGAGCATGTGCAATACATGTGACTCACTTACTTCATCCGATAAGAGGCATCATCCGGTGAACAACAATCGTTCGTCATCCACCGGTGACGTCAGCCGGATGATTCACCCATCCTGCTTCTATCATTCAGCTCACACCGGTGACGTCAGCTGGATGATGTATTCATCCAACTTCTATCACACAGCAGTAAAACACAGAAAGCTTCAAACAACTCATAACGACAGAAAGATAATCTGACCTTCACAGATCTCATACTCGTAGACTTAAACATAGGCAGGCATGAAACATGGACTCATCTAGGATACATGTAGCGGAAGACTTAATTAAAACGGATCATTCTATACCCTTATAATCATCCCCAAATTTTGGTAACCAAACTAGACAATCACAGGATCCAATATTCTAAAGAAAATCTCATTCTACTTAAACATCAGTTCATCATAAAACTTACTGACACATTATGAGCATAACTACGGATCATATTCGCCTGCCAGCCACAGACTTCCACCCTGAGCACCATCCTGCAACCAGCCTTAGACATCGTCACTGAATTTGGAATCCTCACCTGCTAAATCTTCACCTACATCATAAGGTTTAAACTATAAGCCTAATGCTTAGTAAGGAATGCAATACTAACAAGTGTGCATGAATGCTCATTTAAAAAAAAAAAAACAAATGCTCATGAATCTTTTCTTGTTCATATTCATACTCAAGTCTTCATTCTTGTTCATCGTTCATATTCAACATTCATAATCATCATTCATGCTCATCATTCATATTCATCATTCATGTTTATCAGTCATATTCTTCGTTCATGTTGTGTAGATTAAGAGAGGATTTGTGCCGGTAAAGGGGGTTGATAGTGAGATTGTACATAGTCCCTTGCGGGTTGTAATCATTGTCCTTCTTTTTGGACAGTGACATACGCCAAACTGCCCCCAACCCTCGCTTAATTTACGTTGCATAAGTTTTATGTTCTTATCTTGTTCATAAGGAAAACATGCTCTTAAAACATTTTCGTATGCATTAAACATTCATGATGCATGAACATGAGAACTCTTAACTCATCAAGCTACAGAATAGTGCATTCATCTGACGTGAAATCATACCATTAAGTCAAACATCAATATAAGTAACAGACAGTAGCTTAAATAACTTCTAATCATCGTATCAGTTTCTACCTAGCATCCTTGAGATGTAGGGCCCTATTGGCCGGAAGTCTTAATACATTCACTTACCTGGTTTCCTTAGCAACTTGAACTCATTTTCTTCAGACTTCTTCACCTAAAACATTTACATTGCAGTAGTTAAAATGAAAATCCTAATAGTCCTAATCACAAGTCATCCTAGAATCTAATAACTAAAGTCATTCCTGAATCCCTTAGTCTAGTTCTCTGTGTGCAGTCTGAAATCCAAACCAAAATAGCTAGGTTCAACTAACGATTAATCAGGGTCGGTTATATTAAATGTCTAGAATAGATTTGGAAATGACATTATTAAATCCAGATTATAAATGTTGCTATTTGTAACGCCCCGAACCCGCCCCGGGCCCGGTGCGCTACGTTGCTAAGCAACCCGCATTTAAAACGTAATTTAAAAATAATTATCTAAAATATTTTGACTCGTTTTCGGGTTTTTCGAACCCTCGACATTTGTTGGAAAACGGGCCCACAATACGTTTAAAATACTTTAAAAAAAACGTCGGGTCAAAACATTTTAGAAAACGGGAGAAAATAAAAAAAACAAAAAAAAATTGCCTTAAAAGGCTGCTGGGCGCACAGCTGGGCGCCAGGCGCCCAGGCAGTGCGCTGCGTGAGCAGCACGCGCGCGCTGCTCGCGCGCTAAGCGCGTTGTACGCGCTGCCCGCGCGCTCGCGAGCTCGCGCTGGGGAGCACCAGCGCGCCCCAGCTCTTGGCTACCACGATCGATCGCGGCTAAATGCCCGATCGATCGGGCCTTCTCGGGTTTTTTTCACCCAGAAACTTCCCGACCGCGACCGATCGCGCCCCGGGCCCGACCGATCGGGCCGGCTCGGGTTTTTCACCCCCAAAAACACTTAAAAACACCCAAAACTTCCCATTTTAACCTCACTTCACCTCTCTTTACATTTCTACACTTTTCTACAATCCCGACACCTCCAAAAATTCCAAAATTTTTACCATATCGTCCCGACGCATAAATCTTCAATCCCCGTGAAAATCTCAGAAAAACGAATTAAAACGCCTAACAAAAAAATAGCGAAGGCAACCCGACATATCAAATTTTTAAACCAAAAATCGACAATATAACGGCTAAATTTTCAAAATCCAAAATCTGAGAAACATTGTTGTTAAAATGCGATTTGAAACAACCAATTAACCAGATAACTCCAAACTACATACATCAAACCCAATTCAACCAAACGACCTAAAATCCATTCCGACCATAACATTCACAATTCACCACAAACACACACCAAATATCTATACACACCGAACCAAAGTACTCAAAACCTATCCAAACCATCAACAACCAAAATATTCACAAACCCACTCCTAATCACAAAACATCCAATACCACAACCCTTGCCAAGGACTAGGTCGAAGCGCCCCGACAAATGACCTGCACCGACGAGCTCCGTGTATCCCCGACTGGTGCTACTCCTAATCCACGTTATCGAGATCACCTGAGAGTACTTCGTCACCTACACCACAGAACACACACACACACGTAAGCTTACGCTTAGCAAGTAATGAATGACAAATGTAAACATGCACAATGCACACTACAATCACACCAAACACAAGCACCAACTAACAAACAATTTCACACACAATTTGCCCGCACCGAAGTGCCTTATTTGCCCGCACCGAAGTGCCTTAGTTGCTCGCACCGAAGTGCCTTATTTGCCCGCACCGAAGTGCCTTATTTTCCTGCACAAAAGTGCCTTAGTTGCCTGCACAGAAGTGCCTTAGTTGCCCGCACCGAAGTGCCTTATTTGCCCGCACCGAAGTGCCTTAGTTGCCCCCACCGAAGTGCCTTATTTGCCCGCACCGAAGTGCCTTGACATTCACACACACACAACAATACACACACACCACAACTCGACTAAATTTAATACAAAGCACTGACACAATGCAATATGAGCGAAACAATAACTAATAGCCCTACCGTCCTGTGGTGTAGGCCCGAAGGCGAAAGAAAGCACCCACTACTTACCTGGCTGCTTGGTTTCCACTTGTTTACTTTTACCAACTATTTCACACGCTCGACGACCTAAAATCACGGAAACTCAAGTTGATAAGCTATCAACGAATTCTAAAAGATTTTCTAACTAAACTAAACAATACCTAACCAACTTCACGCTCCAAAACACTCAAACTCAATTTTCCACCCCACATCGACCGTCAACTTTAAACGGCCATAACTTTCTCGTTTTTCAACGGAATTCGACGTGCCACCCCAACTCGGAAACCTCTACACGTCTACTATCCATTGAATCACTCAAATTAACCAAACAAACACTTTGGCCAGCCCGAAATTCCCAAAGACAGAATCGGGTATATAGGTGTTCTTCAACCGTTTTTGTGTAACACTCTTTAAATATTCCATCTAACCCCTCTAACAACCTAAACCATTCCATTCAACAACTAACTACCAAAATAGGAAAGAAATCTAACATCTAAACTTAATTTTTCAGAATCCCTAACCTAGGGTTTCCTAAAATTCACCAAACTCAACCAAAATACATAAAAACACTTCTAACCTCCCACAAACTTCATCCACATACATATAAAACAAAACCCATATAAACTTACCTTGAAATCACTTGAAGAAATGAAGAAAGAGGGAGAAGAATCGCCAACAATGGAGGATGAAGAAGAAGTCGATGAAAATGGAGAGAAAATGAGAAAGAACAACATTTAAACTATAACTTTCATTCACTTTTAATTTTCTCCCTCCAAGCTTTCAAAAATTAAACTTTTACCCCCACCTTTTACTTCATTAAAAACCAACGTGAAGGCTATCAAAAATCATCCCTTTCTATTCCTTTAATTCTTTACCATTGCTTGAATTTCATTGGCTCTTTCTAGTTTGAATTTTCAACACTAACATTTCCAACAATCACCACAATTCCTTTACCTTTGACTTGTCAACTCTTCCCCCCAAACATTTCATTGTTTTAAATCTTTCATTCCTAATATCAACCCGCTAATTGATTACCCTTAGGCCTATAAGAGTTATAAAACTATCAGGTGTTACAATCCACCCTCCTTACAAAAAATTTTGTCCTCAAAATTTGCGTACCTGAACAATTCTGGATAACGCGCCATCATGTCTTGTTGACGCTCCCACGTTGCTTCCTCAATGTTGTGGTTGCGCCATAGTACTTTTACCAATGGAATGTCCTTATTGCGTAATTTCTTCACTGCATAATCCAATATTTCCACTGGTTTCTCCTCATAAGACAATGTAGGTTGCACTTCGACCTCCTGCTGTACCACCACGTGCGATGGATCCCTCAGACACTTCCGAAGCATCGACACATGGAATACATTATGCACTCCCTCCATCGAAGCAGGCAACTCCAACTGATATGCTGTCTTTCCCACACGCTTCACAAAAGGAAAAGGACCAACAAATCGCGGGTTCAGCTTACCACGCTTCCCGAATCTCATGACACCCTTAAATGGCGAGATCTTCAAGAAAACCTCATCACCTACCTCAAATTCCAGCTCTCGTCTCCTACCATCGGCATAACTCTTTTGGCGACTCTAAGCTGTCAGAATGCGTTGCCGAATGAACTGGACTTTATCTGTAGTTTGCTGCACAATCTCTGGACCAATCAAACTAGATTCTCCTACCCCGTCCCAATAAAGAGGCGATCTACATTTTCTTCCGTATAGAGCCTCATATGGAGCCATTCCAATAGTATCCTGATAACTATTGTTATACGAGAACTCCACCAAAGGTATATACCTACTCCAGGAACCCTGAAATTCAAGCACACACGCTCGGAGCATATCCTCAAGAGTCTGAATAGTCCGTTCAGATTGTCCGTCCGTCTGAGGATGAAAAGCAGTGCTGAAATTCAATCGAGTCCCCATTGCCTTATGTAGACTCTTCCAAAATTTTGAAGTGAACCTCGGGTCCCTATCTGATACAATCGAAGTTGGCACACCATGTAATCTCACAATCTCCTGAATATAAAGTTCAGCAAACTGGTCCATACTGTATGTCATCTTCACCGGCAGAAAATGGGCTGACTTCGTTAAACGATCAACGATCACCCATATGCCATCAAATCCTTTCGTCGTCCTAGGCAATCCAGCAACGAAGTCCATCGAAATCTGATCCCACTTCCATTCAGGAACTGGCAATGGCTGCAACTTCCCCGCAGGTCTCTGATGCTCTGCCTTCACCTGCTGACAAATCAAACATGTCTCAACAAATTCAGCCACTGACTTCTTCATACCAGGCTACCAATAATGTTGCTTGAGGTCTCTGTACATCTTGGTACTCCCCGGGTGAACGGAAAACCTCGACGAATGAGCTTCAGCCAAAATTTCCTTCCGAAGTTGCTCGTCATTCGGAACATACCACCGATTACAAAACTTCAAAATACCGTCATCCGAGTAGCTAAACTCTGTTCTATCGTCAGACACCATACTCAGCTTGAATTTATTACACTCCAAATCTCCTTGCTGAGCGTCTCTAATTTTCTCCAAAACTGTAGGCTTCAGGGACAAAGCTGCTAAAACTACTGTCACATCTGAAACCAGCTCCAAATCAAACCTCTGAATCTCCAATCGCAAAGGTTCAGACATACCAGCCTCCAAAGCTGAAACCGAAGTCGATACTCGGCTTAAAGCATCTGTAACCACATTAGCTTTACCGGGGTGATACTTGATTTCCAAATCATAATCTTTCACGAACTCTAACCACCGCCGCTGCCTCATATTAAGCTCCTTTTGAGTGAAGATATACTTCAGACTTTTATGATCTGAATATACCTCGCACTGCTGACCATAAAGGTAATGCCTCCAGATCTTTAAAGCAAAGACCACTGCTGCTAACTCCAAATCATGGGTCGGATAATTCTTCTCATAGGGCTTTAGCTGCCTCGAAGCATAGGCAATCACCTTATCTTTCTGCATAAGTACACAACCCAACCCAATCCGCGAGGCATCACAATAAATACAAAATTTCTCCTCGGCCACGGGCAAGGTTAAAATCGGAGCTGTCGTCAATTTTTGCTTCAAAGTCTGAAAGCTCAGTTCACATTCTTCAGACCACTCATATTTCACGTCTTTTCTGGTCAAGCGAGTCATCGGTGCTGCTATTTTAGAAAATCCCTCAATAAACCTTCTGTAATAGCCAGCCAATCCCAGAAAACTCCGAATCTCACTGACATTCTTTGGCTGAGGCCAATCATTAATTGACTGAATCTTGGCCGGATCCACCGATATACCTCCACTGCTTATCACATGGCCAAGAAAATGTATTTCAGTTAGCCAGAAATCGCACTTCGAAAACTTGGCATATAACTGATGCCGTTTAAGAACCTCCAGAACAATCCGTAGATGCTCTTTATGTTCCTCTTCATCACGGGAATAAACCAAAATGTCATCAATGAAAACAATCACAAATTTATCGAGATACTCTCTGAATATTCGATTCATTAGATCCATAAAAGCAGCTGGAGCATTTGTCAAACCAAACAACATAACCAAGAACTCATAATGTCCATACCGAGTCCGGAAAGCCGTCTTTGGAATATCCTGCGATCTGACTTTCAATTGGTAGTATCCCGATCTCAAATCAATTTTAGAAAACACCCGGGCTCCTTGCAATTGATCAAACAAATCGTCGATCCTCGGTAACGGATACTTATTTTTCACCGTTAGCTTGTTCAACTCTCGATAGTCGATGCACATACGAAGCGACCCGTCTTTCTTCTTGACAAACAACACGGGCGCTCCCCAGGGTGAAAAACTAGGGCGTATAAAGCCCTTATCAACCAATTCCTCCAACTGCTTCTTTAGTTCCTTTAACTCCGGAGGAGCTAACCTGTAGGGATTCTTTGAAACAGGCTCAGCTCCAGGATAAGTATCAATTACAAATTCGATTTCCCGGTCCGGAGGTAGACCAGGCAAATCATCCAGGAACACTTCAGGAAAATCACGAACTATAACTATATCCTGAGGTTTAACTTCTACCAAAGCATGAGAATCTACTATAGCTGCCAGAAAACAAACAAACTCACCCGTAGCAAACTCTCGAGCCTCCAACGACGCCATAACAAATAGCTTCTGCACATGCTTCAATGATTGCAGTGAAAGCTTCTCACCATCCGGAGGATAGAACTCAACTGTTCCTGCTCGGCAGTCAATCGTGGCATGGTGTCGGAACAGCCAATCATACCGAGTATCACATCATACCCGGTTATCCCAATTACAATCAGTGTAGCTGGTAACTGCTTCTTTCCAACTGATATCAACCCATTCTGTACCACCTGCTCTGAGTGTAACTGCTCTCCAGACGGTAAGCTCACCCGGAATGCACACTCAGCCGGCTTCACTTCCAAATTTAATTTTACCACAAAAGTTGTAGATACGAAAGAATGGGAAGCCCCTGAATCTATCAATGTAAATGCTGGCACTGAATTAACAATTACAGTACCTGAAATTACTGCAGGACGGTCCTCACTATCAGGCTCGATCATAGCAAAAACCCTCGGAGTAGCTCTAGCTGGACCTGGCTTCGAAGTAGGGCAATCCTTAGATACGTGACCTGTCTGGTTGCATGTAAAACATCGGAGGACCCTCGGCTTTGGACAATCACGGGACATATGACCTGCTTCTAGACAATTGTAGCATTTACCTGCGTATTGCCCATACTCGCCAGGATGGGACTTCGAACACTTGGGACACTGTCGAAAATCCCTTTTTCGGTTGTTGCTGTGGCTTTTTACCCCCTCTCTGATCACTTAAGTTTCCTCCTTGTCGTTTGGTCCCCTGTTGCTGAGAAGAAGAACCTCCTCTATTGAACTGGGCTGTGATTTCTCTAAACATCCTCTTCGGGTTCTCAGCAGATCTGGATAATTTATCTGCCGCTTCCTCCACTTCTAACGCCTTTGCCACCACCTCAGTAAATGAACTTCTAGAAATCCCGAAAGTCTTTACCAGCATATAAATTTCGGGCTTCAGTCCTTGCACGAACTGAAAGATCTTGTCCGCTTCACGGTTGATCATGTGACCGGCAAACCGAGATAATAACTCAAACTGCTGAATGTAATCACCCACCGATCCCGTCTGTTTAAGTGTCATGAATCCCATCCGTTTTGCAGCTTAAGCCGTTTCGTTGTAATACTTGTCGAAGAACAGATCCTTAAACTCCTTCCAGGTTAAGGCTTGATGACCGAGGGTGGACTCTATCGACTCCCACCAGCTCTGTGCGTTATTGATTAAATGGAAGGTGGCACACTTGACTTTGTTTACTTCCTCCACCTCAGCAACCTTGAACATATTCTCAATAGTGTGAATCCACCTATCTGCAGCTGTAGGATCTGTTAATCTGGCCTCGAATGCTGGAGGGTTCAATCTCCGAAACCTGTCCCCACTAGATCCTGTTCCAGCCTGTCCAAGTCCCCCGTGCTCCAACAAAGTTCCAACTAGCTCTGCTTGTCGGGTAACCATATCCGCTAACTGCTTAACAGAGTCCTCTAGTGGATTTCTGGGTGGCTCGGGTTCATGCCTAGGTCTCCCGGGTCGTCTAGGGTTATGCATCTTAATTTAATCCTGAACCAATTTAAAACAATCTAGCTTAGAAAAAACTAGCTAAGGAAAGAATACTTACAGTCGGTGAAGCACGTTGCACGACGGCCGGCATTGTCGGGTAATTCTCTGAACGTTTCGACCACAAAAGCTCTGATACCAACTTGTAACGCCCCGAACCCGCCCCGGGCCCGGTGCGCTACGTTGCTAAGCAACCCGCATTTAAAACGTAATTTAAAAATAATTATCTAAAATATTTTGACTCGTTTTCGGGTTTTTGAACCCTCGACATTTGTTGGAAAACGGGCCCACAATACGTTTAAAATACTTTAAAAAAAACGTCGGGTCAAAACATTTTAGAAAACGGGAGAAAATAAAAAAAACAAAAAAAAATTGCCTTAAAAGGCTGCTGGGCGCGCAGCTGGGCGCCAGGCGCCCAGGCAGTGCGCTGCGTGAGCAGCACGCGCGCTAAGCGCGCTGTACGCGCTGCACGCGCGCTCGCGTGCCCCAGCTCTTGGCTACCACGATCGATCGCGGCTAAATGCCCGATCAATCGGGCCTTCTCGGGTTTTTTTCACCCAGAAACTTCCCGACCGCGACCGATCGCGCCCCGGGCCCGACCGATCGGGCCGGCTCGGGTTTTTCACCCCCAAAAACACTTAAAAACACCCAAAACTTCCCATTTTAACCTCACTTCACCTCTCTTTACATTTCTACACTTTTCTACAATCCCGACACCTCCAAAAATTCCGAAATTTTTACCATATCGTCCCGACGCATAAATCTTCAATCCTCGTGAAAATCTCGAAAAAACGAATTAAAACGCCTAACAAAAAAATAGCGAAGGCAACCCGACATATCAAATTTTTAAACCAAAAATCGACAATATAACGGCTAAATTTTCAAAATCCAAAACCTGAGAAACATTGTTGTTAAAATGCGATTTAAAACAACCAATTAACCAGATAACTCCAAACTATATACATCAAACCCAATTCAACCAAACGACCTAAAATCCATTCCGACCATAACATTCACAATTCACCACAAACACACACCAAATATCTATACACACCGAACCAAAGTACTCAAAACCTATCCAAACCATCAACAACCAAAATATTCACAAACCCACTCTTAATCACAAAACATGCAATACCACAACCCTTGCCAAGGACTAGGTCGAAGCGCCCCGAAAAATGACCTGCACCGACGAGCTCCGTGTATCCCCGACTGGTGCTACTCCTAATCCACGTTATCGAGATCACCTGAGAGTACTTCGTCACCTACACCACAGAACACACACACACACGTAAGCTTACACTTAGCAAGTAATGAATGACAAATGTAAACATGCACAATGCACACTACAATCACACCAAACACAAGCACCAACTAACAAACAATTTCACACACAATTTGCCCGCACCGAAGTGCCTTATTTGCCCGCACCGAAGTGCCTTATTTGCCCGCACCGAAGTGCCTTATTTGCCTGCACAAAAGTGCCTTAGTTGCCTGCACAGAAGTGCCTTAGTTGCCCGCACCGAAGTGCCTTATTTGCCCGCACTGAAGTGCCTTAGTTGCCCGCACCGAAGTGCCTTATTTGCCCGCACCGAAGTGCCTTGACATTCACACACACACAACATTACACACACACCACAACTCGACTAAATTTAATACAAAGCACTGACACAATGCAATATGAGCGAAACAATAACTAATAGCCCTACCGTCCTGTGGTGTAGGCCCGAAGGCGAAAGAAAGCACCCACTACTTACCTGGCTGCTTGGTTTCCACTTGTTTACTTTTACCAGCTATTTCACACGCTCGACGACCTAAAATCACAGAAACTCAGTTGATAAGCTATCAACGAATTCTAAAAGATTTCTAACTAAACTAAACATACCTAACCAACTTCACGCTCCAAAACACTCAAACTCAATTTCCACCCCACATCGACCGTCAACTTTAAACGGCCATAACTTCTCGTTTTTCAACGGAATTCGACGTGCCACCCCAACTCGGAAACCTCTACAGGTCTACTATCCATTGAATCACTCAAATTAAACCAAACAAACACTTTGGCCAGCCCGAAATTCCCAAAGACAGAATCGGGTATATAGGTGTTCTTCAACCGTTTTTGTGTAACACTCTTTAAATATTCCATCTAACCCCTCTAACAACCTAAACCACTCCATTCAACAACTAACTACCAAAATAGGAAAGAAATCTAACATCTAAACTTAATTTTTCAGAATCCCTAACATAGGGTTTCCTAAAATTCACCAAACTCAACCAAAATACATAAAAACACTTCTAACCTCCCACAAACTTCATCCACATACATATAAAACAAAACCCATATAAACTTACCTTGAAATCACTTGAAGAAATGAAGAAAGAGGGAGAAGAATCGCCAACAAAGGAGGATGAAGAAGAAGTCGATGAAAATGGAGAGAAAATGAGAAAGAACAACATTTAAACTATAACTTTCATTCACTTTTAATTTTCTCCCTCCAAGCTTTCAAAAATTAAACTTTTACCCCCACCTTTTACTTCATTAAAAACCAACGTGAAGGCTATCAAAAATCATCCCTTTCTATTCCTTTAATTCTTTACCATTGCTTGAATTTCATTGGCTCTTTCTAGTTTGACTTTTCAACACTAACATTTCCAACAATCACCACAATTCCTTTACCTTTGACTTGTCAACTCTTCCCCCCCAACATTTCATTGTTTTAAATCTTTCATTCCTAATATCAACCCGCTAATTGATTACCCTTAGGCCTATAAGAGTTATAAAACTATCAGGTGGTAAAATCAACACTCTTAAAAATTTTGCCTCAAATTTGCGTACCCTGACACAATTCTGGGATAAAGCGCCATCATGTCTTGTTGAGCTCCCACGTTGTTCCAATGTTGTGGTTGCGCCATATACTTTTACCAGGGGAATGTCCTTTTGCTTAATTTTTCACTTGCATAATACAATATTTCCACTGGTTTTCTCTCATAAGACCAATGAGGTGCACTTGACCTCCTGCTGTACCACCAGTGCGATGGATACTCGACACTTCGAGCATCGACACATGGAATACATTATGCACCCCTCATCGAAGCAGGCAACTCCAGATGATAATGCTGTCTTTCCACACGCTTCACAAAAGAAAAAGGACCAACAAATGCGGGTCAGATAACAACGCTTCCCGAATCTAGGACACCCTTAAATGGCGAGATCTTCAAGAAAAACTCATCACCTAACTCAAATTCCAGTCTGTCTCTACCATCGGCATAACTCTTTTGGCGACTCAAGCTGTCGGAAGGCGGTGCCGAATGGAACTGGACTTTACGTAGTTGCTGCACAATATATGGACCAATCAAACTAGATTCTCCACCGTTCCAATAAAGAGGTCGTTCTACATTTCTCCGTTATTAGAGCCTCATATGGAGCCATTCCAATAGATACTGATAACGAGTGTATACTGAGAACGCAACAAGGTATATATACACGTACTACCGGAACCCTGACATTAAAGCACACCACGCTCGGAGCATATATCAACGAGCTGATAGTCGTAGTTGTCGTCCGTATGAGGATGAAAGCAGTGCTGAAATTCACGAGTCCCCATTGCCTTATTAGATCTTCCAAAATTTTGAAGGGAACTCGGGTCCTATCTGATACAATCGAAGTTGGCACACCATGTAATATCCCCAATCTCATGAATATAAAGTTCCGCAAATGGTCCATAATGTATGTCATCTCACGGCAGAAAGAAAATGGGTGACTTCGTTAACGATCAACGTCACCCATATGCCTATCAAATCCTTTGTAGTCCTAGGCAATCCAGCACGAGTCCATGAAATCTGATCCCAATTCCATTCAGGAACTGGCAATGGCGCAACTCCCGACAGGTCTCTGTGTCTGCCTTAACCTGCTGACAAAATCAACATGTCTAAACAAAATTCAGACAGGACTTCTTCATACCAGGGATACCAATAATGTTGCTGAGGGTCTCTGTAAATCTTGGTTACTCCCCGGGTGAAACGGGACAACCGCGACGAATGAGCTTCAGCCAAATTTTCCTCGAAGTTGCTCGTCAATTCGGAACATCCCACGATCTACAAACTTCAAAATACCGTCATCGAGTTGCTAAACTTCTGTTCTATCGTCAGGACACATACTCAGCTGAAATTTAGGACACTCCAAAATCTCCTTGCTGAGCGTTCTCTAATTTTTCCAAAAACTGTAGGCTCAGGAAAAAGCTGCCTATAAAACTGTCACATCTGAAACCAGGCGCAAATCAAACTCGAATCTCCAATCGCAAAGGTCGAATACCAAGCCTCCTCCAAAGATGAAATCCGAAGTCGATACTCGGGCTAAACGCATCGTAACCACTTTAGCTTTACCGGGGTGATACTTGATTTCCAATATAATCTTTCCCGAACTCTAACCCCGCCGCTGCTCATATTCAGCTCCTTTTGAAGTGACGATTATACTCAGCTTTTAGGATTGAATATACCTCGCACGGGCTGACCATACAGGTAATGCCTCCAGAGCTTTTAAAGCAAAGACCACTGTTGCTAATCAAAATCATGGGTCGGATATTGTCTCATAGGGCTTTAGCTGCTCGAAGCATAGGCCAATACTTATCTTTATGCATACGTACACAACCCAAACTCAATCCGCGAGGCTCACAATAAAACAAAATTTCTCCTCGGCCACGGGAAGGTTAAAATCGGAGCTGTCGTTCAATTTTTGTTCAAATTCTGAAAGTAAGTTCACATTCTTAAGACCACTCATATTGCCCGGCTTTTCTGGTCAAGCGAGTCATCGTGCGGGATGTGCTATTTTAGAAAATCCCTCAATAACTTGTTTCATAGCCAGCCAATCCCAGAAAACGCCGAATCTCACTGACATTCTTGCTGAGGCCAATCATTAATTGACTGGAATCTTGGCCGGACACGCTCTCCTCCACTGCTTATCACATGGCAAGAAATGTTATTCAGTTAGCCAGAACGCACTTCGAAACACTTGCAGAGAAACTGATGCCGTTTAAGACCTACAGGAAACAAATCGAGAGGCTCTTATGTTCCTCTTCATCACGGGATAAACAAAATGTCATCAATGAAAACAATCACAAAATTTATCGAGATACTCTGAATATCGATCATGAGATCCATAAAAGCCGCTGGGCACTTTGGCCAAACCAAACAACATAACAGAACTCATAATTGTCCACTACGAGTCGGAAAGCCGTCTTTGGAATATCCTGCGATTTGACTTTCAATGTAGTATCCCGATCTCAATCAATTTAGAAAACACCCGGGCTCCTTGCAACAGTGATCAAAACCAAATCGTCGATCCTCGGTAAACGGATACTTATTTTTCAACCGTTAGATGGTTCAAACTCTCGATAGCGATGCAACAACGCCGGACTGTCTTTATTCTTGACAAACAAACTGGGGCGAACCTCCCCAGGGTGGAAAAAACTAGGGCGTCTAACAGCCCCGTATCCCCATTCCTTCAAACGGCTTCTTGAGGTCTTTAAACTCGGAGAGCAACTGTAGGGATTCTTTGAAAACAGGTCAGTATCAGGATAAGTATTCAATTACAAATTCGAATTCCCGGTCCGGAGGTTAGATCAGGCAAATATCCAGGAAACAATTCAGGAAAATAACGCAAACTATAACTATATTGAGGTTTAAACATCTTACAAAGCATGAGAATCTACTATAGCTGCCAGAAAACAAACAAACTCACCAGTAGCAAACTTCGGTCTCCAACGGACGCCCTAAACAAATCAGCTCTGCACATAATTCATGATTTCAGTGAAGTCTCACATCGGGAGGCGCGAACTCAACTGTTCTTGCTCGGCAGTCAATCGTGGCATGGTTGTCGGACAGCCAATCTATACGAGTATCCACATCATATAACCCCCCCGGTTATCCCAATTACAATCGTGTAGTGGGAACTGCTTTTTCAATGATATCAACCCCTTCATGTACCACCTGCTCTGAGTG
This sequence comes from Begonia masoniana, assembly GCA_022432975.1. Lineage (NCBI taxonomy): Eukaryota > Viridiplantae > Streptophyta > Magnoliopsida > Cucurbitales > Begoniaceae > Begonia > Begonia masoniana. Next base: position 12,672,280 of record CM039508.1, on the reverse strand, counting down.
TAACTCTCTCCAGACGGTTAAGCTCACCGGATGCACACTAGCCGCGCTTCACTTCAATGTATTTTACACAAAAAGTTGTAGATACGAAAGAATGGGAAGCCTTGATTCTAAATGTAAAGATGGCACTCGACATAACAATTACAGTACCTGAAATTACTGAGGACGGTCCTCATATAGGCCTTCGATCATAGCAAAAACCTCGGAGTAGCTTAGCTGGACCTGGCTTCGATAGGGGCAATCCTTAGATACGTGACCGTTGGTTGCAGTTAAAAATCGGAGGACCTCGGCTTGGACAATCACGGGACATAGACCGCTTCTAGACATTGTAGCATTTACTGCGTTATTGCCCTACTCGCCAGGATGGGATTCGAACAATTGGGACACTGTCGAAATCCCTTTTGGCTTGTTGCCTGGATTTTTACCCCCTCTTGCTCACTTAAGTTTCATCCTTGTCGTGTGGTCCCTGTGGCTGAGCAGCAGAACCTCCTCTATTGACTGGGCGGTGATTTCTCTAAAAACATCCTCTTCGGGTCTCAGCAGATCTGGATAATTTACTTGCGGCTTCCTCCACTTCTAACGCGCTTGCCACACCTCAGTACAAATGAACTTCTAGAATCCCGAAAAGTCTTACAGCATATAAATTTCGGGCTTCAGTCCTGCACGAACTGAAGATCTTGTCCGATTCCGGTTGATTTCATGTGACCGGCAAACCGAGATAATAACTAAAACTGCTGAATGGAATCACCACCGATCACGTCTGGTAAGTGTCATGAATCCATCCGTTTTGCAGCTTAAGCGTTTCGTTGTAATCCTTGTCGAAGAACAGATCCTTAAATCCTTCCAGGTAAGGCTTGATGACGAGGGTGGACTTTATCGACACCACCAGCTCTCGTGCGTTATGGATAACGGAGGTGGCACACTTGACTGTGTTTACTTCTAACCTCAGCAACCTTGAACCTATATCAATAGTGTGAATCCACCTATCTGCAGTGTAGGATCTGTTTAAATCTGGCCTCGAATGCTGGAGGGTTCAATTCTGAAACCTGTCCCCCTAGATCCTGTTCGCCTGTCCAAGTCCCCCGTGCTCAAACAAAGTTCCAATAGGCTCTGCTGTCGGGTAACCATATCCGCTAACCTGCTTAACAGAGTCCTTAGGGGATTTTGGGTGGCTCGGGTTCATGCTAGGTCTCCCGGGTAGCTCGTCTAGGGTTAGCATCTTAATTTAATCTGAACCAATTTAAAACAAATCTGTAGCTTAGAAAAACTAGTAATGGAACGAGACGTACGTCGGTTGAACACGTTGCAAGACGGCCGGCATTGTCGGGGGTAATTCTCTGAAATGTTTTCGACACAAAGCTCGGATACAACTGTAACGCCCCGAACCCGCCCCTGTGGGGCCCGCGGTTGCGCTACGTTGTAAGCACCCGCATTTTTAAACGTATTTAAAAATAATTATCTAAAATATTTTGACTCGTTTTCGGGTTTTTCGAACCCTCGACATTTGTTGGAAAATGGGCCCACAATACGTTTAAAATACTTTAAAAAAAACGTCGGGTCAAAACATTTTAGAAAACGGAGAAAATAAAAAAAACAAAAAAAAAATTGCCTCTAAAAGGCTGCTGGGCGCACAGCTGGGCGCCAGGCGCCAAGGCAGTGCGCTGCGTGAGCAGCACCGCGCGCGCTGCTCGCGCGCTAAGCGCGTTGTACGCGCTGCCCGCGCGCTCGCGAGCTCGCGCTGGGGAGCACCAGCGCGCCCCAGCTCTTGGCTACACGCTATCGATCGCGGCTAAAATGCCCGATCGATCGGGCCTTCTCGGGTTTTTTTTCACCCAGAAACTTCCCGACCGCGACCCGATCGCGCCCCGGCCCGACCGATCGGGCCGGCTCGGGTTTTTCACCCCAAAAACACTTAAAACAACCCAAACTTCCCATTTTAACCTCACTTCACCTCTCTTACATTTCTACACTTTTCTACAATCCCGACACCTCCAAAAATTCCAAAATTTTTACCATAGCGTCCCGACGCATAAATCTTCAATCCCCGTGAAAATCTCAGAAAAACGAATTAAAACGCCTAACAAAAAAATAGCGAAGGCAACCGACATATCAAATTTTTAAACCAAAAATCGACAATATAACGGCTAAATTTTCAAAATCCAAAACTGAGAAACATTGTTGTTAAAATGCGATTTGAAACAACCAATTAACCAGATAACTCCAAACTACATACATCAAACCCAATTCAACCAAACGACCTAAAATCCATTCCGACCATAACATTCACAATTCACCACAAACACACACCAAATATCTATACACACCGAACCAAAGTACTCAAAACCTATCCAAACCATCAACAACCAAAATATTCACAAACCCACTCCTAATCACAAAACATCCAATACCACAACCCTTGCCAAGGACTAGGTCGAAGCGCCCCGACAAATGACCTGCACCGACGAGCTCCGTGTATCCCCGACTGTGTGCTACTCCTAATCCACGTTATCGAGATCACCTGAGAGTACTTCGTCACCTACACCACAGAACACACACACACACGTAAGCTTACGCTTAGCAAGTAATGAATGACAAATGTAAACATGCACAATGCACACTACAATCACACCAAACACAAGCACCAACTAACAAACAATTCACACACAATTTGCCCGCACCGAAGTGCCTTATTTGCCCGCACCGAAGTGCCTTAGTTGCTCGCACCGAAGTGCCTTATTTGCCCGCACCGAAGTGCCTTATTTTCCTGCACAAAAGTGCCTAGTTGCCTGCACAGAAGTGCCTTAGTTGCCCGCACCGAAGTGCCTTATTTGCCCGCACCGAAGTGCCTTAGTTGCCCCCACCGAAGTGCCTTATTTGCCCGCACCGAAGTGCCTTGACATTCACACACACACAACAATACACACACACCACAACTCGACTAAATTTAATACAAAGCACTGACACAATGCAATATGAGCGAAACAATAACTAATAGCCCTACCGTCCTGTGGTGTAGGCCCGAAGGCGAAAGAAAGCACCCACTACTTACCTGGCTGCTTGGTTTCCACTTGTTTACTTTTACCAACTATTTCACACGCTCGACGACCTAAAATCACGGAAACTCAAGTTGATAAGCTATCAACGAATTCTAAAAGATTTTCTAACTAAACTAAACAATACCTAACCAACTTCACGCTCCAAAACACTCAAACTCAATTTTCCACCCCACATCGACCGTCAACTTTTAAACGGCCATAACTTTCTCGTTTTTCAACGGAATTCGACGTGCCACCCCAACTCGGAAACCTCTACACGTCTACTATCCATTGAATCACTCAATTAACCAACAAACACTTTGGCCAGCCCGAAATTCCCAAAGACAGAATCGGGTATATAGGTGTTCTTCAACCGTTTTTGTGTAACACTCTTTAAATCTTCCATCTAACCCCTCTAACAACCTAAACCATTCCATTCAACAACTAACTACCAAAATAGGAAAGAAATCTAACATCTAAACTTAATTTTTCAGAATCCCTAACCTAGGGTTTCCTAAAATTCACCAAACTCAACCAAAATACATAAAAACACTTCTAACCTCCCACAAACTCATCCACATACATATAAAACAAAACCCATATAAACTTACCTTGAAATCACTTGAAGAAATGAAGAAAGAGGGAGAAGAATCGCCAACAATGGAGGATGAAGAAGAAGTCGATGAAAATGGAGAGAAAATGAGAAAGAACAACATTTAAACTATAACTTTCATTCACTTTTAATTTTCTCCCTCCAAGCTTTCAAAAATTAAACTTTTACCCCCACCTTTTACTTCATTAAAAACCAACGTGAAGGCTATCAAAAATCATCCCTTTCTATTCCTTTAATTCTTTACCATTGCTTGAATTTCATTGGCTCTTTCTAGTTTGAATTTTCAACACTAACATTTCCAACAATCACCACAATTCCTTTACCTTTGACTTGTCAACTCTTCCCCCAAACATTTCATTGTTTTAAATCTTTCATTCCTAATATCAACCCGCTAATTGATTACCCTTAGGCCTATAAGAGTTATAAAACTATCAGGGTGTACAATCCACCCTCCTTACAAAAATTTTGTCCTCAAAATTTGCGTACCTGAACAATTCTGGATAACGCGCCATCATGTCTTGTTGACGCTCCCACGTTGCTTCCTCAATGTTGTGGTTGCGCCATAGTACTTTTACCAATGGAATGTCCTTATGCGTAATTTCTTCACTGCATAATCCAATATTTCCACTGGTTTCTCCTCATAAGACAATGTAGGTTGCACTTCGACCTCCTGCTGTACCACCACGTGCGATGGATCCCTCAGACACTTCCGAAGCATCGACACATGGAATACATTATGCACTCCCTCCATCGAAGCAGGCAACTCCAACTGATATGCTGTCTTTCCCACACGCTTCACAAAAGGAAAAGGACCAACAAATCGCGGGTTCAGCTTACCACGCTTCCCGAATCTCATGACACCCTTAAATGGCGAGATCTTCAAGAAAAACCTCATCACCTACCTCAAATTCCAGCTCTCGTCTCCTACCATCGGCATAACTCTTTTGGCGACTCTAAGCTGTCAGAATGCGTTGCCGAATGAACTGGACTTTATCTGTAGTTTGCTGCACAATCTCTGGACCAATCAAACTAGATTCTCCTACCCCGTCCCAATAAAGAGGCGATCTACATTTTCTTCCGTATAGAGCCTCATATGGAGCCATTCCAATAGTATCCTGATAACTATTGTTATACGAGAACTCCACCAAAGGTATATACCTACTCCAGGAACCCTGAAATTCAAGCACACACGCTCGGAGCATATCTCAAGAGTCGAATAGTCCGTTCAGATTGTCCGTCCGTCTGAGGATGAAAAGCAGTGCTGAAATTCAATCGAGTCCCCATTGCCTTATGTAGACTCTTCCAAAATTTTGAAGTGAACCTCGGGTCCCTATCTGATACAATCGAAGTTGGCACACCATGTAATCTCACAATCTCCTGAATATAAAGTTCAGCAAACTGGTCCATACTGTATGTCATCTTCACCGGCAGAAAATGGGCTGACTTCGTTAACGATCAACGATCACCCATATGCCATCAAATCCTTTCGTCGTCCTAGGCAATCCAGCAACGAAGTCCATCGAAATCTGATCCCACTTCCATTCAGGAACTGGCAATGGCTGCAACTTCCCCGCAGGTCTCTGATGCTCTGCCTTCACCTGCTGACAAATCAAACATGTCTCAACAAATTCAGCCACTGACTTCTTCATACCAGGCTACCAATAATGTTGCTTGAGGTCTCTGTACATCTTGGTACTCCCCGGGTGAACGGAAAACCTCGACGAATGAGCTTCAGCCAAAATTTCCTTCCGAAGTTGCTCGTCATTCGGAACATACCACCGATTACAAAACTTCAAAATACCGTCATCCGAGTAGCTAAACTCTGTTCTATCGTCAGACACCATACTCAGCTTGAATTTATTACACTCCAAATCTCCTTGCTGAGCGTCCTCTAATTTTCTCCAAACTGTAGGCTTCAGGGACAAGCTGCTAAACTACTGTCACATCTGAAACCAGCTCCAAATCAAACCTCTGAATCTCCAATCGCAAAGGTTCAGACATACCAGCCTCCAAAGCTGAAACCGAAGTCGATACTCGGCTTAAAGCATCTGTAACCACATTAGCTTTACCGGGGTGATACTTGATTTCCAATCATAATCTTTCACGAACTCTAACCACCGCCGCTGCCTCATATTAGCTCCTTTGAGTGAAGATATACTTCAGACTTTTATGATCTGAATATACCTCGCACTGCTGACCATAAAGGTAATGCCTCCAGATCTTTAAAGCAAAGACCACTGCTGCTAACTCCAAATCATGGGTCGGATAATTCTCTCATAGGGCTTTAGCTGCTCGAAGCATAGGCAATCACCTTATCTTTCTGCATACGTACACAACCCAACCCAATCCGCGAGGCATCACAATAAATACAAAATTTCTCCTCGGCCACGGGCAAGGTTAAATCGGAGCTGTCGTCAATTTTTTGCTTCAAAGTCTGAAAGCTCAGTTCACATTCTTCAGACCACTCATATTTCACGTCTTTTCTGGTCAAGCGAGTCATCGGTGCTGCTATTTTAGAAAATCCCTCAATAAACCTTCTGTAATAGCCAGCCAATCCCAGAAAACTCCGAATCTCACTGACATTCTTTGGCTGAGGCCAATCATTAATTGACTGAATCTTGGCCGGATCCACCGATATACCTCCACTGCTTATCACATGGCCAAGAAAATGTATTTCAGTTAGCCAGAAATCGCACTTCGAAAACTTGGCATATAACTGATGCCGTTTAAGAACCTCCAGAACAATCCGTAGATGCTCTTTATGTTCCTCTTCATCACGGGAATAAACCAAAATGTCATCAATGAAAACAATCACAAATTTATCGAGATACTCTCTGAATATTCGATTCATTAGATCCATAAAAGCAGCTGGAGCATTTGTCAAACCAAACAACATAACCAAGAACTCATAATGTCCATACCGAGTCCGGAAAGCCGTCTTTGGAATATCCTGCGATCTGACTTTCAATTGGTAGTATCCCGATCTCAAATCAATTTTAGAAAACACCCGGGCTCCTTGCAATTGATCAAACAAATCGTCGATCCTCGGTAACGGATACTTATTTTTCACCGTTAGCTTGTTCAACTCTCGATAGTCGATGCACATACGAAGCGACCCGTCTTTCTTCTTGACAAACAACACGGGCGCTCCCCAGGGTGAAAAACTAGGGCGTATAAAGCCCTTATCAACCAATTCCTCCAACTGCTTCTTTAGTTCCTTTAACTCCGGAGGAGCTAACCTGTAGGGATTCTTTGAAACAGGCTCAGCTCCAGGATAAGTATCAATTACAAATTCGATTTCCCGGTCCGGAGGTAGACCAGGCAAATCATCCAGGAACACTTCAGGAAAATCACGAACTATAACTATATCCTGAGGTTTAACTTCTACCAAAGCATGAGAATCTACTATAGCTGCCAGAAAACAAACAAACTCACCCGTAGCAAACTCTCGAGCCTCCAACGACGCCATAACAAATAGCTTCTGCACATGCTTCAATGATTGCAGTGAAAGCTTCTCACCATCCGGAGGATAGAACTCAACTGTTCCTGCTCGGCAGTCAATCGTGGCATGGTGTCGGAACAGCCAATCTATACCGAGTATCACATCATACCCGGTTATCCCAATTACAATCAGTGTAGCTGGTAACTGCTTCTTTCCAACTGATATCAACCCATTCTGTACCACCTGCTCTGAGTGTAACTGCTCTCCAGACGGTAAGCTCACCCGGAATGCACACTCAGCCGGCTTCACTTCCAAATTTAATTTTACCACAAAAGTTGTAGATACGAAAGAATGGGAAGCCCCTGAATCTATCAATGTAAATGCTGGCACTGAATTAACAATTACAGTACCTGAAATTACTGCAGGACGGTCCTCACTATCAGGCTCGATCATAGCAAAAACCCTCGGAGTAGCTCTAGCTGGACCTGGCTTCGAAGTAGGGCAATCCTTAGATACGTGACCTGTCTGGTTGCATGTAAAACATCGGAGGACCCTCGGCTTTGGACAATCACGGGACATATGACCTGCTTCTAGACAATTGTAGCATTTACCTGCGTATTGCCCATACTCGCCAGGATGGGACTTCGAACACTTGGGACACTGTCGAAATCCCTTTTTCGGTTGTTGCTGTGGCTTTTTACCCCCTCTCTGATCACTTAAGTTTCCTCCTTGTCGTTTGGTCCCCTGTTGCTGAGAAGAAGAACCTCCTCTATTGAACTGGGCTGTGATTTCTCTAAACATCCTCTTCGGGTTCTCAGCAGATCTGGATAATTTATCTGCCGCTTCCTCCACTTCTAACGCCTTTGCCACCACCTCAGTAAATGAACTTCTAGAAATCCCGAAAGTCTTTACCAGCATATAAATTTCGGGCTTCAGTCCTTGCACGAACTGAAAGATCTTGTCCGCTTCACGGTTGATCATGTGACCGGCAAACCGAGATAATAACTCAAACTGCTGAATGTAATCACCCACCGATCCCGTCTGTTTAAGTGTCATGAATCCCATCCGTTTTGCAGCTTAAGCCGTTTCGTTGTAATACTTGTCGAAGAACAGATCCTTAAACTCCTTCCAGGTTAAGGCTTGATGACCGAGGGTGGACTCTATCGACTCCCACCAGCTCTGTGCGTTATTGATTAAATGGAAGGTGGCACACTTGACTTTGTTTACTTCCTCCACCTCAGCAACCTTGAACATATTCTCAATAGTGTGAATCCACCTATCTGCAGCTGTAGGATCTGTTAATCTGGCCTCGAATGCTGGAGGGTTCAATCTCCGAAACCTGTCCCCACTAGATCCTGTTCCAGCCTGTCCAAGTCCCCCGTGCTCCAACAAAGTTCCAACTAGCTCTGCTTGTCGGGTAACCATATCCGCTAACTGCTTAACAGAGTCCTCTAGTGGATTTCTGGGTGGCTCGGGTTCATGCCTAGGTCTCCCGGTCGTCTAGGGTTATGCATCTTAATTTAATCCTGAACCAATTTAAAACAATCTAGCTTAGAAAAAACTAGCTAAGGAAAGAATACTTACAGTCGGTGAAGCACGTTGCACGACGGCCGGCATTGTCGGGTAATTCTCTGAACGTTTCGACCACAAAAGCTCTGATACCAACTTGTAACGCCCCGAACCCGCCCCGGGCCCGGTGCGCTACGTTGCTAAGCAACCCGCATTTAAAACGTAATTTAAAAATAATTATCTAAATATTTTGACTCGTTTTCGGGTTTTTGAACCCTCGACATTTGTTGGAAAACGGGCCCACAATACGTTTAAAATACTTTAAAAAAACGTCGGGTCAAAACATTTTAGAAAACGGGAGAAATAAAAAAAACAAAAAAAAAAATTGCCTTAAAAGGCTGCTGGGCGCGCAGCTGGGCGCCAGGCGCCCAGGCAGTGCGCTGCGTGAGCAGCACGCGCGCTAAGCGCGCTGTACGCGCTGCACGCGCGCTCGCGTGCCCCAGCTCTTGGCTACCACGATCGATCGCGGCTAAATGCCCGATCAATCGGGCCTTCTCGGGTTTTTTTCACCCAGAAACTTCCCGACCGCGACCGCTCGCGCCCCGGGCCCGACCCGATCGGGCCGGCTCGGGTTTTTTCACCCCCAAAAACACTTAAAAACACCCAAAACTTCCCATTTTAACCTCACTTCACCTCTCTTTACATTTCTACACTTTTCTACAATCCGACACCTCCAAAAATTCCGAAATTTTACCATATCGTCCCGACGCATAAATCTTCAATCCTCGTGAAATCTCGAAAAAACGAATTAAAACGCCTAACAAAAAATAGCGAAGGCAACCCGACATATCAAATTTTTAAACCAAAAATCGACAATATAACGGCTAAATTTTCAAAATCCAAAACCTGAGAAACATTGTTGTTAAAATGCGATTTAAAACAACCAATTAACCAGATAACTCCAACTATATACATCAAACCCAATTCAACCAAACGACCCTAAAATCCATTCCGACCATAACATTCACAATTCACCACAAACACACACCAAATATCTATACACACCGAACCAAAGTACTCAAACCTATCCAAACCATCAACAACCAAAATATTCACAAACCCACTCTTAATCACAAAACATGCAATACCACAACCCTTGCAAGGACTAGGTCGAAGCGCCCCGAAAAATGACCTGCACCTACGAGCTCCGTGTATCCCCGACTGGTGCTACATCCTTATTTGCCCGCACCGAAGTGCCTTATTTGCCCGCACCGAAGTGCCTTATTTGCCCGCACCGAAGTGCCTTATTTGCCCGCACCGAAGTGCCTTATTTGCCCGCACCGAAGTGCCTTATTTGCCCGCACCGAAGTGCCTTATTTGCCCGCACCGAAGTGCCTTATTTGCCCGCACCGAAGTGCCTTATTTGCCCGCACCGAAGTGCCTTATTTGCCCGCACCGAAGTGCCTTATTTGCCCGCACCGAAGTGCCTTATTTGCCCGCACCGAAGTGCCTTATTTGCCCGCACCGAAGTGCCTTATTTGCCCGCACCGAAGTGCCTTATTTGCCCGCACCGAAGTGCCTTATTTGCCCGCACCGAAGTGCCTTATTTGCCCGCACCGAAGTGCCTTATTTGCCCGCACCGAAGTGCCTTATTTGCCCGCACCGAAGTGCCTTATTTGCCCGCACCGAAGTGCCTTATTTGCCCGCACCGAAGTGCCTTATTTGCCCGCACCGAAGTGCCTTATTTGCCCGCACCGAAGTGCCTTATTTGCCCGCACCGAAGTGCCTTATTTGCCCGCACCGAAGTGCCTTATTTGCCCGCACCGAAGTGCCTTATTTGCCCGCACCGAAGTGCCTTATTTGCCCGCACCGAAGTGCCTTATTTGCCCGCACCGAAGTGCCTTATTTGCCCGCACCGAAGTGCCTTATTTGCCCGCACCGAAGTGCCTTATTTGCCCGCACCGAAGTGCCTTATTTGCCCGCACCGAAGTGCCTTATTTGCCCGCACCGAAGTGCCTTATTTGCCCGCACCGAAGTGCCTTATTTGCCCGCACCGAAGTGCCTTATTTGCCCGCACCGAAGTGCCTTATTTGCCCGCACCGAAGTGCCTTATTTGCCCGCACCGAAGTGCCTTATTTGCCCGCACCGAAGTGCCTTATTTGCCCGCACCGAAGTGCCTTATTTGCCCGCACCGAAGTGCCTTATTTGCCCGCACCGAAGTGCCTTATTTGCCCGCACCGAAGTGCCTTATTTGCCCGCACCGAAGTGCCTTATTTGCCCGCACCGAAGTGCCTTATTTGCCCGCACCGAAGTGCCTTATTTGCCCGCACCGAAGTGCCTTATTTGCCCGCACCGAAGTGCCTTATTTGCCCGCACCGAAGTGCCTTATTTGCCCGCACCGAAGTGCCTTATTTGCCCGCACCGAAGTGCCTTATTTGCCCGCACCGAAGTGCCTTATTTGCCCGCACCGAAGTGCCTTATTTGCCCGCACCGAAGTGCCTTATTTGCCCGCACCGAAGTGCCTTATTTGCCCGCACCGAAGTGCCTTATTTGCCCGCACCGAAGTGCCTTATTTGCCCGCACCGAAGTGCCTTATTTGCCCGCACCGAAGTGCCTTATTTGCCCGCACCGAAGTGCCTTATTTGCCCGCACCGAAGTGCCTTATTTGCCCGCACCGAAGTGCCTTATTTGCCCGCACCGAAGTGCCTTATTTGCCCGCACCGAAGTGCCTTATTTGCCCGCACCGAAGTGCCTTATTTGCCCGCACCGAAGTGCCTTATTTGCCCGCACCGAAGTGCCTTATTTGCCCGCACCGAAGTGCCTTATTTGCCCGCACCGAAGTGCCTTATTTGCCCGCACCGAAGTGCCTTATTTGCCCGCACCGAAGTGCCTTATTTGCCCGCACCGAAGTGCCTTATTTGCCCGCACCGAAGTGCCTTATTTGCCCGCACCGAAGTGCCTTATTTGCCCGCACCGAAGTGCCTTATTTGCCCGCACCGAAGTGCCTTATTTGCCCGCACCGAAGTGCCTTATTTGCCCGCACCGAAGTGCCTTATTTGCCCGCACCGAAGTGCCTTATTTGCCCGCACCGAAGTGCCTTATTTGCCCGCACCGAAGTGCCTTATTTGCCCGCACCGAAGTGCCTTATTTGCCCGCACCGAAGTGCCTTATTTGCCCGCACCGAAGTGCCTTATTTGCCCGCACCGAAGTGCCTTATTTGCCCGCACCGAAGTGCCTTATTTGCCCGCACCGAAGTGCCTTATTTGCCCGCACCGAAGTGCCTTATTTGCCCGCACCGAAGTGCCTTATTTGCCCGCACCGAAGTGCCTTATTTGCCCGCACCGAAGTGCCTTATTTGCCCGCACCGAAGTGCCTTATTTGCCCGCACCGAAGTGCCTTATTTGCCCGCACCGAAGTGCCTTATTTGCCCGCACCGAAGTGCCTTATTTGCCCGCACCGAAGTGCCTTATTTGCCCGCACCGAAGTGCCTTATTTGCCCGCACCGAAGTGCCTTATTTGCCCGCACCGAAGTGCCTTATTTGCCCGCACCGAAGTGCCTTAGTTGCCCGCACCGAAGTGCCTTATTTGCCCGCACCGAAGGCCTTGACATTCACACACACACAACATTACACACACACCACAACTCGACTAAATTTAATACAAAGCACTGACACAATGCAATATGAGCGAAACAATAACTAATAGCCCTACCGTCCTGTGGTGTAGGCCCGAAGGCGAAAGAAAGCACCCACTACTTACCTGGCTGCTTGGTTTCCACTTGTTTACTTTTACCAGCTATTTCACACGCTCGACGACCTAAAATCACAGAAACTCAAGTTGATAAGCTATCAACGAATTCTAAAGATTTTCTAACTAAACTAAACAATACCTAACCAACTTCACGCTCCAAAACACTCAAACTCAATTTTCCACCCCACATCGACCGTCAACTTTAAACGGCCATAACTTTCTCGTTTTTCAACGGAATTCGACGTGCCACCCCAACTCGGAAACCTCTACATGTCTACTATCCATTGAATCACTCAAATTAACCAAACAAACACTTTGGCCAGCCCGAAATTCCCAAAGACAGAATCGGGTATATAGGTGTTCTTCAACCGTTTTTGTGTAACACTCTTTAAATATTCCATCTAACCCCTCTAACAACCTAAACCACTCCATTCAACAACTAACTACCAAAATAGGAAAGAAATCTAACATCTAAACTTAATTTTTCAGAATCCCTAACATAGGGTTTCCTAAAATTCACCAAACTCAACCAAAATACATAAAAACACTTCTAACCTCCCACAAACTTCATCCACATACATATAAAACAAAACCCATATAAACTTACCTTGAAATCACTTGAAGAAATGAAGAAAGAGGGAGAAGAATCGCCAACAAAGGAGGATGAAGAAGAAGTCGATGAAAATGGAGAGAAAATGAGAAAGAACAACATTTAAACTATAACTTTCATTCACTTTTAATTTTCTCCCTCCAAGCTTTCAAAAATTAAACTTTTACCCCCACCTTTTACTTCATTAAAAACCAACGTGAAGGCTATCAAAAATCATCCCTTTCTATTCCTTTAATTCTTTACCATTGCTTGAATTTCATTGGCTCTTTCTAGTTTGACTTTTCAACACTAACATTTCCAACAATCACCACAATTCCTTTACCTTTGACTTGTCAACTCTTCCCCCCCAACATTTCATTGTTTTAAATCTTTCATTCCTAATATCAACCCGCTAATTGATTACCCTTAGGCCTATAAGAGTTATAAAACTATCGGGTGTTACACTATTGTTACTCGGCCATTGAAGAAACCAGACTCTAACACCAAGCTGAAAAAAGAGCTTAACAACTAACTGACAACTACATTGTTTAACCCATACCTCGAGCGTTGAGTATCCGAGAAATAGCAAGGAAACTGATCGTCAAAGGGAGGATTACTGGCAGGCAGAGAGCGAGAGCTCGAAAGAGGAAATCGCTGAAAGGAGAAAGTATCGGCTACAGTGGTGTTGGTGAGATTTAAAAACTTTCCATCTCCTTTATATATCGCTCACAGCCCACCCTAATTTCAATTTTGCCACTCAACCTAATTTCACACAATTTGGAACAAATCTTGGCATCAAATTTAAATCAAAAGGTTCAAAAAAAATAAGGGTGACAGTTAAATCAATTAAGAAATCACCTGACTGAAAATGTCGGGTGTTACATTGAGAGCTTGAAGTGGTTGGGTACACATTTTATAGGCACATGATTAAGAAAGTTTGGAACTAAATGAACTCAATTCGAGGAGTCGGAGTTAAATAGAGGGAAGTTTGGATTACAACCTGGGTGTTGTTGGAAATCCTTGAACGATAGGCAACTCGAAGGATGTTAGGAAATTGAAGTTTATTTCGAGGATTGGGGATAGAGGTAATCTTTAGTGGAGACCAATTGATAAGTTAGAAAGCTTAACGTTTTGGGGGATTAAATATAGACCAACGCGTGCTCGGGTCGTTAGGTGTCTAGTGCATAGTTAGAGATCGTTGGTTAAGGGTTTAGGAAATTTGGTAAGATTCGACACATAAGTGAGGACGTGTTTAGGCCAATTGAAAGCAAGGAATATGGTTAAGAGGTTAATGTAGAAATTCAGTTGGTGTGCATCCCGACTGCGGACAGAGTCGGGGAAATTATGTTGAAGTTTGGGTTACAGTCCAGAAATTTGATGAAATTGCAGGCATTCAATTTGGGCTAGCATTAGGAAACTTAAGCACAGCCTTGACCTAAAGGGAATTGTGCAAATATGAAAGTGACAAATATGTCTTTGGGTTAATTAATTTGAGATTTAAAATTTGATTATGCTCAATACTTGAATAAGGACGTGTGCGATTAAATCGAAAGTAGGGAATACTAATTTAAGATCGATGTTGATGAGTATAGTAGTGAGCTTTGGCTCAGAACCACGAAGAATGACCGTGTGTACAGATGATTAATTGAAGTATAAAGCCGCAAGACATGAGACGTTAATATCAAGGACTTGAAGTTAGAGTAATTTTTTAGGACAAAATTTTAAATAAGGTGGATGAAATGTAACACCCAGATTTTCGGGATTTTGTAAATAAACAATACAATGGCATTTTTGTAAATATGTCAAATCAAGTCAGTTTTTCAAAAAGAAGGTGTTATTACGATCCTAATAATTAATAAGTATTTTAAGAAAATTTCGGGAATTTTAGGAGTTTAACGATAATTTTACGAGAATTACGTTTATCGCAATGTAAAGGATGTTTTAGTAAAAATAGTAAACGAGGTCCGAATTACGAACAAAAAGTTTTAAAAGAACCGTAATAATAAGTTGGATTTATTGGTGAAATAAGGAGATTTGGAGAAACCGAATCGTTAGACAATTAACGAAACGAAGGACGAAACAAATAGAAAATCAAAGGAAGGGCAAAAAGGTAATTTGCAAAGTCAAATTTAATTAAAACCAAAATTCTCTCTTCTCCTCCCTCATTCACGATCTCTCTATTTTTCTCTCCTCTCCCTCTCGGCTTCTTTTTTTTCTCCCACGGCGTTCCTCCAGTTCCGCCGACCGGTTCGTGCTCAGATCGTCTTGATCCTTCACGTTTCTTCCTCCTCTCGTAACCCTAGGTATGATTCTAGGTTTTAGGAAAATTTATTTTGGTTTTTACGAAGTTTAAACGATTAGGGTTCGTTTAGGGTTCAAGATTGATAGGTTTATCGAGTTTATGGATATAAAGGACGTATTGAACGTTATTGGATAAAGTCAAATTGATTTGTGAGAAATGTTAAAATTTGAAAATTTAGGGGTTTTTGGAAAAACTCGTTATTGGATGTTTCGTAGAATCGAGCCCAAATTGGTTGTTAAAATGCCTTGATTAATTAAGTTATAGCATTAGAAGAATTTCCTTAGTTAAGGATTTTGTTAGTTTGGGTGTTAAATCGTTTAAGCTCGTTTTAACGACAATTGTGCTGAAATTGTTTAGGTGAACAACGCTCGTGGACGGAGCTTGAGTCGTAACGGACACGAGGTAAGTTCTCGTGATCTTCTCTGGCCGATTTGCCTACACCGTACGTCGAGGTCGTCTCGAGGAATTTTGGTGACATTTTTTGTTTAAACTATTTGGTTGGGTAGTTAGATAGGATATGCTTTTAATAGCTTTTATTGTCTTGATGGTATGTATGTTGTTCGTTTACTTTAAGTACGTAACTGTTCACGCATCACGGTTTTAAATTATGCATAGAAAATTAATTTCCGCACAATGTTTTAAAGAAAATGGTGATGCGGCCTGAAGAGAGGCTATTGATCTATTGTGTAGGCACGAAGGGGTCTGTCACAATACCGCATCTAATATGTACTCATGTATGTTATGGTCACGCGAGGTGGGGCTCAGGCACGGCTGTACGTGTTGTAAGCGTGTACCCCCTCCTCTAAGTGGAAAGGGTAGTCCGACCGCTGGATGTGCCCTCTCCATTTAGGGGGATTAGATCTCGATGACAACCAGAGTAAAGATAATGAAAACGTTGCATGGTTTTACGAACTCATTTGCACAGCACACATTGCATTTACGTAAAGCTTACTGAGATTTTTGTCTCATAGTGTTTCTGTATGGTGTAGGTGACTTGGACATAGGTGAGGACGAGATCCCTCCACCTGAGGAGTGATGCAGTTGATGGAGGATGATTGCGGGAGTGTGCTGGTGCAGTCGAGGTGCATTTTGACCCGTGGGACTCATGGTTAGGTGTTTTGAGTATTTTTGGGAATTGTCGGGCAGATGGTTGTATAGAAACATTCTAGGATGTTTGATTCTGGATAGTTGATAGATTTATGTTTTGAAGTTTTTTAAACGTTTTGGAAAACTCGTTTTGTAAATGTTTGGTATTAGGGAAATGTTCGGTTTTTAAACATATCACGCGAATTGTTTTTACGAAAACGGGTTATGTTTTAATTGAGTTTTGAGTCGTTATTTCGGGTGATTGGTAAAATAGGAAATGGGTGGGATTATGAATGAGTGGTATTGATAATTATTGAAAGGTTTAGTGTTTATGTATATATGGTAAGAGAATTGAGTATGCAGGGGAAAGGAGGAAAAGGAAAGAAAAGAAGAGAAGAGGGAAAAGGGAGCGCAGGTCCTCTGGAAATCCAGAGGACCTGGCGATCAATCGCCAGGCAGGTGCGATTGATCGCCCCTCCCTCTGTCGCGCGATCGCCAAGAGTGGCGATCGCTGGGCAGCAAGCGATCGCCGAAGGGCGATCGGTCGCTGGACACGATCGCCAAGGTCGACGATCGCCTGTTTTTTTTTTTTTTTTTTTTTTTTTTTTTTTTTTTTTTTTTTTTTTTTTTTTTTTTTTTTTTTTTTTTTTTTTTTTTTTTTTTTTTTTTTTTTTTTTTTTTTTTTTTTTTTTTTTTTTTTTTTTTTTTTTTTTTTTTTTTTTTTTTTTTTTTTTTTTTTTTTTTTTTTTTTTTTTTTTTTTTTTTTTTTTTTTTTTTTTTTTTTTTTTTTTTTTTTTTTTTTTTTTTTTTTTTTTTTTTTTTTTTTTTTTTTTTTTTTTTTTTTTTTTTTTTTTTTTTTTTTTTTTTTTTTTTTTTTTTTTTTTTTTTTTTTTTTTTTTTTTTTTTTTTTTTTTTTTTTTTTTTTTTTTTTTTTTTTTTTTTTTTTTTTTTTTTTTTTTTTTTTTTTTTTTTTTTTTTTTTTTTTTTTTTTTTTTTTTTTTTTTTTTTTTTTTTTTTTTTTTTTTTTTTTTTTTTTTTTTTTTTTTTTTTTTTTTTTTTTTTTTTTTTTTTTTTTTTTTTTTTTTTTTTTTTTTTTTTTTTTTTTTTTTTTTTTTTTTTTTTTTTTTTTTTTTTTTTTTTTTTTTTTTTTTTTTTTTTTTTTTTTTTTTTTTTTTTTTTTTTTTTTTTTTTTTTTTTTTTTTTTTTTTTTTTTTTTTTTTTTTTTTTTTTTTTTTTTTTTTTTTTTTTTTTTTTTTTTTTTTTTTTTTTTTTTTTTTTTTTTTTTTTTTTTTTTTTTTTTTTTTTTTTTTTTTTTTTTTTTTTTTTTTTTTTTTTTTTTTTTTTTTTTTTTTTTTTTTTTTTTTTTTTTTTTTTTTTTTTTTTTTTTTTTTTTTTTTTTTTTTTTTTTTTTTTTTTTTTTTTTTTTTTTTTTTTTTTTTTTTTTTTTTTTTTTTTTTTTTTTTTTTTTTTTTTTTTTTTTTTTTTTTTTTTTTTTTTTTTTTTTTTTTTTTTTTTTTTTTTTTTTTTTTTTTTTTTTTTTTTTTTTTTCGTTTCCTTTCCTTTTCATTCGTTTAATCATTTGAAAACAGACTAGGGTTTTCAATCCATATCTAGACGTTTGGGCTCTAACTTAACCTTAAAGTTCGTCAACGTCTAATCACTAAAACGAGGTTAAAACCATTTTTCGGGAAAATGTTGACTCGATTTTTGGGTCCATAAAATCCTTTAAAATGCTTGGGAATGGCTCGTAAAATACGTTTAAAAAGTATCGTAAAGGGTCAGGTTAAAACGTGTTTTGGAAAAGTCAATTAAAAAAAAACATGTTGGGGGTCAAGTATGGCGCCGATCGATCGAGCCCACAGGCCGATCGATCGGGCCTGCTATGGATTCCCGGCCAAAAACAACCCTCAACGCCGATCGATCGGGACATAAGGCCGATCGATCGGGCCCTCTCTGGATTCCGACTTAAAAACGATCTTCATCGCCGATCGATCGGGCCCCCTCTGTTTTCCTACTTAAAAACGACCCTTACATGCCGATCGATCGCCCCATGGGCGCGATCGATCGGGATGGGCGTATCCTAGGCATGCGCACCGCACGCCCAGGGCACCCCGCGCGTGCGCGCATATGCCCAGCTCGCCTCCGGCGCCCGGCTAGCGCACCACCCGTGCCTCCTTGCCCATTTTCTACCCCCTTTGCCATTTTTCTTCCAATTTTCACCTAATACACACTTCAAATTTCATCATCAAAACATCCATTGATAAACTAACTAAATTATACATCCAAAACCCGAACATCCAACCTAAATCATCAAATCCCAACACAAAACTTTGATTTCAACTTAAAACCACAAACCTATTTTCCAACCCCCAAAACTCATCCAAAATCTATTCTATTTCATCAAAACATTCCACAATCTTCTATATTCACCCAAATACACATTAACATCAGTATCCTATCTATTTTCATCGAAACTATCCATACATAGCGGAGGCTATCAAAATATCAATTTTCAACCTATCCAGATACCAAACATCCTAATATGTTTTTCTATACATCTCATCAAATAATCCCAAAACATATAACCTATGCTCCCCACGGGTTGTGCTCGCATCGACTACGCCGGCCGCTCCCACGAACATCCTCCTTCAAGCTGCAGGCTCGTCAGGTGGAGGGACATCGTCCTCACCTTGCTCGTAGTCACCTACACCATAAAGACACCTATGAGATAAAAATCTCAGTTAGTTCTACGTAAATGTATATGCATGATTGTGTATGCTCAATGCTATGAAAACCGTCCATGTCATATCATATATCAGTACATGTCAGTCTATGGTTATCGAAAACGCTCGACAGATAGATAGGGCACGTCAAGCGGTTAGACAGCCCACACCATCTGAAGGGAGGAAAACCCGCTCACCACGGAACGTCAGGTCTGAACCTCATCCCCAATAACCCCATGCCATGTGTTGTTTACTATGATACTTTACTTGCCTTTTTCCATGCAATTCTTTCTCTTTGAAATCCATGCGTAAATTCGTTTTTCATGACGTTTAGAAAACCATGATGTGTGAACAGTTCAATATGCACAATATAACATATATAATCTGAATACCATCAAAACGGTACCAATACCATCAAAACATAACAATACTTAACCTATAAAAACAACCAAACTTAAACTACCCAATCAAAACAATTAAACAAACCAAGCACCAACAATCCTCAACACAAATTCCGACATATTGTGTAGGCCAATCGGCTAGAGTAAGTCACGAGAACTTACCTCGGGTCCTTAGCACACCGAGCACTTCGTCCCTAGCTTTGTCACCTAAATCAATTCATAGCGTCCTTTGTTAAAACCGAGCTTAAACATAAAATTTGTGAAATTTATGAAACTCCTAACTAAAGGAAATTTCCTAAAACTCTAATAAATCTCTCTTGGGCATTTCTTCAAGCAACTTACGCTTACAAATCCTCAAACTCCATTAATAGAGGTTTTCCAAAGCTCCGTAACCGATTTTTCCAAACAAACGGCCAAATCATCCATTATTTCGCCCAATAAACGTTAACAAAGTAATTTCTAACATTTCCTAGCAAAACCCGACTATTTCCAACAAAATCTAACAAAACCCTAAATGTTAAACATCCTAAAAATCAAGATTAAATGCCCGAAAAAACTAGAAACTCACCTAGAATCACATGGGGAAGAGAAAATGTGAAGAGACTTCGATGAACGGAGGAAGAATCGTTGGTGAGGAGGAGGAATCGCCGTTGAGAAGAAAAATCGCCAGGGAGGGAGAGCTCTGCGATTTTTTTCCAAGTGCTGGAAGAGAAATAAGGGCTTTGGCCTTTTTTAATCAATTTAACTTGTAAAAGACAAGTTTTCCCCTCCATTGAACTTTCCGTTTATCCAATTGTTTGGCTATCGGTTCGGTTTCTCTAAAATTTTCTTATTTCACCAATAATTCCAATTTATTCCTAGGGCTCTAATAAAACTCTCCGTTCTTCAAATGGATTTATTTTGCCATTTCTACGAATTAAATCTCTCTAAGGTCAAAACCGGAAACTTAAGTATAATATTTCGGTTTGAATTCCTTAAATTCTCATAATTCTCCCAAAATTCATATTAATTATTAGGATTCCATTAAAACTCTCAGTTTGCAAAACGGACATATCTCGATTATTTACAAAATTGCCCTTGCGCGCACAATTCAAAAAACCCGTAAAACCGGATGTTACAAGTGGTGTACGTTTTTATGGAATTAAGGGGGATATGACTAATTTCTTGTGTATGCTAATGAAGGGAAATTGGGAGAAATAGTGGTTAGGTTAAAGTGTGATTAGGCAAGGGCATAATTGTAATTGAAGATTTATTTGTGGATAACATATTTAAAGGAAAGGGTTCTCTGATTAATGCTTAGTAGCCGCCACATTATTTCTTTCCTTTTCGGAGCTCAGCTCAGCAGGTTTTCTTGGCAATTCTTCTGCCCGATTTTCTTCAACCTAGGTGAGTTTTCTTCGATATTCCTTGTGGTTTTAGAGGTTAGATAACAGAGGGGTTGTAGGTGTGTGGTTTGAAAGTGCTGTAAGTGAGAGTTGGATTCGGGTTTTGTGGTGAATCGGGGAATGCGCGAGGAAACAGAATCTCCAACTAGCTTCCTTAGATTTCTGGATGGTTTAGAATGAAGTTTAGTGAAGATTTAATTAATGCTGAGTTTATGATTTTAGGTGAGCAAACTTCCAAAGTAGCTTACAACCAAACATTTTCCAGGAGGCCAGGTAAGTAGAGTATGTGTGTGCCTTCGGGCCTACATCACAAAAAAGTAAGGTGTATGCATGTTTTATACGTTTCGGTATATCATGCATTATGTTTGTTTTTGAAAGAATACGAAAATAAATTTACATATGAAATGGCATGGCAAGGCTCAAACAGATTGAATCAGATTAGCTATTAAGAGAACTAATCTTGTAACAACCAGCACCTTGGTCAGGTATTTTTTCCGCAATTAATTATGGTGTGATTTATGTAATAAAGAGATTATAAAAGAAAAGTAGGTTTAATGGCAAGAATTGTAATTAAAGTGAGCTGGATCGATATAAATAGAAAAATGAAAGTCTAAAACCTCATTTAAACCCCTCCTGTAGCCGACTTTCCCTCTGGCGATTTTCTCCTTCAACGACCGATTTCGTCCTCCCTCTTTCTTCGAGATAGATGAGGGCAAGATATGTGGTCTACGAGATAGATGAGGGCAAGATATGTGGTCTACGAGATAGATGAGGGCAAGATATGTGGTCTACGAGATAGATGAGGGCAAGATATGTGGTCTACGAGATAGATGAGGGCAAGATATGTGGTCTACGAGATAGATGAGGGCAAGATATGTGGTCTACGAGATAGATGAGGGCAAGATATGTGGTCTACGAGATAGATGAGGGCAAGATATGTGGTCTACGAGGTAGACGAGGGCAAGATATGTGGTCTACGAGATAGATGAGGGCAAGATATGTGGTCTACGAGATAGATGAGGGCAAGATATGTGGTCTACGAGATAGATGAGGGCAAGATATGTGGTCTACGAGATAGATGAGGGCAAGATATGTGGTCTACGAGATAGATGAGGGCAAGATATGTGGTCTACGAGATAGATGAGGGCAAGATATGTGGTCTACGAGATAGATGAGGGCAAGATATGTGGTCTACGAGATAGATGAGGGCAAGATATGTGGTCTACGAGATAGATGAGGGCAAGATATGTGGTCTACGAGATAGATGAGGGCAAGATATGTGGTCTACGAGATAGATGAGGGCAAGATATGTGGTCTACGAGATAGATGAGGGCAAGATATGTGGTCTACGAGATAGATGAGGGCAAGATATGTGGTCTACGAGATAGATGAGGGCAAGATATGTGGTCTACGAGATAGATGAGGGCAAGATATGTGGTCTACGAGATAGATGAGGGCAAGATATGTGGTCTACGAGATAGATGAGGGCAAGATATGTGGTCTACGAGATAGATGAGGGCAAGATATGTGGTCTACGAGGTAGACGAGGGCAAGATATGTGGTCTACGAGATAGATGAGGGCAAGATATGTGGTCTACGAGATAGATGAGGGCAAGATATGTGGTCTACGAGATAGATGAGGGCAAGATATGTGGTCTACGAGATAGATGAGGGCAAGATATGTGGTCTACGAGATAGATGAGGGCAAGATATGTGGTCTACGAGATAGATGAGGGCAAGATATGTGGTCTACGAGATAGATGAGGGCAAGATATGTGGTCTACGAGATAGATGAGGGCAAGATATGTGGTCTACGAGATAGATGAGGGCAAGATATGTGGTCTACGAGATAGATGAGGGCAAGATATGTGGTCTACGAGATAGATGAGGGCAAGATATGTGGTCTACGAGATAGATGAGGGCAAGATATGTGGTCTACGAGATAGATGAGGGCAAGATATGTGGTCTACGAGATAGATGAGGGCAAGATATGTGGTCTACGAGATAGATGAGGGCAAGATATGTGGTCTACGAGATAGATGAGGGCAAGATATGTGGTCTACGAGATAGATGAGGGCAAGATATGTGGTCTACGAGATAGATGAGGGCAAGATATGTGGTCTACGAGATAGATGAGGGCAAGATATGTGGTCTACGAGGTAGACGAGGGCAAGATATGTGGTCTACGAGATAGATGAGGGCAAGATATGTGGTCTACGAGATAGATGAGGGCAAGATATGTGGTCTACGAGATAGATGAGGGCAAGATATGTGGTCTACGAGATAGATGAGGGCAAGATATGTGGTCTACGAGATAGATGAGGGCAAGATATGTGGTCTACGAGGTAGACGAGGGCAAGATATGTGGTCTACGAGATAGATGAGGGCAAGATATGTGGTCTACGAGATAGATGAGGGCAAGATATGTGGTCTACGAGATAGATGAGGGCAAGATATGTGGTCTACGAGATAGATGAGGGCAAGATATGTGGTCTACGAGATAGATGAGGGCAAGATATGTGGTCTACGAGATAGATGAGGGCAAGATATGTGGTCTACGAGGTAGACGAGGGCAAGATATGTGGTCTACGAGGTAGACGAGGGCAAGATATGTGGTCTACGAGGTAGACGAGGGCAAGATATGTGGTCTACGAGATAGATGAGGGCAAGATATGTGGTCTACGAGGTAGACGAGGGCAAGATATGTGGTCTACGAGATAGATGAGGGCAAGATATGTGGTCTACGAGATAGACGAGGGCAAGACATGTGGTCTACGAGGTAGACGAGGGCAAGTTAGTGCCTGTGCCTACTCCTGCGTAAATCTCTCCTTTCTTTACGTACGAAACAAGAACATGAACACGAACATGATTCCTTTTATGTATGAAATATGAACAAGAATATGATTCTCACGAAGCATGCATTAATGAGCATTTATGTAAATGTTTCACTCCTTACTAAGCGTTAGGCTTATAGTTTGAACCTTATGATGTAGGTGATAGATTGGAAGGTGAGGACTTCAAATTAAATGATGAGGCATAAGTTGAGTTGCTGGATGATGCTCATGGTGGGGATTTTGTGGCTGGGAAGCGATTTTAACTCGTGGAGTGTTGCTCGTAGCATGTTTTAGTAAGGTCTATGATATTGAAGTATAAGCAAGATAAAGTTTCCTTATGATGATGAATATTGGGATTATCTGGTACTATGTTATGTTTT
The DNA here is from genome assembly GCA_022432975.1 of Begonia masoniana. Taxonomy (NCBI): domain Eukaryota; kingdom Viridiplantae; phylum Streptophyta; class Magnoliopsida; order Cucurbitales; family Begoniaceae; genus Begonia; species Begonia masoniana. The sequence continues at coordinate 12,648,234 of CM039508.1, read as the reverse complement.
AAAGATTGCTTTTAAGATAAATGGTTTTAATCCGTTTTTTTTTAAGTCTTCCGCTACGCGTATTCTGGTCGAGTTTATGAATTTTGTTACATGAGTTTATGGGAAAGAAGTTTGAGGTTCGTAGAAGTTAAGAATTATTTGGAGGTTTAAGTCATCCGGCTAACGTCACCAATGGATGTTGAGTGTTACTGTTCACCGGTGGATGTTGAGTGTTACTGTTGATCGGTGGATGTTGAGTGTGTAGCACCCGGTTCCATTGAATCAAAATTTAAATTATTATTAATGATGTACTTTTATAGAAGGGTTGGGGGAGTTATTGATTAGGTTAGTAAATGACTAGGCAATGGCAGAAAAGTAATTGGAAATTTAAAAATGGATAATGTATTTAAGGTTAGTGATTTGGGGTTTAGTGCACGGTAGCCGCCACTAATTCCCTCATTTCTCTCTCGGCCTTCAGCTCTTCAACAGAAAACCTTCGGGCGATTTCTTTCTCACGCGATTCTCCTTCACCTAGGGTAAGCTCTCTTAGTCTGTCTGTGATTTCAACAATTATATAGCTGAGGGAGTACAATGTGTGAAGTTTCGAGGAATACTGTGAGTGAGTTGAGTTCGGGTTTAGTGTTGAATCGAAAATGCACATGAACTAAGCTTCCAAACTAGGTTCCCAGATTCCTGAATAGATTAGAATGAGGCTTAGTAGAAATCTAATTGAGATCCTTTCTATGACTTCGGTGAGCAACTTCTGAAGTAGTTTGAAACCGAGCATTCCCAGGAGAGCCAGGTAAGTAAAGTATTGCTTGCGCCTTCGGGCCTACATCACAAGACAGTAGGGTTTGGCGTGTTTGTGAACATTTATTTCAGCATGATATGCATCATAGTTTAAAGGTACACGAAAATGAATTGAATGCATATTGGTATGGTAAGGATTGAACATAATGAAACAGCTAAACGAATCAGCCTTACTGTTAAGGGAACTAATCCAACCCTTAATGAGACTGTGGATATTTATACTTTGGGAGAGTTGATCTAACTCCCAAATTTCACAGGGGGATCTGAACAGTGAATCAGCTTTACTGTTAAGGGAACTAATCCAACCCTTAATGAGACAATGGATATTTATACTTTAGGAGAGTTGATCCAACTCCCAATTTCATAGGGGGATCTGAACAGAAACGACGCATGAACAACTGAGAGGAGAAAGTAGAAATTGCATGTTTAGGAATTCATGTTTCAGCATTTCATTCCTTTTTCATTATTGCTTTGCTTACTTAGCATTAGGCTAATAGATGAGTTTTGTGATGTAGGTGTTGAGGATACTACAAGTAAATTCTCTGAGTTCACTGAGGAATAGGCTGGTTGGAGGAGCACATTCATGTTTCGGCTTGGTAAACTGGGAGGAGGGTTAACTGGTGTCATTGGTCTGAAGGTTTAGTTGGAAATGTTTCAATTTGAGCATGTTAAGTTTTCATAACAGTAGTGATTTCCATGTTCTGAATACTTTTTCGAGATTTTCCAGTTAATAGTATTCTGTCGGGATTAATGTTGGTGCTCACTGGATTTTTAGTAATGTAATGGTTTGAAATGTTTTTGAATGGTTTCAGTGAAGTGAGTAAGATTCTCTCCTGTAGTTAGGTTTAAGTCTATCGGATGATGTCTCAGTAATCTCATCGGCAGATGCGTGCTGACGTCATCGGAAGGTGTAGGTTTAAGTCTATCGGATGATGTCTCAGTAATCTCATCGGCAGATGCGTGCTGACGTCATCGGAAGGTGTAGGTTTAAGTCTATCGGATGATGTCTCAGTAATCTCATCGGCAGATGCGTGCTGACGTCATCGGAAGGTGTAGGTTTAAGTCTATCGGATGATGTCTCAGTAATCTCATCGGCAGATGCGTGCTGACGTCATCGGAAGGTGTAGGTTTAAGTCTATCGGATGATGTCTCAGTAATCTCATCGGCAGATGCGTGCTGACGTCATCGGAAGGTGTAGGTTTAAGTCTATCGGATGATGTCTCAGTAATCTCATCGGCAGATGCGTGCTGACGTCATCGGAAGGTGTAGGTTTAAGTCTATCGGATGATGTCTCAGTAATCTCATCGGCAGATGCGTGCTGACGTCATCGGAAGGTGTAGGTTTAAGTCTATCGGATGATGTCTCAGTAATCTCATCGGCAGATGCGTGCTGACGTCATCGGAAGGTGTAGGTTTAAGTCTATCGGATGATGTCTCAGTAATCTCATCGGCAGATGCGTGCTGACGTCATCGGAAGGTGTAGGTTTAAGTCTATCGGATGATGTCTCAGTAATCTCATCGGCAGATGCGTGCTGACGTCATCGGAAGGTGTAGGTTTAAGTCTATCGGATGATGTCTCAGTAATCTCATCGGCAGATGCGTGCTGACGTCATCGGAAGGTGTAGGTTTAAGTCTATCGGATGATGTCTCAGTAATCTCATCGGCAGATGCGTGCTGACGTCATCGGAAGGTGTAGGTTTAAGTCTATCGGATGATGTCTCAGTAATCTCATCGGCAGATGCGTGCTGACGTCATCGGAAGGTGTAGGTTTAAGTCTATCGGATGATGTCTCAGTAATCTCATCGGCAGATGCGTGCTGACGTCATCGGAAGGTGTAGGTTTAAGTCTATCGGATGATGTCTCAGTAATCTCATCGGCAGATGCGTGCTGACGTCACGGTGGATGTTGAGTGTTACTGTTGATCGGTGGATGTTGAGTGTTACTGTTGATCGGTGGATGTTGAGTGTTACTGTTGATCGGTGGATGTTGAGTGTTACTGTTGATCGGTGGATGTTGAGTGTTACTGTTGATCGGTGGATGTTGAGTGTTACTGTTGATCGGTGGATGTTGAGTGTTACTGTTGATCGGTGGATGTTGAGTGTTACTGTTGATCGGTGGATGTTGAGTGTTACTGTTGATCGGTGGATGTTGAGTGTTACTGTTGATCGGTGGATGTTGAGTGTTACTGTTGATCGGTGGATGTTGAGTGTTACTGTTGATCGGTGGATGTTGAGTGTTACTGTTGATCGGTGGATGTTGAGTGTTACTGTTGATCGGTGGATGTTGAGTGTTACTGTTGATCGGTGGATGTTGAGTGTTACTGTTGATCGGTGGATGTTGAGTGTTACTGTTGATCGGTGGATGTTGAGTGTTACTGTTGATCGGTGGATGTTGAGTGTTACTGTTGATCGGTGGATGTTGAGTGTTACTGTTGATCGGTGGATGTTGAGTGTTACTGTTGATCGGTGGATGTTGAGTGTTACTGTTGATCGGTGGATGTTGAGTGTTACTGTTGATCGGTGGATGTTGAGTGTTACTGTTGATCGGTGGATGTTGAGTGTTACTGTTGATCGGTGGATGTTGAGTGTTACTGTTGATCGGTGGATGTTGAGTGTTACTGTTGATCGGTGGATGTTGAGTGTTACTGTTGATCGGTGGATGTTGAGTGTTACTGTTGATCGGTGGATGTTGAGTGTTACTGTTGATCGGTGGATGTTGAGTGTTACTGTTGATCGGTGGATGTTGAGTGTTACTGTTGATCGGTGGATGTTGAGTGTTACTGTTGATCGGTGGATGTTGAGTGTTACTGTTGATCGGTGGATGTTGAGTGTTACTGTTGATCGGTGGATGTTGAGTGTTACTGTTGATCGGTGGATGTTGAGTGTTACTGTTGATCGGTGGATGTTGAGTGTTACTGTTGATCGGTGGATGTTGAGTGTTACTGTTGATCGGTGGATGTTGAGTGTTACTGTTGATCGGTGGATGTTGAGTGTTACTGTTGATCGGTGGATGTTGAGTGTTACTGTTGATCGGTGGATGTTGAGTGTTACTGTTGATCGGTGGATGTTGAGTGTTACTGTTGATCGGTGGATGTTGAGTGTTACTGTTGATCGGTGGATGTTGAGTGTTACTGTTGATCGGTGGATGTTGAGTGTTACTGTTGATCGGTGGATGTTGAGTGTTACTGTTGATCGGTGGATGTTGAGTGTTACTGTTGATCGGTGGATGTTGAGTGTTACTGTTGATCGGTGGATGTTGAGTGTTACTGTTGATCGGTGGATGTGAGCGGTAGATGTCATCTGCCGAGTTAATGAAGTCACGTGGGTAACACGTGGTCTGCAGATGATAAGCTTAAATAAGTCTATGGGTTGAGTTCATTGGGTTTAAGATTTTAGTCGATGTTGTTTAAGTTATATGTCCGCGAGTTTTCGAATATATATATATATATAACCTTAAATGATTTATGATCCGAGTCTAGGATTTATGGTGTCACGAGGAAAAATGAAAAGTTTTATGTTATGGAATGAAACTAGAAGCAAATGTACATCAAGGAAATACTTGTGGCGGCCCTGACTGGGTTGGGGTCGTTACAAATCTGCCCCTTAATCGAGTTAGAGGATACATACTTTGAGAAAAATGATCTGCTTCCCATCGAATAGGGGGATCAAGATAAGCTATTAAGGGAACTAATCCGTCCCTTAATCGAGTTAGAGGATACTTACTTTGGGAAAAATGATCCGCTTCCCATCGAACAGGGGGATCAAGATCAGCTATTAAGGGAATTAATCCGCCCCTTAATCGGGTTAGAGGATCTATGCTTTGGGAAAATTGATCTGTTTCCCATCGAATAGGAGGATCAACAGAGAACGATTATAAATGCAACATGAACTATGAGAGTAGAAACAACATGATTAGGATTTATGTTTCAGCATTTCATTTTATTATTGCTCTACTTATTTAGCATTAGGCTAATAGATGAGTTTTGTGATGTAGGTGAAAAAGTGACTACAGGTGTGTTCTCTGAACATGTTCAGGATTAGAAGCAGTTGGAGGAGTGCATCCAAGCAACGACTTGGTAACTAATGAGGCGGTTTAACTAATGGCAGTATGTGTGGTGTTAGTGGACAAATGTTTAATTAAAGAGTGCTGAGAATTTAATGACAGTGGTAGTTTTAATGATTTGATACGTTTTTGAAACTATTCTAATAATGAGATATGGTTGGTTTTAACTGTAGTTTTTCTCCGATGACGTCAGCCGGAAGACAACAATTCTCCTCTTCCGATGACGTCAGCCGGAAGACAACAATTCTCCTCTTCCGATGACGTCAGCCGGAAGACAACAATTCTCCTCTTCCGATGACGTCAGCCGGAAGACAACAATTCTCCTCTTCCGATGACGTCAGCCGGAAGACAACAATTCTCCTCTTCCGATGACGTCAGCCGGAAGACAACAATTCTCCTCTTCCGATGACGTCAGCCGGAAGACAACAATTCTCCTCTTCCGATGACGTCAGCCGGAAGACAACAATTCTCCTCTTCCGATGACGTCAGCCGGAAGACAACAATTCTCCTCTTCCGATGACGTCAGCCGGAAGACAACAATTCTCCTCTTCCGATGACGTCAGCCGGAAGACAACAATTCTCCTCTTCCGATGACGTCAGCCGGAAGACAACAATTCTCCTCTTCCGATGACGTCAGCCGGAAGACAACAATTCTCCTCTTCCGATGACGTCAGCCGGAAGACAACAATTCTCCTCTTCCGATGACGTCAGCCGGAAGACAACAATTCTCCTCTTCCGATGACGTCAGCCGGAAGACAACAATTCTCCTCTTCCGATGACGTCAGCCGGAAGACAACAATTCTCCTCTTCCGATGACGTCAGCCGGAAGACAACAATTCTCCTCTTCCGATGACGTCAGCCGGAAGACAACAATTCTCCTCTTCCGATGACGTCAGCCGGAAGACAACAATTCTCCTCTTCCGATGACGTCAGCCGGAAGACAACAATTCTCCTCTTCCGATGACGTCAGCCGGAAGACAACAATTCTCCTCTTCCGATGACGTCAGCCGGAAGACAACAATTCTCCTCTTCCGATGACGTCAGCCGGAAGACAACAATTCTCCTCTTCCGATGACGTCAGCCGGAAGACAACAATTCTCCTCTTCCGATGACGTCAGCCGGAAGACAACAATTCTCCTCTTCCGATGACGTCAGCCGGAAGACAACAATTCTCCTCTTCCGATGACGTCAGCCGGAAGACAACAATTCTCCTCTTCCGATGACGTCAGCCGGAAGACAACAATTCTCCTCTTCCGATGACGTCAGCCGGAAGACAACAATTCTCCTCTTCCGATGACGTCAGCCGGAAGACAACAATTCTCCTCTTCCGATGACGTCAGCCGGAAGACAACAATTCTCCTCTTCCGATGACGTCAGCCGGAAGACAACAATTCTCCTCTTCCGATGACGTCAGCCGGAAGACAACAATTCTCCTCTTCCGATGACGTCAGCCGGAAGACAACAATTCTCCTCTTCCGATGACGTCAGCCGGAAGACAACAATTCTCCTCTTCCGATGACGTCAGCCGGAAGACAACAATTCTCCTCTTCCGATGACGTCAGCCGGAAGACAACAATTCTCCTCTTCCGATGACGTCAGCCGGAAGACAACAATTCTCCTCTTCCGATGACGTCAGCCGGAAGACAACAATTCTCCTCTTCCGATGACGTCAGCCGGAAGACAACAATTCTCCTCTTCCGATGACGTCAGCCGGAAGACAACAATTCTCCTCTTCCGATGACGTCAGCCGGAAGACAACAATTCTCCTCTTCCGATGACGTCAGCCGGAAGACAACAATTCTCCTCTTCCGATGACGTCAGCCGGAAGACAACAATTCTCCTCTTCCGATGACGTCAGCCGGAAGACAACAATTCTCCTCTTCCGATGACGTCAGCCGGAAGACAACAATTCTCCTCTTCCGATGACGTCAGCCGGAAGACAACAATTCTCCTCTTCCGATGACGTCAGCCGGAAGACAACAATTCTCCTCTTCCGATGACGTCAGCCGGAAGACAACAATTCTCCTCTTCCGATGACGTCAGCCGGAAGACAACAATTCTCCTCTTCCGATGACGTCAGCCGGAAGACAACAATTCTCCTCTTCCGATGACGTCAGCCGGAAGACAACAATTCTCCTCTTCCGATGACGTCAGCCGGAAGACAACAATTCTCCTCTTCCGATGACGTCAGCCGGAAGACAACAATTCTCCTCTTCCGATGACGTCAGCCGGAAGACAACAATTCTCCTCTTCCGATGACGTCAGCCGGAAGACAACAATTCTCCTCTTCCGATGACGTCAGCCGGAAGACAACCATTTTCCTCTTCCGATGACGTCAGCCGGAAGGCAAACCCATACAACTTCCATCACATTTCTCCTGCCGATGACGTCAGCCGGAAGACAACAATTCTCCTCTTCCGATGACGTCAGCCGGAAGACAACAATTCTCCTCTTCCGATGACGTCAGCCGGAAGACAACAATTCTCCTCTTCCGATGACGTCAGCCGGAAGACAACAATTCTCCTCTTCCGATGACGTCAGCCGGAAGACAACAATTTTCCTCCAGCGTCCCTCGGCAGAAGACATCCTGGCTTTTCTCAGACTTAGATTTTAGATAACATAACTTCATAGCCTCAATCTTAATAACCAGGACTCAAGCGGAATGAACCATAAACTTACTAGAACTCATACAGCGAAAGACTTAATAATTCATTTCATATCCTCATAAATATCCTCAGATTCAGTACTCATACCAGACAAACTCAGAACTCAATAATTCGAAAGTAAAGTCATCATACTTAGACTTCCATAATCATAAACATTACTACTTAAACTTCAGAACTTATAAACATCCTTAAATCATAAAACGTTAACCAGGGTTACTCATTTGCCATCCAGCCACAGAACTGCCCCTGAACACCTCCAGCAACCTAGCTTAGACATTTTCATCAACTTTGAATTCCTCACCTGATATTTCTTCACCTACATCATAAGGTGTAACTGTAAGCCTAAGGCTTAGTAAGGAATGCAAACTATTATGAGTTCATGAATGCATAACTTGGAGAAAAACATGCTCATAAGTCTTTTCTTTCATGTACTTATCTTAATCATCATTCATAATCGTATCTCGTATTCATTGTTCATAATCATCATTCGTAGACATGCTCATATTCATCATTCCTTTCATCATTCATATTCTTCATTACATTATGTGGTTTAAGGGAGGATTTGTGCCGGTAAAGGGGGTTCGACAGTGAGTTTGATCATGGTCCCTACTGCGGGTCGTATTCATATGTCCTACTGCGGACTGTGACATACGCCGAACCACCCCCAACCCTCACTTAACCACGTTGCATAAGTTTATCTTCTTACCTTATTCATGAGAAAACATATTTCAAAACATTTTCATATGCTTGAGAAGTAAAACATGATGCATAACATAAATGCACTTAATCATCGAACTAAGACAGGGGAGTACATGAGAATAACAGAACCATATCCATCGACATTTCATCAAACATATAGCAGACAATGTTCACTAAATCTAACTTAATCCTTTGATGTAGGGCCCTATTGGCCGGAAACTTAATACATTCACTTACCTGGATTCCTTAGCAACTTGGATCACTTTCTCTTCAACTTCTTCACCTAACACATTTCACATTACAGTAGTTAAATAAATCCTAAAAGTTCTAATCATAGGTCATCCTAGAATCTAATAGCTAGAGTCATCTCCGAATCCTTAGTCTAAAGCTCTGTGCAGAATCTGAAATCCAAAATAGAACAAAGAGGTTCTACTATTGATTAAATCTGAGTTAGGTTACTTAAAATGACCAGAATCTATTCGGGTTGACATTACTACTCTCGGATTCTAAAATGTTCTAAAACGGCATGGCCATTGATAAACTCCAAGTTCAGATGCTGAGCTGAAAACAGAGCTGATAAACTAACAGATAGCTACATTGTCTATTGCATACCTCGGGTACGAACTTGCAGAGAAAATGCAGGCTGAAAATAGTCGTCAGTGAGGGAGAACGCCGGTAACAGAGAGCAGGAGCTCGGGAGAGAAGAAATCGCCGAGAGAAGGGGTGTCGGCTACAGTGAGGTTTAAATGAGATTTAAGGTTTCCTTTTTCTATTTATACTTAATCCATCAATCTTAATTACAATTCTGCCACCCAACCTAGTTTTACTCAACTTGTAATAAATTTGTCTTAACATCAAATTTAAATCATAAAGGTTAAATAAAAGGGTGATAAATAAAATGGTCAGAAAATCACCTGGCCGAAATGTCGGGTGTTACATCCACCCCTCCTTAAACAAAATTTTCGTCCTCGAAAATTGGTCGAGCGAAAAGCTTTGGATACTTGTCCAACATATCTTGCTGCCGCTCCCAAGTGGCTTCCTCAACACCATGATTTGTCCATAAGACTTTCACCAATGGGATTTCTTTATTCCTTAGAGTTTTCACTGCAGAGTCCAAAATTTGCACTGGTTTTTCTTCATACTCTAAAGTCGGCTCAATCTCGATTTCTGATGGCACAACAACATGCGCTGGATCACGTATGCATTTCCTTAGCATAGACACATGAAAAACATTATGAACTTTCTCCAATGACGGGGGCAATTGCAATCTGTAAGCTGTGTTACCAATCTTTGCTAGAACAATGAATGGTCCAATGAACCGTGGGTTAAGCTTCCCTTTCTTGCCAAATCTTAAGACTCCTCTAAATGGTGAAATCTTCAGGAAAACTTCATCGCCAACAGAAAATTCAAGATCTCTTCTTCTTTGGTCCGCATAACTCTTCTGCCGGCTTTGTGCAGTTAACATCCTTTTCCTAATGACTGTAATCTTGTCTGACATCTGTTGTAAAATCTCTGGGCCCAATAACTTCGCTTCACCAACCTCATCCCAGTACAAAGGTGACCTACATTTCCTGCCATACAAAGCTTCATAGGGTGCCATACCAATGGTGGACTGGTAACTATTGTTGTAAGAAAACTCAATCAGAGGTAGGTGTCTACTCCATGTAGTCTGAAAGTCAAGCACACATGCTCTCAACATATCCTCGAGTATCTGAATGGTCCTCTCGGATTGTCCATCTGTCTGCGGGTGAAAAGCGGTGCTGAAGGATAACTTTGTGCCTAAGGTACCTTGTAAACTTTTCCAGAATCGGGAGGTGAATCTAGGGTCACGATCAGAGACTATGGATACGGGAATCCCATGCAATCTGATAATTTCTTGAACGTAAAGATTAGCAAGTTGGTCCATCGTGTAGGTTGTCTTTACAGGTAAGAAATGAGCTGACTTTGTCATCCTATCAATCACAACCCAAATACTGTCATGTCCTTTAGTTGTTTTAGGTAAGCCTACAACAAAATCCATGGCAATGTTTTCCCACTTCCATTCGGGAATAGGTAGAGGTTGAAGGGTACCTCCTGGTCGTTGGTGCTCGGCTTTAACTTGCTGGCATACCAAGCATGATTCTACGTACTTGGCGATATCCCTCTTCATATTAGGCCACCAATAAAGTAACTTCAAGTCTCGATACATCTTGGTGCTACCGGGATGTATAGAAAAGGAAGACGAGTGAGCCTCGGCCAAAATCAACTTACGTAATTCTTCATCACAAGGGACATACCATCGATTCCTAAATCTCAGGATTCCATCATTGGAAAGACTAAACTCGGAGGTGGCGTCCTTCAACTTATCATCATACTGTTATTCTCCTCGGAATCCTTCTGTTGTGACTCTTTGATCTTTTCCAAAACCGTTGGTTGAATGGTCAAATCGGTAAGTAAGGCTGACAACCCTGGAACTAGTTCCAATTCAAACTTCTGAACTTCAGTCCTCAAGGGTGCAGACAAAACTGACACTGCGGGTTGCATTGTTTTTGACATTCTGCTCAAAGCATCGGCTACAGCATTAGCCTTACCGGGTGGTACTTGATTTCAAAGTCATAGTCCTTAACAAATTCTAACCAACGTCTTTGTCTCATGTTTAATTCCTTTTGGGTGAAAAGATACTTTAAACTCTTGTGGTCAGAAAACACATCGCACTGCTGTCCATACAAATAGTGCCTCCAAATTTTTAAAGCAAAAACAACTGCAGCTAGCTCTAAATCATGAGTGGGGTAATTCTGTTCATAACCTTTTAGCTGCCTAGAGGCATACGCCACAACTTTACCTTCTTGCATCAAAACACATCCCAAACCAATCTGGATGCGTCACAATAACACTAAATTTTCCTTCTTCAGTTGGGAGAGTTAATAGCGGGGCTGTCGTTAACTTCTGTTTCAATGATTGGAAGCTATCTTCACAAGCTTCGGTCCAAAAGTACTTGAGGTCCTTCTTGGTTAAATTGGTCAAAGGTTTAGCTATCATAGAGAATCCTTTAATGAACTTTCTATAGTAGCCAGCCAGACCAAGGAAACTTCGAACTTCACTGACATTCTTTGGCTGTGGCCAATCCTTAACGGCCTGAACCTTAGTTGGATCTACTGATATGCCCTCAGCAGAAATGACATGACCTAAAAAGTTGACCTTATCCAGCCAAAATTCACATTTGGACAATTTGGCATAAAGCTGCTGCTGTTTTAAGGTTGATAATACTATTCTCAAATGTTCTGCATGGTCGGTTTCAGTCTGTGAGTATATTAAATGTCATCTATAAACACAATTACAAACTTATCCAGGTACTCACGAAATACTCGGTTCATCAAGTCCATGAAAGCGGCAGGCGCATTAGTCAGTCCAAATGACATCACAAGAAATTCATAATGTCCGTAGCGGGTTCTGAAGGCTGTCTTTGGTATATCTCCTTCCTTAACCTTCAGTTGGTAATAACCCGAACGTAAGTCAATCTTTGAGAATACCTTAGCTCCTTGTAGTTGGTCAAACAGGTCATCTATCCGGGGTAAAGGATATTTATTCTTGACTGTCAACTTATTCAGTTCTCTGTAGTCTATACACATTCTAAGAGAACCGTCTTTCTTTTAACGAAAAGGACAGGTGCACCCCAGGGAGAACTACTAGAACGTATAAATCCCTTGTCAACTAATTCCTGTAGTTGGACCTTTAATTCTTTCAACTCAACAGGTGCCATTCGATAAGGGTTCTTAGACACAGGTAATGCCTCGGGATATGTATCAATCACAAATTCTATCTCTCTATCGGGTGGTAGTCCCGGTAAGTCGTCCAAGAATGCTTCAGGAAACTCTCGTACGGTAGGAATATCTTGTAGTTCCGCCTTATTCTTCACTCGGACATCCATTATGTTGACTAGATAACTCAAGCAACCATTCTTCAGTAACCGTTGAGTCGCTAGTGAGGATATGATTGGTATCTTACTCATCTTTGGAATAGCTTGGAAGGTATACCGATCTCCATTTGGGGGTCGGAAATCAACTAGGCCAGACCTACAACTAATCGTGGCATAATGCCTAAATAACCAATCCATTCCTAAAATAATCTCATATCCTTTCATGTCAATCATAATCAGTTCTACATATAGCTCCTTATCTCCTAAGGACAAAACATCACCCTTCAACATTTGCTCAGAATGTAAAGACTTCCCTGATGGTAACATAACTCTATACGGTTTATCAACTGGCGAAAGTTCTAACTTATGTTTACACACAAACAGGGTTGCTATGAATGAGTGTGTGGCTCCCGTATCAATAAGTGTATAAGCAGAAAAACCACAAACCATAATGGTACCTGATATGACCGTGTGTGGTTCAACATCTTCATCCTCCATCATAGCATAGACTCTTGGTGCAACTCTAATTCGATTCGGGTCTGATGGCATCGGGCAGTCTCTGGCTATGTGTCCAACCTTGTCGCATCTATAGCAACGGCCAGAGTGCAGCTTGCACTCCCCATGGTGATTCTTCTGACAGTTGGAACATAGGGGAGCCGAAGGTCGCTTTCCTCTTCCTTGGTCATCACTTGGATTGAAGGATCTCTTAACACCTTGCTGTTGTTGTTGCTGGTTTCTGTTCTGCTGGGGTTGCCATCCCTTGTTCTGCCGTGGTGGTGGTTGAGTCTCCTTAGTGAACTTCCTTGGCTGTTCACGCTGTGCATAAGCTGTCATCTCAGCCTCCTCCAATTCCAGGGCCTTAGCCGTCACTTCGCCATAAGGTATATTGTGTATCCCAGAAGTCTTTACCTTCACATACAAACTCGGCTTCAGTCCTTGAACAAATTGGTAAATCTTGTCTTCATCATTCTCAACCAGTCGGGAGCAAACCGTGACAAAGCATCGAATTTGCATATATAATCCGTCACGGAGCCAGTTTGCCGCAGGTTCATGAATTCTTTCTTCTTGCCGGCCTGAACGGTCCTATTGAAGTACTTGTCAAAGAAGGCAGTCTTAAACATATCCCAAGTCATAGTCTCTGCATTAACAGTGCTCTGAAGAGAATCCCACCAATGCCTTGCATTCAGCTCCAAATGATAGACAGCATAGGTGACTCTATCTCCTTCATCAACTTTCGCATACTTAAACATGTCCTCTACTTTTCGGATCCATTCCTCAGCATAAATGGGGTCAGAAACTTGGCCATTGATGTCGGGGTCTGAGCCTGTGGAAGCGCTCACCCCATGATCATGGAGTTACATTAGAGCTGGAGTTCCCAAGCTCTTCTCTAGTAATCACTAGTTCTCTATTTGTCGTGATTGGCGATTAATAAATTCATTAGCTGAGGCAAGCGGTGGGACGTATCCCGTTGTCTTCCCTCTGTTGACCTCTTACCCATCTTGAGAGTCATAAGCAATGAAAAATAGAAACACATCTTAACATACATGACATCACTAGAATCGTAAACACTGACAAGTTGTTGGAGGAGTACTCAGGTTGCAATCTTGTGCTGGGAGGCAGTCGACCAGAACCGATTTTAGAACCTGGTTAGCTTTGATACCATAATTGTAATCGACCCCGGAGGACCGTCAACGCAAATTCTTGACCTTAAAAACTTAAACTAAATTCAATTTGACTCTTTGTGAAACGTCCTCTTCCGATGACGTCAGCCGGAAGACAACAATTCTCCTCTTCCGATGACGTCAGCCGGAAGACAACAATTCTCCTCTTCCGATGACGTCAGCCGGAAGACAACAATTCTCCTCTTCCGATGACGTCAGCCGGAAGACAACCATTTTCCTCTTCCGATGACGTCAGCCGGAAGACAACAATTCTCCTCTTCCGATGACGTCAGCCGGAAGACAACCATTTTCCTCTTCCGATGACGTCAGCCGGAAGACAACCATTTTCCTCTTCCGATGACGTCAGCCGGAAGACAACAATTCTCCTCTTCCGATGACGTCAGCCGGAAGACAACAATTCTCCTCTTCCGATGACGTCAGCCGGAAGACAACAATTCTCCTCTTCCGATGACGTCAGCCGGAAGACAACAATTCTCCTCTTCCGATGACGTCAGCCGGAAGACAACAATTCTCCTCTTCCGATGACGTCAGCCGGAAGACAACAATTCTCCTCTTCCGATGACGTCAGCCGGAAGACAACCATTTTCCTCTTCCGATGACGTCAGCCGGAAGACAACAATTCTCCTCTTCCGATGACGTCAGCCGGAAGACAACCATTTTCCTCTTCCGATGACGTCAGCCGGAAGACAACCATTTTCCTCTTCCGATGACGTCAGCCGGAAGACAACAATTCTCCTCTTCCGATGACGTCAGCCGGAAGACAACAATTCTCCTCTTCCGATGACGTCAGCCGGAAGACAACCATTTTCCTCTTCCGATGACGTCAGCCGGAAGACAACCATTTTCCTCTTCCGATGACGTCAGCCGGAAGACAACCATTTTCCTCTTCCGATGACGTCAGCCGGAAGACAACAATTCTCCTCTTCCGATGACGTCAGCCGGAAGACAACAATTCTCCTCTTCCGATGACGTCAGCCGGAAGACAACAATTCTCCTCTTCCGATGACGTCAGCCGGAAGACAACAATTCTCCTCTTCCGATGACGTCAGCCGGAAGACAACAATTCTCCTCTTCCGATGACGTCAGCCGGAAGACAACAATTCTCCTCTTCCGATGACGTCAGCCGGAAGACAACAATTCTCCTCTTCCGATGACGTCAGCCGGAAGACAACAATTCTCCTCTTCCGATGACGTCAGCCGGAAGACAACAATTCTCCTCTTCCGATGACGTCAGCCGGAAGACAACAATTCTCCTCTTCCGATGACGTCAGCCGGAAGACAACAATTCTCCTCTTCCGATGACGTCAGCCGGAAGACAACAATTCTCCTCTTCCGATGACGTCAGCCGGAAGACAACAATTCTCCTCTTCCGATGACGTCAGCCGGAAGACAACAATTCTCCTCTTCCGATGACGTCAGCCGGAAGACAACAATTCTCCTCTTCCGATGACGTCAGCCGGAAGACAACAATTCTCCTCTTCCGATGACGTCAGCCGGAAGACAACAATTCTCCTCTTCCGATGACGTCAGCCGGAAGACAACAATTCTCCTCTTCCGATGACGTCAGCCGGAAGACAACAATTCTCCTCTTCCGATGACGTCAGCCGGAAGACAACAATTCTCCTCTTCCGATGACGTCAGCCGGAAGACAACAATTCTCCTCTTCCGATGACGTCAGCCGGAAGACAACAATTCTCCTCTTCCGATGACGTCAGCCGGAAGACAACAATTCTCCTCTTCCGATGACGTCAGCCGGAAGACAACAATTCTCCTCTTCCGATGACGTCAGCCGGAAGACAACAATTCTCCTCTTCCGATGACGTCAGCCGGAAGACAACAATTCTCCTCTTCCGATGACGTCAGCCGGAAGACAACCATTTTTCCCCTTCCGATGACGTCAGCCGGAAGACAACAATTCTCCTCTTCCGATGACGTCAGCCGGAAGACAACAATTCTCCTCTTCCGATGACGTCAGCCGGAAGACAACAATTTTTCCTCCAGCGTCCCTCGGCAGAAGACATCCTGGCTTTTCTCAGACTTAGATTTTAGATAACATAAACTTCATAGCCTCATCTTAATAACCAGGACTCAAGCGGAATGAACCATAAACTTACTAGAACTCATACAGCGAAAGACTTAATAATTCATTTCATATCCTCATAAATATCCTCAGATTCAGTACTCATACCAGACAACTCAGAACTCAATATTCGAAAGTAAAGTCATCATACTTAGACTTCCATAATCATAAACATTACTACTTAAACTCAGAACTTATAAACATCCTTAAATCATAAAACGTTAACCAGGGTTTACTCATTTGCCATCCAGCCACAGAACTGCCCCGAACACCTCCAGCAACCTAGCTTAGACATTTTCATCAACTTTGAATTCCTCACCTGATATTTCTTCACCTACATCATAAGGTGTAACTGTAAGCCTAAGGCTTAGTAAGGGAATGCAAACTATTATGAGTTCATGAATGCATAACTTGGAGAAAAACATGCTCATAAGTCTTTTCTTTTCATGTACTTATCTTAATCATCATTCATAATCGTATCTCGTATTCATTGTTCATAATCATCATTCGTAGACATGCTCATATTCATCATTCCTTTCATCATTCATATTCTTCATTACATTATGTGGTTTAAGGGAGGATTTGTGGCCGGTAAAGGGGTTCGACAGTGAGTTTGATCATGGTCCCTACTGCGGGTCGTATTCATATGTCCTACTGCGGACTGTGACATACGCCGAACCACCCCCAACCCTCACTTAACCACGTTGCATAAGTTTTATCTTCTTACCTTATTCATGAGAAAACATATTTCAAAACATTTTCATATGCTTGAGGAGTAAACATGATGCATAACATAATGCACTTAATCATCGAACTAAGACAGGGGAGTACATGAGAATAACAGAACCATATCCATCGACATTTCATCAAACATATAGCAGACAATGTTCACTAAATCTAACTTAATCC
Organism: Begonia masoniana; assembly: GCA_022432975.1. Classification (NCBI taxonomy): domain Eukaryota; kingdom Viridiplantae; phylum Streptophyta; class Magnoliopsida; order Cucurbitales; family Begoniaceae; genus Begonia; species Begonia masoniana. The sequence continues at coordinate 12,631,453 of CM039508.1, read as the reverse complement.
TTTGATGTAGGGCCCTATTGGCCGGAAACTTATTACATTCACTTACCTGGATTCCTTAGCAACTTGGATCACTTTCTCGTCAACTTCTTCACCTAACACATTTCACATTACATAGTTAAATAAAATCCTAAAAGTTCTATCATAGGTCATCCTAGATCTAATAGCTAGAGTCATCTCCGCGAATCCTTAGTCTAAAGCTCTGTGCAGAATCTGAAATCCAAAATAGAACAAGAGTTCTACTATTGATTAATCTGAGTTAGGTTACTTAAAATGACCAGAATCTATTCGGGTTTACATTACTACTCTCGATTCTAAAAATGTTCTAACGGCATGGCCATTGAAAAAAAAAAAAAAAAAAAAAAAAAAAAAAAAAAAAAAAAAAAAAAAAAAAAAAAAAAAAAAAAAAAAAAAAAAAAAAAAAAAAAAAAAAAAAAAAAAAAAAAAAAAAAAAAAAAAAAAAAAAAAAAAAAAAAAAAAAAAAAAAAAAAAAAAAAAAAAAAAAAAAAAAAAAAAAAAAAAAAAAAAAAAAAAAAAAAAAAAAAAAAAAAAAAAAAAAAAAAAAAAAAAAAAAAAAAAAAAAAAAAAAAAAAAAAAAAAAAAAAAAAAAAAAAAAAAAAAAAAAAAAAAAAAAAAAAAAAAAAAAAAAAAAAAAAAAAAAAAAAAAAAAAAAAAAAAAAAAAAAAAAAAAAAAAAAAAAAAAAAAAAAAAAAAAAAAAAAAAAAAAAAAAAAAAAAAAAAAAAAAAAAAAAAAAAAAAAAAAAAAAAAAAAAAAAAAAAAAAAAAAAAAAAAAAAAAAAAAAAAAAAAAAAAAAAAAAAAAAAAAAAAAAAAAAAAAAAAAAAAAAAAAAAAAAAAAAAAAAAAAAAAAAAAAAAAAAAAAAAAAAAAAAAAAAAAAAAAAAAAAAAAAAAAAAAAAAAAAAAAAAAAAAAAAAAAAAAAAAAAAAAAAAAAAAAAAAAAAAAAAAAAAAAAAAAAAAAAAAAAAAAAAAAAAAAAAAAAAAAAAAAAAAAAAAAAAAAAAAAAAAAAAAAAAAAAAAAAAAAAAAAAAAAAAAAAAAAAAAAAAAAAAAAAAAAAAAAAAAAAAAAAAAAAAAAAAAAAAAAAAAAAAAAAAAAAAAAAAAAAAAAAAAAAAAAAAAAAAAAAAAAAAAAAAAAAAAAAAAAAAAAAAAAAAAAAAAAAAAAAAAAAAAAAAAAAAAAAAAAAAAAAAAAAAAAAAAAAAAAAAAAAAAAAAAAAAAAAAAAAAAAAAAAAAAAAAAAAAAAAAAAAAAAAAAAAAAAAAAAAAAAAAAAAAAAAAAAAAAAAAAAAAAAAAAAAAAAAAAAAAAAAAAAAAAAAAAAAAAAAAAAAAAAAAAAAAAAAAAAAAAAAAAAAAAAAAAAAAAAAAAAAAAAAAAAAAAAAAAAAAAAAAAAAAAAAAAAAAAAAAAAAAAAAAAAAAAAAAAAAAAAAAAAAAAAAAAAAAAAAAAAAAAAAAAAAAAAAAAAAAAAAAAAAAAAAAAAAAAAAAAAAAAAAAAAAAAAAAAAAAAAAAAAAAAAAAAAAAAAAAAAAAAAAAAAAAAAAAAAAAAAAAAAAAAAAAAAAAAAAAAAAAAAAAAAAAAAAAAAAAAAAAAAAAAAAAAAAAAAAAAAAAAAAAAAAAAAAAAAAAAAAAAAAAAAAAAAAAAAAAAAAAAAAAAAAAAAAAAAAAAAAAAAAAAAAAAAAAAAAAAAAAAAAAAAAAAAAAAAAAAAAAATAACACTTTCATCATCCGATGGCTTAAACACTACATCTGCCGATCGCTAGACGACAAAATAGCACTTTCATCATCCGATGGCTTAAACACTACATCTGCCGATCGCTAGACGACAAAATAACACTTTCATCATCCGATGGCTTAAACACTACATCTGCCGATCGCTAGACGACAAAATAACACTTTCATCATCCGATGGCTTAAACACTACATCTGCCGATCGCTAGACGACAAAATAACACTTTCATCATCCGATGGCTTAAACACTACATCTGCCGATCGCTAGACGACAAAATAGCACTTTCATCATCCGATGGCTTAAACACTACATCTGCCGATCGCTAGACGACAAAATAGCACTTTCATCATCCGATGGCTTAAACACTACATCTGCCGATCGCTAGACGACAAAATAGCACTTTCATCATCCGATGGCTTAAACACTACATCTGCCGATCGCTAGACGACAAAATAACACTTTCATCATCCGATGGCTTAAACACTACATCTGCCGATCGCTAGACGACAAAATAACACTTTCATCATCCGATGGCTTAAACACTACATCTGCCGATCGCTAGACGACAAAATAACACTTTCATCATCCGATGGCTTAAACACTACATCTGCCGATCGCTAGACGACAAAATAACACTTTCATCATCCGATGGCTTAAACACTACATCTGCCGATCGCTAGACGACAAAATAACACTTTCATCATCCGATGGCTTAAACACTACATCTGCCGATCGCTAGACGACAAAATAACACTTTCATCATCCGATGGCTTAAACACTACATCTGCCGATCGCTAGACGACAAAATAACACTTTCATCATCCGATGGCTTAAACACTACATCTGCCGATCGCTAGACGACAAAATAGCACTTTCATCATCCGATGGCTTAAACACTACATCTGCCGATCGCTAGACGACAAAATAGCACTTTCATCATCCGATGGCTTAAACACTACATCTGCCGATCGCTAGACGACAAAATAACACTTTCATCATCCGATGGCTTAAACACTACATCTGCCGATCGCTAGATGACAAAATAACACTTTCATCATCCGATGGCTTAAACACTACATCTGCCGATCGCTAGACGAAAAAATAACACTTTCATCATCCGATGGCTTAAACACTACATCTGCCGATCGCTAGACGACAAAATAGCACTCTCATCATCCGATGGCTTAAACACTACATCTGCCGATCGCTAGACGACAAAATAGCACTTTCATCATCCGATGGCTTAAACACTACATCTGCCGATCGCTAGACGACAAAATAGCACTCTCATCATCCGATGGCTTAAACACTACATCTGCCGATCGCTAGACGACAAAATAGCACTTTCATCATCCGATGGCTTAAACACTCTACATCTGCCGTTGGCGTCAGCCGGATGATTGCCTCATCCAGCTTCTATTATACGACAGTAAAACACTATAATCATCAAACATCTTCATTCGATGGAACATATCTCAACTCACCCGATTCTTAACTTAGTAACTATAAACCTCAAGAGTAAGGATCATAAATTCATCCAAAATACGCATAGCGGAAGACTTAAGCAACACAACCATTCAATAATTCATAAAGTCGTATTCAGACTCTAAAGTCAAACCATTCAAATCCAAATCTCATTGTTATAAGAAATTCTGTTCTACTTAGTCATCTGTTCATCGTAAACTTTTCTGACTTACTATGAGCATAACCAGGGAACTTATTCGCCTATCCAGCCTTGCACTGTAACACTGAGCATCCTCCATCAACCAAGCTTAGACATCCTCATTAACCTTGAGTTCCTCACCTGAAAACTCGTCACCTACATCATAAGGTTTAAACTATAAGCCTAATGCTTAGTAAGGAATGCAACACTAACATAGATGCATGAATGTATAGTTTGGGAAAATCACATGCTCATAAGTCTTTTTCTTATTCATATCTTTGCTTGAAATCATCATTCATAGTCATAGATCATATTCATCATTCGTAGTCATTTTTCATATTCCACATCCATAGTCATTGGTCATATTCATCATTCATAGTCATTAATCATATTCATCATTCATAGTCATTGATCATATTCATCATTCATATAAGTTGTGTGGATTAAGAGAGGATTTGTGCCGGTAAAGGGGTTCGACGGTGAGTTTGATCTTCTTCCCTACTGCGGGTCGTATTCATATGTCCCTCTTTGGACTGTAACATACGTCGAACCGCCCCCAACCCTCACTTAGTCCACGTTGCATAAATCTTATATATATATACATATATACATACATATTCTGTTCATAGAAAACATGCATTAAAACATTTTCTTATGCTTGAGAAACATTCATGATGCATGAACATGAGAACTTTTAACTCATCAGACTATGACAAAGATCACACTAGAGCAGACAACTTCATATTTACTAGCAGGTCATCAAATAGTATAACTCACAACATACATAAATCCTTCAAGTGCAGACAAGCTCATTAACATAAGGTAAACATTAGACATCTAAACAACCTAGTACTCCCACGATGTAGGGCTCTATTAGCTGGAAATCTTAATACATTCACTTACCTGGTCTCCTTAACACTTTGAGCTCCTTTCTCTTCAAACTTCTTCTCCTAAAACATTTACATTGCAGTAGTTAAAATAAAATCCTAATAAATCTCATCTCAAGTCATCCTAAGGTCTAATAGCTAAGAGTCATTCCCACTCTCGGATTTCAAATGTTCTTATTGTTAGTCGGCCATTGGAAAATCCAAAACTCCAATGCCGAGTAGAAAACACAAACTAACAGATAGCTACGTTTTCTATTGCATACCTCGGTTACAGAGTAGTCGATTAGTGTCAGAGAAATCGATTGTCGAAGAGGGTATGCTGAAAGCAGAGAGCAAGAGCTTGGGAGAGAAGAAATCGCCGAAAAGGAGGGTGTCGGCTACAGTGGTTCAAGTAAGGTTTAAAACATTTCCTTTTTCTTTATATATTGGTCATCACCCTCCATTATTACAACTTTGCCACCCAACCTAGTTTAAATCCACATGAAATTAATTATTCTAGGTATAAAACTCTAAACCGTGAAGATTGAATATTCATGACCGTTAATACAGTTAGGAAGTCACCTGGCTGAAGTTGTCGGGTGTTACATGACTTTTAATGTTTTGATTTTGGATTGAAAACTCTCTGGAAATAGTACTTGTGTTTTGTCGAAAGAGGTCTTTTGTATTGTGATCGCCAGACAGTGTGTTCTGTCTGAGTCTGGAATTAGGGTTGTGTGGACGAATACATCGTCCAAAGTAGTCGTCCAAAGTCGTGGACGAGCATATTGTCCAGGGTCGAAGGTGTAAACAGTTGTCCACTCTGCGGACAAGTTGTCTGAAGTGATACCGTTCACAGTAGTCGTCCAAGTTTATGAAGTCACGTGACCCGTGGACGATAAAGTCACGTGGTCCGTGGACGACAAATTTAAATAAGTCTATGGACGTTGGTCAGTGGACATTGAGTTTATGTAACCACGTGTGCGAGAAAGTCACGTGGACCGTGGACGACAAAGTCACGTGTTTCGTGGACGATGAGTTTATGTAATCCCGTGGACGATGAAGTCACGTGACCCAGGGACGATAAAGTCACGTGGTCTGTGGACGATAAATCTAAGTAAGTCTGTGGACAAAAATCTGTAGACGTTAAACCTATGTAGCTGTGGACGAGAGGAACAGTAGTCAAAACTTATAAGTAAATTGTCGTAGAGGGCAGTGATTGAGTCTTCGTCCAAGGTAGTCGTCAAGAGTGTTGTTGTCCAAAGTGATATCGTTCTGGGTACGTTTCCCAGAGTTGCTTGTCCAGAGTCCGTCATCCAGAGTCGTAGACAAGTATATTGTCCAAGGTTGGGAACGACAGACTCTGTGGATACCAGATCGCCCAGTAGTTGTCGCAGGAATGTTTCAAACGATTTCATATTTATAGAATTGTCAGTCTGTTCTGTTTTCGGTTCTGTTTTACATAAATGTTTTCCACTGTAAAGTTTTGATGTTTTAAACAATTTTGTAGAGAAGTTTTAAACGATTTTGAACCTAAAGTTTTGTTGGTCTGTATTCGTCATGACTCTGTTTTCATTTAAATGTTTTCCGCTGCAAGGTGTTGATATTTTAAGAAATGTCAAGTCTAGCCATTAAGAGGAAAATTTAAATTTTCTAGAATTTTCCCAGTGAAGTTTAGTGATTGTGTGTAACAAACCGGGTTTATTAATTCGGGGCATTACATGGGCAGTAACCCAAACCTCTGCATAAGTTCATCGGCTCTATCCGTAGTCGAAATGTATGACAACTCAACTCCTACGTTTTCTTTAACAATGATCCCTCATAAAGTATTTTGTCGATAGTATCCTTAGTCACATACTTTGTTGGGCATTCGCCGATTGTCGGCGACTATTTCAGTGTGGGTTTTTCAACTAAGTTCCCATTGCTATACTTCACAACTATCTCATCAAAATACCTCTAGGTCTCAATGAGTCCAACTGAGAGCTAAAGTCGCTACTCTCTTAAGATCCTGGTTCCTTTATAAATAAGATCCTATAAACATCACATTTCATTCTAAGCAACATTAATGAGCTCTATCACTATGTCCTTAACTAAAATTCTCATACTATCTACATTATGCTCATTTATCTAACTTAGCCTCACTTCTAAGTTTACTCAAATGGTTTTGTAACGCCCGGAAATTTCAGTTTATGGGTTTTGAGTTTTAGGTTTACTGATTTTGATATTTTAAGCCTTATAGCGTTTTAATTCGTAGAAATAGTAAATTAAGCCCGTTTTGCGAACGGGAAGTTTTGTTAGATAGGAATAAGTTGGAATATTTGGAGGAATAAGGAAATTTTGGAGAAACTAAATCGATAGGTTAATAAATGAGTTTAAACAAGAATTTAATAAAAAGGACAAAAAGGTAATTAGTCAAATCAAATTTTTTATAAAAAGAAATTTTTCCCCCCCTCTCTCGTACTTCTCTTCTCCTCCTCTCCTCCCTCATAATTTCCCTCTGTAACGTCCCTTAAACTATTCCCTTAATTTCCCTTGTAAAGTTTTCTTTTTAAACATTCTCAAGTGAACCCCTCTCGTTAAATCGCTAAATCAAAGTATCATTAGTTGAAATACATTTAAAAACATTTAAATAAAACCATTAAAAACAGAAGAGAAATCGGCCAAGCAGAACTGAGGGCAAAAAGGGCTTTTTGCCCCGAAAATGCATGGCCGATCGATCGTCCATTTCAGCCGATCGATCGGCTGTGGTATAAAAATAGGGGGCAATCGATCGCCCCTCATAACTGGCGATCGATCGCCCTTTAGGCGATCATCATGGCCGATCGATTACCCAAGGGGCGATCGATCGGTACACTCTCTGGAATTTCTTCCAGAGAGTAGCCACATAGATCACCGATCGATCGCCTAAAGGGCGATCAATCGGCACTCTCTCTGGATTTTCAAAATTCAGAGAGTTGCCGTGCATTCCTTCTTCCACCCTGCACACTTAACAATCCTCAACTTCAATACACCAATTAACATACTAAACACCATAACATAAAACTATTCTTAACTTCATCCATTCCTCATACATTTCCTCACTTCATCAATTACTAACGCCGACTCAAAACGTATCTTATAACACAATCAAAACAAGACAAGAACTACGAAATCCAACTGCATGGATAGCTCTAAAACACAAGCATATTCATACTTAACCTAAAACATCTCCATACATTACCATAAAAATCCAAATAAAAGCTTAGTAAAACGTTTTATAAAAACAAGTTTACCGAAACATCAAAACATCAAAACATCAATTCATTAGCTATCCAGATACCAATCATCCTAAACTGTTTCTAACTATACAAATATCCTATTTTTCTATCTATCAACTCCCCAAAACACTTACTTACATCCCCACGGGTCAAAAAGAGTACCGACTGCCCAGCACACTCCACGGGCCACTATTCTTCAACTTGCTCATTCCTCGGGTGGAGGGATCTCATCCTCACCTGTATCAAAATCACCTACACCATACAGACAACTATGAGCTAAAGGCTCAGTAAGCTTCTTAAATGCAAATGCATGCTGTGCATATGAGTTTCGTAAATCATGTAGACATTTAATCATTACGTCGCAGACAGATTGTCACCGAGGTCTAAACCCACCAGATGGAGAGGACGCGTCCGGCGGTTGGACAGCCCTTTCCATCTACCGGGGGAAAACATACTTACATTCGTAAACAGCCATTTCAGAACCCCACCTCGCCATGACCAGATAACAGATTACGTAGATTCATTTCATTAGTCATTTCTTTTCTTAAACACGTGCGGAAATTCGTTTTCTTGCTCTTTGAAAGACGTGATGCATGAACAATTAAGTGCATAACATAAACATACAGCCTGTGTACCATCAAGACGATAAAAGCATAACCTATAAAAGCAATTAAACAAACAACTCCAATATTCCTCAACGCGACTTCGACATACGGTGTAGGCCAATCGGCCGTAGTAAGTCTCGAGAACTTACCTCGCGTCCGTTGAAATTCAAGCTCCGTCTTCAACCGTTCTTCACCTAAGGCAATGCACAACATTCGTCATTTAAAACTGAGTTTACACAATTAAACTTCCAAACTAACAAAACCTTAACTAAGGAAATCTCCTTAAAACTCTAAATCAACTTATTGAGGCATTTTGTCGAGCAATTCGTGCTCGACATTACAAAACCTCCATTAATGGAGCTTTTAAAATCTCCAACCACCAAACTTTTTCAACAACCTCCATTAATTCCAACTAACTCTCACAAATCACCATAAATACGCCTATTAGAGTCATAAACACGATAACCTATCGATTTTCAACCTTAGTTCACGTTTCTAGCAAAACCCTAAAAGAACCCTAATCGTTTTAACTTTAGAAAACCAAAATATATCATCCAAAATAGTAGATTCTTACCTAGGGTCAGGATTGGGGAAGAAATCATGAAGAAGGAATCGCCAGAAGGGAAAGCTTCGTCGCCGAAAGTGAGAACGTCGAAGGAGGAGAAGAGAAATCGCCTTGGGAGGATTTTGGAGAGGAAATCGCGTTAAGTGCTGGAGAAGAAAAGGAATTTGTGATTTTTAACTAAAATTGCCTTGTCAAATGACTGTTTTGCCCTTCCTTTTGATTTTCTATTTGTTTCTTCCATTGTTTCGTTAATTGACTAACTATTCGGTTTCTCCAAATTTTCTTATTTCACCATTAATTCTAATTTATTACCGAGGCTTTATTAAAACTTTTCGTTCGCCAAACGGACTCAATTTGACATATTTACGAAAATGCCACATTATATTGGAATAATATAATTCCATAAAATCGGGTGTTACATTCCATCCACCTTATTTAAAATTTTGTCCTCAAAATTTGATTACACAAACAACTCAGGATACTTAGACATCATATCCTGCTGTCTCTCCCAAGTAGTTTCCTTCACGCCATGGTTCCGCCACAGGACTTTTACTAACGGAATGTAACGACCCAGACACTGTACCCTATTTCCCGTACGAAATTCTTCTTTTTCTTTTTATACTTAGCGTTTAAGTGGAAAACGATTTAATAAAACGTTTAAAAAATTTCAAAACTATTATTTAAACTAACACGCGCACAAACACCTACAAAATACACCTCACCATTTCACTAACGCAATTCTATCTATACCACGAATTATAACTACATCACAAACATACACTTCCCAATACGACTTAACTTTAAACCACCGATACTCCTACATCTCCGAAATCTCACTCAGAACGACTCGAGATATAATTAAACAAAACACATTTTCACGAAAACAAACTGCATGGTTCCGTTTAAAAGTTTAACATATCCTTCTGTTTACAAAATACCAAGCAGTTCATAAAAATCCAAATAAAAACCTTAACAAACGTTTTATAAAACAAATCTATCAACTAAACAGAACCAAACACCCTAATATGATCAACTATACATTTATAATACCATTAACATAAATCTATCACCTAACCAGATCCAAGCATCCTAATATGATCAACTATACATTTTATAATACCATTAACTCCTCCAAAATACTTACATACATCCCAAAATACCAACTCCTCCAAAACACTCACATACATCCCAAAATACCTTTACAATACCTTTACATCATTCCCCACGGGTCAAAACGCGCCTCGACTGCTCAGCGCACTCCCACGGCCATCATCCATCAGCTGCTCCTACGTCAGGAGGAGGAATATCATCCTCACCTGGGTCAACGTAACCTAGAACGTCACCTACACCATACAGACACATATGAGATATGGAAATCTCAGTAAGCTACGTAAATGCAGATGCATGCGTGTCGTGCATATGAAGTTCAGAAAACATGCTCATCAGACATATCAGATCATTTCATACATATTGCCACCGAGATATCAGCCCTCTAAATGGAAAGGATACATCCCGCGGTCGGACTACCACTTTCGACCTAGAGGAGGGGGGTACATGCTCATAAACCCTACAGCCATGCCTGAGCCCCATCTCGCGTAACCAGATGATGTGGTATTGGTCAGACCCGGAAATAGTCCACCAATAGATCAAAGTCCCCCCGTACGGGCCACATAGATTTTTCTTTGAAAACATCGTGTAGAATTCATTTTCATGTCATTTGAAATACGTGATGCATGAACAGATAATGAACAGAAAGTAAACAATCAACATATATACAATCAAGACCGAAATAGAATAACCTATAAACCATTTAAACCTAACTACCCAACCGAAAGCGATTTAAAGCAAACAAGTCCTCAGGAATCCTCGATACGACATCGAAGTATGGTGTAGACCGATTGGTCAAAGTAAGTCACGAAAACTTACCTGACGTCCGTTGCAAGGCTAGCTCCGTCCACGAGCGTGGTTCACCTACGCAATTGTTATCAATTTGTCGTTAATACGAGCTTAAACAATAATATGTCCAAATTTAACAAAAACCTTAACTAATGAATTTCCTAAAATCTTCACCTAACTAATCGAAGTATTTAAACAACGATTAACGCTCGATAGTTTAAAATCACAATTAACGAGTTTTCCTAAAAACCCGAAAATTCACCAATTTTAACATTTCTCACAATTCACTCTAATTCCGTCCAATAACGTTCAATACGTCCTTTATATCGTTAATTACTATAAACCTATTAATTTCGGACTCTAATTTGGGTTCGGTAAAAACCGACCCGAAACTTCGAACGCGCGTAACTTTCGCGTCGGTTATCGGAATCAAACGATTCCAGCGGCCACGCGCTCCCCTAATAACCTATTTTAACGTGCCAAAAGGAATTTTAAAACAAACGACCGGATCTAGGTCAATTTATCAAAAACCCGAAACTGTCCTTTTTCCCAAAATTTCACTTTTTCGATCTTTCATCAAAACTCATCAATTTCTTTACTAATCTATCCTCCTAACATCCAATTAACATAAACTAACCTAAAATCGAAGTTACACTCAACAAAACCGAAGTGCCCTAAATCGGCATTCACTGTTTTTCGCTCAAATTGAGCATTCCACGGCCAATCAACAATAGCCGGCCTAAGAGTTGGCAAACCCTCGCCGGAAGCGACCAAAAACGGCCGGCGATCGGAGCCAAAACTGGCTCGTCACAGTCGGCCACGAACAAACCCGAAAACTGAACCAAAACAGGGGAAACCGAGCCTTACCGGTCGGGTTTCGCGCGGAGATGGCCGGAGATCGCCACGTCGCCGACGTCTGGTCGGCAAGGGTCGGAAACCGCCGGTGAACGGCGCCGCATCGCGTCGCCTCTTCCTCCCCCGCGCCTTCGCTGATCGGGCTCGACATCGACAGAATAGCTTCGGCTATTCTGTCGATTTTATTATTATTAATAATAATAATAATAATAATAATAATAATTAAAACTAAAACTATTTCGTAACAAAACATTAATTTTGCCCTCTCGTGTTTTCGACCATTCCAATTTTCTTATTTCGCCAATAAATCCAACTTATTATCTGGGTTCTATTAAAACTGTCCGTTCGCAAATCAGACCTCGTTTACTATTTTTACTAAAATGTCCTTTATATTACGAGAAATCTAATTACTCAAAATATAGCGTCATTATTCCGAAAATTCTCAAACTTCCCTTAAAATTCTAATTACTCGTTAGGATCGTAATGACGTTTCCTTTTCGTAAAACGGACCTGATTTGACATATTTACAAAAATGTCATCCAATAATATAATAATAATATTCTTAAAAATCCGTACGAGCCGGATATTACACGGAATTTTCTTATTTCGCAATACTTTGATGGACGATTCTAGAACTCACACTAGCTTCTCAACATAAGTCAGTGTTGGCTGTACCTCGATCTCTCTTGCCTTCCACGATATGCGATGGATCACGGACACATTTCCTGAGCATAGACACGTGAAACACGTTGTGGATACCTTCCATTGAAGCCGGAAGCTGTAGTCGATACGCCATCTTCCCAATCTTCTTCAAAATAGGGACGGGCCCCACATATCGAGGGCTTAACTTGCCCTTCCTTCCGAACCGCATAACACCCTTAAATGGAGAAATCTTCAAATATACCTCATCTCCCTCATCGAACTCAAATTCTCTCCGTTTAGTGTTAGCATAGCTTTTCTGTCGGCTCTGAGCTATCTCGATACGTTGTCTGATAACGGCAATCTTCTCTGCCGTTTGCTGTAGAATCTCGGGACCAATGATGCTAGCTTCACAACCTCGTCCCAATATAGCGGAGACCTACATTTTCGACCATACAACGCTTCATATGGAGCCATGCCAATAGTAGCTTGGAAGCTGTTGTTGTACGAGCACTCGATCAATGGCAAATATCGACTCCACGATCCCTGAAATTCTAACACACACGCTCTAAGCATATCCTTCAGAATCTGATTCGTTCTCTCCGTCTGTTCATCAGTCTGAGGATGAAATGTCGTGCTGAAATTTAACTGAGTTCCCATAGCTTTGTGCAGACTCTTCCAGAATTTCGAAGTAAATCTCGAATCTCGGTCTGAGACTATCGAAACTGGCACTCCATGTAGTCTAACAATTTCCTGCACATAAAGCTCGGCGAGCTGATCCATAAAATAGGTCATCTTCACTGACAGAAAGTGGGCCGACTTTGTCAATCGGTCCACAATAACCCATATGCCATCATGTCCTTTCGTTGTTCTCGGGAGTCCCACTATAAAGTCCATGGAAATCTGCTCCTATTTCCACTCTGGAATTGGCAGTGGTTGTAATGTTTCGGCCTGCCTTTGGTGTTCCGCCTTAACCTGTTGGCAAACCAGGCAGGTTTCCACATACTTGGCAATCTCTCTCTTCATGTTCAGCCACTAGAAATGTTGCTTTAAGTCTCTATACATTTTTGTGCTTCCTGGATGTACAGAGTAAGCCGATGAATGTGCCTCAGTCAAAATCTCTTTCTTCAATTCCTCGTCGATAGGCACGTACCACTTGTGCCTGAATTTTAAGATATTATCCTCTGACACGTTGAAATCAGACGAATCCTCAGACGTCATGCTCAACCGATGCTCCTCACACTCCAGATCTTTCTATTGAGCTTCTCGTATCTTGTCCAGAATAGTCGGCCTAAGAGAAATGTTGGTGAGCATAGTGGACAACTCAGCCACAATCTCCACATCGAACCTTTCAATCTCAGACCTCAACATCACCAACATTGTTGCAAGTGAAGGATGGTTCGCAGTAGGCATTCTGCTCAAAGCATCTGCGACTTTGTTCGCCTTTCCTGGGTGATACTTGATTTCAAATTCATAGTCTTTAACAAATTCCAGCCACCTTCGCTGTCGCATATTCAGCTCTTTCTACGTAAACAAATACTTCAGGCCCTTGTGGTCTGAAAATATCTCACACTGTTGCCCATATAAATAGTGTCTCCAGATTTTCAGTGCGAAGACCACGGCTGCTAATTCCAGGTCGTGCGTAGGATAATTCTGTTCATATTGCTTCAACTGCCGAGAAGCATAAGCAATAACTCTCCCTTCTTGCATCAATACGCACCCGAACCCAACTCCAGACGCATCGCAATAAATGCTGAACTTGTCACCTTCAACGGGCAGTGTCAGAACTGGAGCTATAGTCAATTTATGTTTCAACTCCATAAAACTCTTATCGCATGCAGCTGTCCACATAAATTTTTCATTCTTCCGAGTCAAGCATGAGAGTGGAACAGCAATCTTCAAAAATCCCTCGATGAACTTCCGGTAATATCCAGCCAATCCACGCACCTCTCGCACGTTTTTAGGCTATGGCCAATCTCTGACAACCTGAATCTTGCTTGGATCCACAGAAACTCCTTTTTGTGATATAATATGGCCGAGAAAACTGACCTTGTTCAGCCAAAACTCGCACTTAGAAAACTTTGGGTAAAGCTGGTGTTGGCTCAGAATTCGCAAAACAATCCTTAGATGCTCCTCGTGCTCTTCCTTTGTCTTAGAATAGATCAAGATGTCGTCGATGAAAACAACAACAAACTTGTCCAAATATTCCTTGAAAACACGGTTAATCAAATCCATAAACGCGGCAGAGGCATTGGTAAGTCCAAAAGACATAACAAGGAACTCGTAATGCCCATACCTCATTCGGAATGCAATCTTCTGAATATCTTCTCTCCGGACCTTCAACTGATAATAACCCGAGCGTAGGTGAATCCTCGAAAACACTCGGGCACCCTAAAGTTGGTGTAACAACCCTCATACTATTCCTAATTTCCCGTACGAAATTCTTCTTTTCTTTCTCTCTTTTTTTTTTTTATACTTAATGTTTAAGTGGAAAACAATTTAATAAAACGTTTAAAACAATTACAAAACAATTAATCCTAAACCAATACGTACCCAAACACCTACAAAATACAACCTCACCGTTTCACTAACACGATTCTATTTATACCACAATTTCTATCCACATCGCAAATATACATTTCACAATACCATTCGACGTAAAACAGCCCTGTATTCTCACTCGGAACGACTCGAGACATAGTTAAATAAAACACGTTTTCACGAAAACAAACTGCATGGATCCGTTTAAAAACTAAACAATCCCTCCTGTTCAAAATAAAACTCCAAGCAGTTCAGTATGTAAAATAAAAGGTTTTCCAAAAGCAGTTTATAAAATAAGTTTCCAAAGCCTCAAAACATAAACCTATCAACTATCAGCTAACTAGAAACAAACATCCTATTATGTTCTACTATACAATTTTCATCTAACCAATCCATCATTCACCCAGAATATCTCAATACCCTCAAAATACATACGTAAATCCCCACGGGTCGGTTAAGAATCGACTGCCCAGCACACTCCCACGGGCCATCTTTCATCAACCGATCATGCCTCGGGTGGAGGGATCTCATCCTCACCTATGTAGAGGTCACCTACACCACAGATATAAGTCGTGAGCTTAAGGCTCAGTAAGTCTACGTGAATGCAATGCATGCTATGCGTGCCGTTCGTAAAAACATGCTTCCTTTTCATTTCATTTCATTTCATTACAGATACAGATACAGATACAGATATGTTACCGTGGCCTCACTCTCGCTAGATAGGAGCGGCACATCCCACGGTTAGATAGCCCCTCGTATCTAACCGCGGGGAAGACATGCTCCCCAAGCAGCCATGTCTGAACCACCGCCAACGCCGTAACCAGATTACAGACATTTTACCTTTTCATTATACTTTACCCTTTTTATGAAAACATGCATAGAAATTCCTTTTTCGTGCTTTTCAGAAACATGATGCATGAACGTGCAATGCTATAAGCATAATTAAAGCATAAACAAACAATAAATATAAACATACAACACATAACTAAAACTAACTACCCAACTAATTACCCGACTCAACCTACATTCTCCAAGTTCCTCGACCAACATAGAATCATATGGTGTAGGCCAATCGGCCAAACAAGTCACGAGAGACTTACCTGTCTTCTGTAGCTCGCTGGGTTTGGCGCCACACGTCACCTATGGCTCGACCTATGACAAACATTCAAACTTCATTAAATCAAACTTACATTCGCCAATTTACTCTCAAACTACTATTTCAAGCCTAATCCAACTAAAACTTAACTAAACGGGCCACTAATTCGGGTTTGGTAAAACCGACCCGAAACTTCAAACGCGCGTAACTTTCGCGTCGGTTATCGGAATCGAACGATTCCAGCGGCCACGTACTCCTCTAATAACCTATTTTAATCTGCTAGAAGGAATTTTAAAACAAATGACCGGAGCTTGGTCAATTTTGCAGAAACCCGAAACTGCCCTTTTTCGGAGAATTCCACTTTTTCGATTTTTTCATCAAATTCCATCAATTTCTTCACTAATCTATCCTTTTAACATCCAATTAACATAAACTAACCTAAAATCGAAGTTCCAATTCATAAAACCCGAATTGCCCTAATCGGGCTTCACTGAAATTTCGCCCAAATTTGGCACTCCTCGGCCAAGCAACGATAGCCGGCCCAAGGGTTGGTAAACCCACGCCGAAAGCAACCTATTTTGGCCGGAGATCGGAGCTCAATCGAGCTCGCCACCCACTGCCTTAAACCAAACCAAAACGGAGGAGAAAACCGAGCTTACCGTTCGGTTTTGTGCGCGAGGACGGTCGGAGATCGCACGTCGCCGTCGTCTGGTCGGAGAGGGCCGAAAAACGCCGGCGTTCGTCGGAGGAGAGTCGCCGTCGTCGTCTCCCCTGTTCGCTCGCAGAGCTCGGGCTCGAGCTCGAACAAACAACAGAAATCGTTTCTGTTGTTTGTTTTGTTTTTATTATAATTATAATAATAATAATAATAATAATAATAATAATAATAATTATAATTATAATAAACTACAACTGCTTCTTTAATTAGTCTATCAATTCGGTCTCTTTGCAATTTCCTTATTTCTCCAAATATTCCAATTTAATCTTAGAGTTCTAACAAAACTCACCGTTTCCAAAACGGACTTATTTTGCTATTTTTACGAATTGACATACTAAAAGGGTAAAACGGGAACTCTAGCATTACTCTTTTCGATTTGGGTTTCTAAAATTTTACTTATTCTTCTACAAATTCCCGTAAATTTCTAGGGTCCTAATAAAACTATCCGCTCGCAAAACGGACCTAATTTACTTATTTACCAAAATAGCCTTGGAGCGGAAATCCTAAAAACTCGGGTGTTACATCCTTCCCTCCTTAATTGGAATTTTGTCCCCAAAATTATTGCTTGGTTAAACCTCTCATTACTCCTATTCACCTTGTCTAAGAAATGATGTTTTAACACCAGCCTTGACACTCCCATGATCTCTCTCACCCTTCGGGTCTTGATAGTTTTCTATATCTCCAAAGCTTTCAATCCATCAAACTTCGCATTTCGTAAGTCGATTTCTCATACATCCATCGACTTCAACTTAACCCTTCGTCGCCTAAACCTTCAAACTTCATTTAACTTAACTTCAATTCCAGTTTATCTCTCGAGCTAGGTTCATTCAGTTTCTAATTCCTCAAATTTCGTGACGACAATTCGTACCTAATCACTTCAAACTCTTAAAGCTTCTGCAATTCTATAACACTAAGAACCTGATACTTAGATCTCCCATCCTAATCCTCTGTTTCGAACTCTTCTTTACACTACTATCTCTTTTCCAAATCATCAACCTCATTTTCTAAACCTACTTACCTTGTGCAATCATAGCATGTTCTTAGCTACTCTAATGTCATTCCTGTTTACAGGGCTGTAATTATTAAATCTATTTCTTTACGCTTTCACGGTATCCACTAGGTTTCTATAATTATTTCCACTATGATCGTTTCATCTAATTCTTACATCGGTCTTTATCGATCAGAAATAAATCTTAAATCTAAACTAATTCGTTAAACTATCCACCCAACACCTAAAAGAAAATGTGCATAAGCACTTCGACGTAACTTACAAGTCAACTTTACTAAACCTCAAAATCTACTCTCACTTCTAAGTTCACTTGCATAGCCTTCATGCAATTCTCCCTTCATTCATCCAACATGCTCCAAATTTCTCTACCTTAACTACTTAACTCTTATTTCGAGTTTCCGTTCGATCTAGTAAAACTTCTTACTTACTCGTACTACACTATTCGAAATCCAAAGATCTACCTAACCGGTCATTTTATCTCACATCACACATTCTCTATTTCCTCTAGTTCTGATCTACTTCACACACTTAAGTTTATCTACCTTAACCTTAGTTATTTACAAAATCTTTGGCGTCGACTTCGGTACATAAGGGTCGAGCCTTTGAGATTTCCTAATTTAATCTTATCTAGATGCACTTGAACATTATTTGTGCAATTCCTCGTCCTCCTCGTCCGGTGACTCATTAATCTATCAATCCGCACAACACTAACATTCGATCAAAATTTCAAACCTAAACCCTTTATTTAATTTAGATAATGTCCTATACTTATTCTTAATATCACACTAAGACTTCCTCGAAAGTTACGAACTAATCTTCTACTTGGTCATTTCTTCTAGTCAGGTTCTAAATATTCTACTTGTCTTCTTCACAATAATTTGCCTAACAAGTTTCTTGTTAGCAAACTTGTTGTAGGTGGATCTACAACTTTAATCTAAATCTTCCCAAAATTTTTAAATCTTATCCTTTCTACTTTCCCAAAAATCTTGAAGCATCCATTACCTTTAATGGAACTAAGCATGTCATGGCTCATACCACAAGCCCTATAAATTCTCAAATCTCCGGGCAAATAACGAAGTGATCAAGTTCATTTTCTTACATTCTCACATTTCATTCTACGTCATGTTAAGGAGTTCCTTCATTACGTCCTAACCAAAACGTTCATTCTATCTTCAATGTGCTTATTCGCCTAACTTAACTCTCCGTTAACCTTGAGCACCGTCAAGTTCCTAAGTCTCGTCATAATTTGTTCTAAACTATTCCTTCTAACTTTAGGTCATTTATGTATCCATTGGTCTCAACTTGTCAAATATGAGTCAACCTCCGAAATTGCGAACTTCACAATTCGTACGGCACTAACCACTGAGTTAAACTTCTAATTTTTTAACTCTTCATTGAATCTAACAATCCTCCGCACTTACTCAAATGTCGCACATGGACTTCTCTCAAGTCACCCGATGGTCTACATCCTTTTGTTCCCCTTAGTCAGGTTCTACTTATTCCACTTGGCTTCTGTACAATAACTCATCTAACAGTCTTTTTTTTTTTTGCAAACTTGTTGCAGATAAGTTTACGCCCATGATTCCAATTCTCCTTAAGTCCTCAAATCTTGCCTTTTTATTTCCAACAATTTAGGGTATTCCTCAATAAGTTTATATCTAAACATTCATCTTTCTTGATTAATCTTATTCCAATACTCCAAGGGATTGCCAAATAGATATAACCTACTTAAAAACCATATTTCATAGGGTGTACTCCTGTAAATTTTTTTTTTTTTTTTTTTTTTTTTAAAAAAAAAAACCTTAAGTGCGCAAACTCCGTTGATTAAATCAAACTAATCTTACTAACGTATAACTATATTTTGATTCGGTCTTTATTGTTCCATATGTAGTCTCCTGTTTTCTCCTTGAGGTTCACTTAATAATCCTTCTCACCCACCTTTTATTTTCTTACTTACTAATTTCAGGTCTATATATTTATCTATAACATGCATTACAGGTAAATTAAACAATACCTGAAATTGTAGAAGGCTGTGCCCCATCGTCGGTGTCGCCAGGCTCAATGAATGCAAATACCCTCGGCACAATTTTTCTTTGATCTCTGTCCTGTTGATCTCTGCCCGGTTTATTTCGGTTCAACAATGGACAGTTCATGATATAGTGACCAGCTTCCCCACACCGGTAACACCTATTGGTACGTGTCAGACAATCACCGTAGTGCTGCTTCTGGCACTACGGACATAAAGGCTTTTGAGTAGCCCCTTGAATCTGCTTTCCTTTTCCTTGGTCGTTCCTACCATCGTAGGGCCTCTTATCGCTCCTCTGTCGTTGTGGCTGTTGTTGCTCACTTTGTTGCCAATCTCGGTCCCATGACTGTGGTTGGATCTCACGAAAGAAACCCTTAGCCGGCTCCCTCGGTCTAATACAAGTAGCTCTGGCAGCCTCTATGTCCAGGGCTCTAGCTGCGATGTCAGAATATGGTACATCAATAATACCTGATACAACAACGTGCATCCGAATCTCTGGATTAAGCCCCTCCATAAACTGGTGCACCTTTTCTTCATTGTCGCTGACCAGACGCGGTGCAAACCGTGATAAAGCTTCGAACTTCCGTATATACTCTGCAACTGACCCAGTCTGTTTCAGCTGCGTAAACTCGTTCCTCTTAGCCACCCTCACAGCGCGGCTGAAATACTTGTCAAAGAATACGATCTTGAATCGTTCCCAGGTCATAACTGAGACATCCGTCGTTGACTTAATCGAGTCCCACCAGAAACGGGCATCTAACGCCAAATGAAAAGTGACGTAAGCCACCTTGCTCCCATTCCCTACCTCTGCATAACCTAGCATATCCTCCATCACCCGGATCCATTCCTCAGCACGTGTCGGATTCGATGATTGCCCGTCGAATACTGGAGGCCGTAGGCTTTGGAACCTCTGCATACCCTAATTATTAGGAACTACCAGATCCTGAGCCCTCTGGTTCCCTCGATTCACTAAGTCCGCAATTTGTTGTGCTTGCCGGTCCATGTGCTGAGACTAACGGTCCAATAAATCTATAAGTCTATCCAGGGCGTCGTCCCTCGCATCACGGCCTCGAACCATTTTCTAAATCCTATAAAAATTAAGACAAATAATCCTAAGAAATATGAAATCCAACAAAACAGTAAACGTACTTACAGTTGAGGAAGGATGTCCGCGTAGTGGCTGTGCAGTCGAGCAGTCTACAGAACCGATTTTAAAACCCGGGGGCTCTGATACCATAATTGTAACGACCCTCATACTATTCCTAATTTCCCGTACGAAATTCTTCTTTTCTTTTTCTCTTTTTTTTTTTATACTTAATGTTTAAGTGGAAAACAATTTAATAAAACGTTTAAAACAATTACAAAACAATTAATCCTAAACCAATACGTACCCAAACACCTACAAAATACAACCTCACCGTTTCACTAACACGATTCTATTTATACCACAATTTCTATCCACATCGCAAATATACATTTCACAATACCATTCGACGTAAAACAGCCCTGTATTCTCACTCGGAACGACTCGAGACATAGTTAAATAAAACACGTTTTCACGAAAACAAACTGCATGGATCCGTTTAAAAACTAAACAATCCCTCCTGTTCAAAATAAAACTCCAAGCAGTTCAGTATGTAAAATAAAAGGTTTTCCAAAAGCAGTTTATAAAATAAGTTTCCAAAGCCTCAAAACATAAACCTATCAACTATCAGCTAACTAGAAACAAACATCCTATTATGTTCTACTATACAATTTTCATCTAACCAATCCATCATTCTCCCAGAATATCTCAATACCCTCAAAATACATACGTAAATCCCCACGGGTCGGTTAAGCATCGACTGCCCAGCACACTCCCACGGGCCATCTTTCATCAATCGATCATGCCTCGGGTGGAGGGATCTCATCCTCACCTGTGTAGAGGTCACCTACACCACAGATATAAGTCGTGAGCTTAAGGCTCAGTAAGTCTACGTGAATGCAATGCATGCTATGTGTGCCAGTTCGTAAAAACATGCTTCCTTTTCATTTCATTTCATTTCATTACAGATACAGATACAGATACAGATATGTTACCGTGGCCTCACTCTCGCTAGATAGGAGCGGCACATCCCACGGTTGGATAGCCCCTCGTATCTAACCGGGGGGAAGACATGCTCCCCAAGCAGCCATGTCTGAACCACCGCCAACGCCGTAACCAGATTACAGACATTTTACCTTTTCATTATACTTTACCCTTTTTATGAAAACATGCATAGAAATTCCTTTTTCGTGCTTTTCAGAAACATGATGCATGAACGTGCAATGCTATAAGCATAATTAAAGCATAAACAAACAATAAATATAAACATAGAACACATAACTAAAACTAACTACCCAACTAATTACCCGACTCAACCTACATTCTCCAAGTTCCTCGACCAACATAGAATCATATGGTGTAGGCCAATCAGCCAAACAAGTCACGAGAGACTTACCTGTCTTCTGTAGCTCGCTGGGTTTGGCGCCACACGTCACCTATGGCTCGACCTATGACAAACATTCAAACTTCATTAAATCAAACTTACATTCGCCAATTTACTCTCAAACTACTATTTCAAGCCTAATCCAACTAAAACTTAACTAAACGGGCCACTAATTCGGGTTTGGTAAAACCGACCCGAAACTTCAAACGCGCGTAACTTTCGCGTCGGTTATCGAAATCGAACGATTCCAGCGGCCACGTACTCCTCTAACAACCTATTTTAATCTGCTAAAATGAATTTTAAAACAAATGACCGGAGCTTGGTCAATTTTGCAGAAACCCGAAACTGCCCTTTTTCGGAGAATTCCACTTTTTCGATTTTTTCATCAAATTCCATCAATTTCTTCACTAATCTATCCTTTTAACATCCAATTAACATAAACTAACCTAAAATCGAAGTTCCAATTCATAAAACCCGAATTTCCCTAATCGGGCTTCACTGAAATTTCGCCCAAATTGGGCACTCCTCGGCCAAGCAACGATAGCCGCCCAAGGGTTGGCAAACCCACGCCGGAAGCAACCTATTTTGGCCGGAGATCGGAGCTCAATCGAGCTCGCCACCCACTGCCTTAAACCGAACCAAAACGGAGGAGAAAACCGAGCTTACCGTTCGGTTTTGTGCGCGAGGACGGTCGGAGATCGCACGTCGCCGTCGTCTGGTCAGAGAGGGCCGGAAAACGCCGGCGTTCGTCGGAGGAGAGTCGCCGTCGTCGTCTCCCCTGTTCGCTCGCAGAGCTCGGGCTCGAGCTCGAACAAACAACATAAATCGTTTCTGTTGTTTGTTTTGTTTTTATTATAATTATAATAATAATATAATAATAATAATAATAATAATATAATTATAATAAACTACAACTACTTCTTTATTAGTCTATCAATTCGGTCTATTCAATTTCCTTTTTTTTTGTTTTTTTTTTTTTGTTTTTTTTTTTTTTTTTTTTGTTTTTTTTTTTTTTTTTTTTGTTTTTTTTTTTTTGTTTTTTTTTTTTTGTTTTTTTTTTTTTTTTTGTTTTTTTTTTTTTTTTTTTGTTTTTTTTTTTTTTTTGTTTTTTTTTTTTTGTTTTTTTTTTTTTTTTGTTTTTTTTTTTTTTTTTTTTTTTTTTTTTTGTTTTTTTTTTTTTTGTTTTTTTTTTTTTTTTTTTGTTTTTTTTTTTTTTTTTTGTTTTTTTTTTTTTGTTTTTTTTTTTTTTTTTTTTGTTTTTTTTTTTTTTTTTTTTTTTTTGTTTTTTTTTTTTTTTTTGTTTTTTTTTTTTTTTTTTGTTTTTTTTTTTTTTTTTTTTTTTTTTTTTGTTTTTTTTTTTTTGTTTTTTTTTTTTTGTTTTTTTTTTTTTGTTTTTTTTTTTTTTTTGTTTTTTTTTTTTTTTTTTTTTTTGTTTTTTTTTTTTTTGTTTTTTTTTTTTTTTTGTTTTTTTTTTTTTTTTTTTTTTTTTGTTTTTTTTTTTTTGTTTTTTTTTTTTTTTTTGTTTTTTTTTTTTTTTTTGTTTTTTTTTTTTTTTTTTTTTTTGTTTTTTTTTTTTTGTTTTTTTTTTTTTGTTTTTTTTTTTTTTTTTTTTTGTTTTTTTTTTTTTTTTTGTTTTTTTTTTTTTTGTTTTTTTTTTTTTGTTTTTTTTTTTTTTTTTTGTTTTTTTTTTTTTTTGTTTTTTTTTTTTTTTTGTTTTTTTTTTTTTGTTTTTTTTTTTTTGTTTTTTTTTTTTTTTTTTTTTTTTTTTGTTTTTTTTTTTTTTTTTTTTGTTTTTTTTTTTTTTTGTTTTTTTTTTTTTGTTTTTTTTTTTTTTGTTTTTTTTTTTTTTTTTGTTTTTTTTTTTTTGTTTTTTTTTTTTTTTGTTTTTTTTTTTTTTGTTTTTTTTTTTTTGTTTTTTTTTTTTTTGTTTTTTTTTTTTTTTGTTTTTTTTTTTTTTTTCGGTTATTCCCAATGGAGAACTTAAGCGAGTACGGGGGTGAGGGTCAATTGACGAAGTTTATAATTTAAGAACGAGATTTAACGGAAATTTTAGAAGGGCATAATGGTAATCTTACTTTTATTAATGTTATTATTATTGTTATTATTGTTATTATTATTATTATTATTATTATTATTATTATTATTATAAATAAATAAAAACTAAAACAACAGAATAGCCAAAGCTATTCTGTCGAGCACCCGAGCTCGAGCGCTGATGGCTCGATCGGAGAAGGAGGGTGAGGGGCGGTGAGCGACGGTGATTCCTCGCCGTTTTCAGGCCAGACGACGGCGGCGCTTTCAAGGCTGCCATTTTCGACCGTTTTCGCACACCTAACCGAACGGTAAGTCCCTTTTTGTTGCCCAATTTTGGTTTTGTCGTGGCCGAGGGTGACGAGCTGGTTTGAGCTCCGATCACCTGGCCGAAATGGGATGCTTCTGGCGTGGGTTTGCCAACCCTTGAGCCGACTATGGTTGCTTGACCGTGGAGAGCCCTGTTTGGGCGATAGGAAGCAAGCCCTATTCGGGCAATTCGGGTTTTTGTTGTGTGTAGCCTCGGGATTTTGATTGTTTATGCTAATTGAGGGTATTTGTGGTTGATTAGTGAAGAATTGAGTGAGAATTGATGAAAAATCAGAAAGGGGGATTTTCCGGGTAAAGGGGCAGTTCGGGTTTTCTAATATTTGACCTAGCTACGTTTGTTTGTTTTACAATTCCTTCTTGACAGGTTAAAATAGGTTATTAGAGGAGTACGTGGCCGTTGGAATCGTTTGATTCTGATATCCGACGCGAAAGTTATGCACGTTTGAAGTTCGGGTCGGTTTTTACCGAACCCAAATTAGTGGTCCGTTTAGTTAGGTTTTAGTTGTATTAGGCTTGAAATAGTACTTTGAGAGTAAATTGGTGAATGTAAGCTTGATTTAATGAAGCTTGAATGTTTGTCATAGGTCGAGCCATAAGTGACGTGAGGTGCCAAACCCAGCGAGCTACAGAAGACAGGTAAGTTCTCGTGATCTTCTCTGGCCGATTGGCCTACACCGTACGTCGAAGTCGTCTCAAGGAGTTTTGGAGACGTGTTTTGTTTAATTTGTTTTGGTTTGGGTAGTTAGGATTAGTTGTTTCTTATGTTGTTTGTTTATCGTCTTGATGGTACATATGTGTTTGTTTATCGTCTTGATGGTACATATATGGTTGTTTACTTTAAGATATAAACTTTTCACGCATCACGTGTTTTAAAGAAAAGCATGAAAATGAATTTCCGCACGATGTTTTAAAGAAAATGGCAATGCGGCCTGGAGGGGGGCTATCGATCTATTGTGTAGGCTTGAAAGGGTCTGTCACAATACCGCATCTAACACATACTCCTGCAGTTTACAGTTTACAGGTCACACGAGGTGGGGCTCAGGCACGGCTCTACGTGTTGTAAGCGTGCACCCCCCTCCTCTAGCTGGAAAGAGTAGTCTGCCCGCTGGATGAGCTCTCTCCGGTTAGGGGGATATGATCTCGGTGACACCTACAGTGCATAATAAAGTAAAGAAAATGACTCATGGTTTACGAGCTCACATGCACAGCATGCATTTACATTTATGAGTCTTACTGAGATTTTTATCTCATAGGTGTCTGTATGGTGTAGGTGACTACGAGGAAACAGGTAAGGAGTGATGCAGTTGACGGAGGATGGCTTGCGGTGGTGTGCTGGCGCAGTCGAGGCGTATTTTGACCCATGGGACTCATGGTAGGTGTTTTGAGGGTTTTTAGGAATTGTCGGGCTGATGGTTGTATATAACATTTTAGGATTCTTGGCTCTGGATAGTGGATAGGTTATATATTAATGTTTTAAACGTTTTGGAACTGTTTTGTGATTTTAAAACAGGAGGATATGTTAAACTTTCAAACGGAACCACGCAGATTATTTTCGTGAAAATGTACTTTGTTATAGTTGTGTTTCGAGTCGGTTTTGGGGTGGTATTTCGGAAGACGTATGAGTATCGGGTGCTTAATGTTAAGTTGTATTGTGAAGTGTATGTTTGTGATGTGGATAGAAATTGTGGTATAGATAGAATTGTGTTAGTGAAATGGTGAGGTTGTATTTTGTAGGTGTTTGGGTACGTATTGTTTTAAATAATTGGTTTTTAATTAAATAGTTTTAAGTTTTGTTTAAAATTGATTTTAAGTTTTAATTAAGGTTTTCCTTAATTGTTTTAGAGTTTTAATAGATGGTTTTCAAAATAGATTCAAACGTTTTACGAATTTGGTTTCCGTTTTAAATTCTGTTTAAACTTAGAATTATAAAAAATATATATTACGGAAAATGGGTACAGTATTAGGGTCGTCACAATAAATTGTTGAAACATATTTAAAAATTAATTAAATAAAACCGTTAAAACAGAAGAGGAATCGGCCCAGCAGAACAGAGGGCAAAAAAGGCTCACGCCCAAAATTTTCCCTGTTCACATCTTCCGGTCACTTCTACCAAGCCACATCCACCGGTGATGTCAGCCGGATGACTTATTCACCCAGCATCCACCGATCACTCACAAGACACATCCACCGTTCGTTCACAAAACACATCCACCGATCACTCACAAAACACATCCACCGCTCACTCACAAAACACATCCACCGATCACTAAACGACAGAATCTCCCAAGCTACATCCACCGCTCAACAGTAACCAAACACATCTGCCGGTTGACTTTGACCTAACACTTACACAAACCTCTGCCGATCACAAAAACAACAGAATCTGCCAAGCTACATCCACCGGTGACGTCAGCCGGATGACTTATTCACCCAGCATCTACCGGTGAACAGTAACCGAGCACATCTGCCGGTTGACTTTGACCAAACACTTATACAAACCTCTGCCGATTACAAAAATGACAGAATCTGCCAAGCTACATCCACCGGTGACGTCAGCCGGATGACTTATTCACCCAGCATCCATCGGTGAACAGTAACCGAACACTTAACCGAAACCCATACAATTTCTCCCTGTACTTACACACCATTCACTCAGAACCTCCAAGAACATAAAAAAAAAAAACAACATTCTCCATTTCCAGAAACATCAAAATGAACATTATATACATATCCAAACATGTTTCTAACTATACAAATTATCAAAAATACAACAAAATACTATCAATCTTCCAAAAACACTATACAATATCTATCTAAATACAAGCATCCTAAAATGTTTAACTATAGCATTTTCCTATCTTTCTATCCATCAATTTTCCAAAACACATACTTACATCCCCACGGGTCAAAATAAGCACCGACTGCACCAGCACACTCCCGCGAGCATTTTTCTTCAACCTGCTTAGACATCGGGCGGAGGAACGTTGTCCTCACCTATATCGAAGTCACCTACACCATAGAAATAAAATGTTAGCTAGAGGCTCAGTAAGTCTACGTGAATGCACGTGAATGCTATGCATGTACAGTTTATAAATCATGCATCCTACCTTTTCGCTATTCATTTCATTTATGTCTCCGGGGCTTCACTCTTGCAGATAGGAGTGGCACATCCATCGATTGGATAGCCCCTCGTATCTAACCGGGGGGAAAACATGTTTCACCTGACAGCCATGTCTGAACCACCGCCACCGACGTGACCATCATTACATTCATTTACCTTTTCGTTTTGTAAAAACATGCATAGAAATTCCTTTTTCGTGCTTTTTATTAAAACCATGATGCGTGCATGTGTACAACGACATAACGAAAACAAAGCATGCAAACAATAAACTTATACATTCAACAATCTAACTAAACTAACTACCCAACCTAATTACCCAACACAGCGAGCATCTCCAATTCCTCGATCGACATAGTCTTATGGTGTAGGCCAATCGGCCAAACGAGTCACGGAGACTTACCTCGTGTCCGTTGCAACTCAAGCTTCGTCCACGAGCGTTGTTCACCTAAGGCAATTCACAACAACCTTCATTAATTCAACTCATTCGCACCAACGACCATAAATATGTCCATTTGAGCCATAATGACGGTAACTCTATCGATCTCAAACCCTATTTCACGTTTCTAACAAAACCCTAACAAAACCCTAATCTGTATAACCCTAGAAATTGAAATCCAAAGCTCCAAAACTATAGATTCATACCTCGAGTCGGGTTTGGAGGAGAAAACGTGAAGAAACTTCGAAGATCGGAGAACGAATCGCCGAGAGGAGAGGAGAGAAAATGAAGGTTTCGTTGGAGTGCTGAGGAAGGAAGGATTTTGTGATTTTTAATAAAATTTTTCTTGGCAAATTACTTATTTACCCCTCCATTTGATTTCTACTTGTTTCTCCACCTTTCTCGCTATTTGACTAACTATTCGTTTTCTCCAAATTTCCTTATTTCACCATAATTCCAATTTATTATTTAGGTTCCAATAAAACTTTCTGTTCGCAAAACGAAATTAATTTGACATATTTACAAAAATACCATTATTTAATGGAATTATAAAATCCCGTAAAACTGGGTGTTACAAATTCGGCTGGATCCAACCTGTAAGGATTCTTGGACACAGGTGCGGAGCTTGGATATACATCAATAGTAAACTCGATCTCCCTGTCCGGCGGTAATCCGGGAAGATCATCAAGGAAGATCTCAGTGAATTCTCTGACTATAGGAAGGTCACTCAGCTTTACTCCATTGAGCAACTGAGTATCGATCACTGTTGCCAGGTAAATTGAGCATTCTCCTCTAAACTGCTCCTTTACCTTTATAGAATAGGAAGTAGGCACACCACTCATCCTATTCATCGCATGATAAGCAAACTTAGCTTTATCCGGGGGCCAAAAAGTCACCAACCCGGATCGGCAATCAATTGTAGCAAAATGGCGTGACAGCCAGTCCAAGCCTAAAATAAGATCATACCACTCTATACCCATAACTATCAGACGAGCATCGAGGGTATTGTTCCCCACAGAGACAACATTGCCCTGGACAACATGACTTGACTGCATACGCTCCCCTGAAGGTAGCATCACACTATATTCACATTCTGCTAACTCAGGCACTAGCTTCAGTCTAGACACACAAGTAGTTGAAATAAAGGAGTGCGTAGCTCCCATATCTATCAAGAAAAATACAGCTACACCCATAATCAAAATAGTACCTGCTATCACTGAGGGCTGAGCCTCGTCGTCGACATCACCAGGCTTGATAAAGGCAAAGATCCTCGGCATAACCCTTCTCTGATCTCTGCCTGACTGTTCTCGACCCGACTTCGGACAATCTTTGACGTAATGGCCAACTTCACCACATCTATAGCACTTATTAGTGCCTACCCGGCATTCACCACTGTGCTCCTTCTGGCACTTAGGGCACCAAGGCATCTGAGGAGCCCCTTGTACCTGCTTTCCTTTCCCTCGATCATTGCCTCCTTCAGAAGGTCTCTTGACACCTCTTTGTTGTTGTTGCTGGGGTTGTGTCTTTTGTTGCCAGCCGCTATTCCTGAGTTGAGGATAGATCTCACGAAAAAAAGTCCTTAGCTGGCTCCCTTGATTTAACACAAGTCGACTGGGCAGCCTCAAAGTCCAAAGCACTCGCTGCGATCTCTGAGTAAGGCACATCTTGAATCCCTGACACTATAACATTCATCCGAATATCCGAATTCAGCCCATCCATTAATTGGTGCACTTTGTCTTCATTGTCATTCACCAAACGCGGCGCAAACTGAGACAAAGCCTCGAACTTTCTAATATACTCCGTAACTGAACCAGTCTGCTTCAGCTGCGTAAATTCTGTCCTCTTAGCCACCCTCACCGTACGGCTAAAGTATTTATCGAAAAACACGATTTTAAACTGCTCCCACGTCATAATTGTCACGCTCGTAGTTGCTTTAATAGAATCCCACCAAAAACGGGCATCCAACGCCAAATGAAAGGTGACGTAGGCAACCTTATTCCCATTCTCTATTTCTGCGTACCCTAGCATATCCTCCATGGTTCGGATCCACTCTTCAGCTAAAGATGAGTGTAATATCCGGCTGTACGGAATATTAATATTTTAATGTAAATGACATTTTTGTTAATATGTCGAATCAAGTCCATTTTGCGAAAAGAAATCGTTATTATGATCCTAATGATTAATAAGGATTTTAAGAAAATTTCAGGAATTTTAGGAGTTTAACGCTAATTTTACGAGAATTATGCTTATTGTAATATAAAGGATACTTTGGTAAAAATAGTAAACGAGGTCCGAATTACGAACGGACAGTTTTAATAGAACCCTAGTATTAAGTTTGATTTATTGGCGAAATAAGGAGATTTGGAGAAAACGAATCGTTAGACAATTAACGAAACAAGCGACGAAACAAATAGAAAATCAAAGGAAGGATGAAACGGTAATTTACAAAGTCAAAAATTTTAATTAAAAACAAAACTCTTTTCTCTTCTCCCTCATTCACGATTTCTCTCTTTTCTCTACAAATTTTTCGGTGATTTTCCTCTGAACGGCGTTTCTCCTCTCCAACAACGATTCGTCCTCCGATCGTCTCGTTTTCTTCACGTTTTCTTCTCTAAACTCGACCCTAGGTACGATTCTAAGGTTTTAGAAAAGTTTATTTTGGTTTTTATGGAGTTTAAATGATTAGGGTTCGTTTAGTGTTTCGTGAAAAGCACAATTTAGGGTTTGAAATTGATAGGTTTGTCGTAGTTGTGAGTATGATGAATGTATTGAGCGTTATTGGATGAAGTTAATCGATTTAGGATGAACGTTAGAGATTTGAAAAATTTTTGAGTTTTGGGGAAAACTCGTTAATGGTGATTTCGAGGTATCGAGCGTCAAATGTTGGATAAAAATTTCTGGTTGAGCTAAGTTAGAATTTTAGGGAATTTCCTTAGTTAAGGTTTCGTTAAATTTGGACGTTTAATAGTTTAAACTCGTTTTAACGAAAAAATTGTGAAATTGCCTTAGGTGAACAACGCTCGTGGACGAAGCTTGGATTGCAAGGGACACGAGGTAAGTTCTCATAACTTACTCTGGCCGATTGTCCTACACCGTACGTCGAAGTCGTCTCGAGGAGTTTTGGTGACGCGTTTGTTTAAATTGCTTTGGTTAGGTAGTTAGGTTTAGTTGTTTTATAGGTTATGCCTTTAATTGCTTTTATTGTCTTGATGGTACGTATGATACATGTTTAAGTTATGCTATAAATTGTTCACGCATCACGTATTTTAAAAGAGCATGAAAATGAATCTCCTCCCTATGTTTTAAAGAAAATGGCGATGTGGCCTGAAAGGGGGCTATTGATCTATTGTGTGGATCGACTACGGGTCTGTCACAATACCACATCTAATATGGATCGATGTATGTTTATGGTCATGCGAGGTGGGGCTCAGGTATGGCTGTGCGTGTTGCAAGCATATACCCCCCTCCTCTAGGTGGAAAGGGAAGTCCAACTGCAGGATGTGCCCTCTTCATTTAGGGGGTTGAGATCTCGGTGACAACCTATGTAAAGATAAGAAAATGTTGCATGATTTATGAACTCATATGCACAGCATGCATTTGCATTCACGAAACTTGCTGAGATTTTTATCTCATAGATTGTTTGTATGGTGTAGGTGATCTTGACTTAGGTGAGGACGATATCCCTCCACCCGAGGAGTGATGCAGTTGACGGAGGATGGCTCGTGGGCGTGTGCTGGTGCAGTCGATGCTTAACCTGACCCGTGGGGGTGTATGTATGTATTTTGAGGGTTTTTGGGGATATTTCGGGCTAACGGTGGATTAGATATGTTAATTGTATAGCTAACTACATTTTAGGTTGTTTGGATCTGATTAGTTGATAGGTTACGTTTTGATGTTTTTTAAACGTTTTGGAAATCATTTTATAAACTGCTTGGTGATTTCAAACAAGAGGTAATGTTAAACTTTTAAACGGATCCACGCAGTTTGTTTTACAAAATTTGGTTATGTTTTAATTATGTTTTGAGTTGGTTTTGGGCGCTTGAGGTGTATAGTGAAAACGGTATCGAAGTTGAAGTGTTGGATATGGGTGGAGCTTGAGTACTTTTAGTTGAAGAAGTTAAGGGTGAGAAGTATAGAAATTGTTAATGGTATGGTTAGAGTATGCAGGAAATGAAAACGTAAGAGAAAAGGAGGGAGGCGATTGATCGCGGAAGGAAAGGAGATTGAACGCAGAACTCACTGGTTTTCCAGGGAGTTTGGCGATCGTACGCAGGAAGAGGGGCGTACGAT
Source organism: Begonia masoniana (assembly GCA_022432975.1). Lineage (NCBI taxonomy): Eukaryota > Viridiplantae > Streptophyta > Magnoliopsida > Cucurbitales > Begoniaceae > Begonia > Begonia masoniana. Next base: position 12,599,297 of record CM039508.1, on the reverse strand, counting down.
TGGTTTGATGGTCGGATTTCACGTTCTAGAAGCAGAACATGAACCGATCGATCGCTCGAATATGAGCGATCGATCGATCATGGGGGGGCGATCGATCTCCCATTGAGGGGCCGACCGATCGGCCCTCATTTTTCTCACGCCTTGACATTTTTGCCCTCGATTTTGCTTGGCCGATTTCCCCTATTGTTTAATGGTTGATATTTAATTGTTTTCTTTATGTTTTTTCTCAAGTGATTTTTAATGGTTTTCACTCTATCAACGATTTAAATTTTCCGCTTTAACGTTATAGGGTTTACTTAGGTTACAAAAAGAAAATTTTCATGAGAATTTAAGGGAATAGTGAATGGATCGTTACGATGGGTCCGATGACTGTCCATTGAATACCGGAGGTTGTAGCTTTTGGAATCTCTCCATGCCACGATGGTTTGGAACAATCACCTCTCGGGCCTCACGGTTTACTAAACGCTCGATTTGTTGTGCTTGCCTGTCCATATGCTGAGCCTGACGGTCCAGCAATTCCATAAGTCTGTCTAGAGCTTCATCCCTAGGGTCCTTTCCTCGAACCATCGTATAATTCCTATAAAAATTAAAAACAAGAAATACTAAGAAATCAAAATCAAAGAAAACATTTAAATGTACTTACAGTTGAGGAAGGATGTCCGTGTAGTGGCTGTGCAGTCGAGCAGTCTACATAACCATTTTTAAAACCCGGGGGCTCTGATACCATAAATGTAACGTCCCTTACACTATTCCCTTAATTTTCCGTGTAAATTTTTCTTTTTAAACATTCTCAAGTGAACCCCTCTCGTTAAATCGCTAAATCAAAGCATCATTAGTTGAAATACATTTAAAAACATTTAAATAAAACCATTAAAAAAAGAAGAGAAATCGGCCAAGCAGAACCGAGGGCAAAAAGGGCTCTTTGCCCAAAAAATGCATGGCCGATCGATCGGCCATTTCAGCCGATCATCAGTTGTGGTATAAAAATAGGGGGCGATCGATCGCCCTTCATAACTGGCGATCGATCGCCCTTTAGGCGATCATCATGGCCGATCGATCGCCCAAGGGGCGATCCATCGGCACACTCTTTGGAATTTCTTCTAGAGAGTAGCCATAGATCACCGATCGATCGCCTAAAGGGCGATCGATCGGCACTCTCTCTGGATTTTTAAAATCCAGAGAGTTGCCTGCATTCCTTCTTCCACCTTGCACACTTAACAATCCTCAACTTCAATACACCAATTAACATACTAAACACCTTAACATAAAACCACTCTTAACCTCATCCATTCCTCATACATTTCCTCACTTCATCAATCACTAACGCCGACTCAAAACGTATCTTATAACACAATCAAAACAAGACAAGAACTACAAAATCCAACTGCATGGATAGCTCTAAAACTTGAGCATATCCATACTTAACCTAAAACATCTCCATACATTACCATAAAAATCCAAATAAAAGCTTAGTAAAACGTTTTATAAAAACAAGTTTATAGAAACATCAAAACATCAATTCATTAGCTATCCAGATACCAATCATCCTAAAATGTTTCTAACTATACAAATATCCTATTTTTCTATCTATCAACTCCCCAAAACACTTACTTACATCCCACAGGTCAAAAGGCGCACCGACTGCCCAGCACACTCCCACGGGCCACTCTTCTTCAACGTGCTTATTCCTCGGGTGGAGGGATCTCATCCTCACCTATATTAAAATCACCTACACCATACAGACAACTGTGAGCTAAAGGCTCAGTAAGCTTCGTAAATGCAAATGCATGTTGTGTATATGAGTTTCGTAAATCATGCAGACATTTTAATCATTACGTCGCAGACAGATTGTCACCGAGGTCTAAACCCACCAGATGGAGAGGGCACGTCCGGCAGTTGGACAGCCCTTTCCATCTACCGGGGGGAAACATACTTACATCCTTAAACAGCCATGCCAGATAACATGTAATATCCGGCTTGTACGGATTTTTATATTATAATATGTATGTTAGCATTTTCGTAAATACGTCAAATCAAATCCGTTTTACAAAAAGAAAGCGTCGTTTCGATCCTAACGATTAATAGGAATTTTAAGGAATTTATGAGATTTTTCGGAGTAATAACACTATATTCCGAGTAATTAAGTTTCTTGTAATATAAAGAACGTTGTAGTAAAAATAGTAAACGAGATCCGATTTGCAAACGGATAGTTTTAATAAATCCCAAATAATAAGTTGGACCTAATGGAGAAATAAGGAAAAATTTGGAGAGCCCAAATTGTTGAACAATTAACGAAATAAAGGACGAAACAAATAGAATTAAGTGTAAGGGCAAAATCGTAATTTGCAAAGTCAATTTTATATTAAAACTCAAATCTCTCTTCTCCTTCACATTTTCACGCCAGAAACCTCTTTCTCCTTTTCTTTCTCTCGGCCTCCTCTCTGCCCGCGGCGATCCTTCGACTTCCGACCTCCGTTCGTCCTCAAATCGTTCCGTTTTCTTCACGTTTTCTCCTCCAATCGACGCTCTAGGTATGGATCTATAGTTTTAGAACGTTTATTTCGAGTTTTACGGAGTTTGAACAATTAGGGTTTCGTTTAGGTTTCGTTTTAAAATCGCGATTTATAGTCCGAAATTAATAGGTTTGCCGTAATTAGGGATATAGTAAATGTATTGGACGTTATTGGTCGAATTTAATTGATTTTAGACGAATGTTAGAATTTGAGAATTTTCGGGTTTTAGGGAAAAACTCGTAAATGGTAGTTTCGAGGTATCAATCGTAAATTGTTCATCGATATGCTTCGAATAGTTAAGTTGGACGTTTTAAGAAATTCTTTAGTTAGGGTTTTGTTGAAATTGGACGTTTAGAAGCTTAAATTGTTTTAACATCGACCGTTGTGTTTTGCCCCAGACAAACAACGCTCGTGGACGGAGCTTGAGCTGCTTTGGACACGAGGTAAGTTCTCGGGATCTTCTTTGGCCGATTGGCCTACACCGTACTTCGAAGTCATCTCGAGGATTTTTGGTGACGCGTTTATTTACTCGCTTTGGTTGGGTAGTTAGGGTTCGATTGTCTTCTAGGTTGAATTCTGTGTTTTGATGGTATGCTCTCCACGTATGTTTACTTTCTGTCATATTGAACTGTTCACGCATCACGTGTTTTAAAAGAACATAGAAAATGAATATCTGCATGATGTTTTAAAGAGAATGGCGATGTGGCCTGGAGAGGGGCACGACCTATTGTGGAGACAGATTACGGGTTTGTCACAATACCACATCTATTGCATACTCATACAGTTATACAGTTACAGGTCATGCGAGATGGGGCTCAGGCACGGCTGTACGTGTTGTAAGCGTGTACCCCCCCCCCCCCCGCCCCCCGTCTAGCTGGAAAGAGTAGTACGACCGCAGGATGGGCTCTCTCTGGTTAGGAGGCTGAGATCTCGGTGACACCACAGAGTAAAGATAAAGAAAATGCTGCATGATTTCTGAACTCATACGCATAGCATGCATGTACATTTACTAGAACTTGCTGAGATTTTTATCTCATAGGCATCTGTATGGTGTAGGTGATTACGAGGAGACTGGTGAGGATGAGATCCCTCCACCTGAGGAGTGACGCAGTTGACGGAGGATGGTTGCGGTGGTGTGCTGGCGCAATTGACGCTTACCTGACCCGTGGGGATGTATGTATAGGTTTTTGGGTTTTTGGGATGTTTTGGGCTGACGGTTGTATAGACATTTTAGGATGCTTGGTTCTGGTAGTTGATAGGTTTACGTTTTGAGATTTTAAACGTTTTGAAAACCTATTTTTATAAACTGCTTGGACGTTTTAAATCAGGAGGAAAAATATAGTTTTAAATGTATCCATGCAGTTTGTTTTCACGAAAGTTTATTATGTTTTAAACACGTTTTAATGTATATTTATTTCGTTAAGTCTGAATTCGATAAATTGGGATGAGAGTTAAGTTATGTTGAAATGTCCAGGGTTTATGGCGTATAAGGACGGAAAAAATGCATGTGAATGGATGTAGTTTTGCTCTCTGTAAATTGGATTCCAGAGAGCAAGCTAAATGATCGCTGCACTCTGGAATCCAGAGTGTGTAGTGATGCAGCGCTCGATCGCTGCAGCGCTGCAGCAATGCAGCGCTCGATCACTGCAACCTTGCAGCGATCGATCGCCCCTCCCCTGTCGTGGCTTTTGACGATTCTGCCCTCCCCTGTTTTAATTGTTTTAATTATTTTATTAAATGTTTTAAGTTTTATTCAATTAGTTTTATGTTTGTTTTAAAAGGTTTAAAAGTTAGATTTCAATTCCGATTTCGATTCTGATTTCGATTTCGGTTTAGGTTCCGCTTAGAGTTTATTTAAAGTATAGAGATAAAAAAAATATATATGTACGGGAAATTGGGTACAGTAGTAGAGTCGTTACATAACAGATTACGTAGATTCATTTCATTAGTCATTTCTTTTCTTAAACACGTGCAGAAATTCGTTTTCATGCTCTTTGAAAGACGTGATGCATGAACAATTAAGTGCATAGCATAAACATACAGCCTGTGTACCATCAAAATGATAAAAGCATAACCTATAAAAGCAATTAATTCTAACTACCCAACCAAAGCAATTAAACAAACAACTCCAATATTCCTCAACGCGACTTCGACATACGGTGTAGGCCAATCGGCCTTAGTAAGTCACGAGAACTTACCTCGCGTCCGTTGAATTTCAAGCTCCGTCCTCGAGCGTTGTTCACCTAAGGCAATGCACAACATTCATCATTTAAAACTGAGTTTACACCATTAAACTTCCAAACTAACGAAACCTTAACTAAGGAAATCTCCTAAAACTCTAAATCAATTTATTGAGGCATTTTGTCGAGCAATTCGTGCTCCACATTACAAAACCTCCATTAATGGAGCTTTTAAAATCTCCAACCACCAAACTTTTTCAACAACCTCCATTAATTCCAACTAACTCTCACAAATCACCATAAATACACCTATTAGAGTCATAAACACGATAACCTATCAATTTTCAACCTTAGTTCATGTTTCTAGCAAAATCCTAAACGAACCCTAATCGTTTTAACTTTAGAAAACCAAAATCTCTCTTCTGAAACAGTAGATTCTTACCTAGGGTCGGGATTGGGGAAGAAATCGTGAAGAAGGAATCACTGGAATTGAAAGCTTCGTCGCCGGAAGTGAGAACATCGAAGGAGGAGAAGAGAAATTGCCTGGGGAGGATTTTGGAGAGGAAATCGCGTGAAGTGCTGGAGAACAAAAGGAATTTGTTATTTTTAAATAAAATTGCCTTGTCAAATGACTGTTTTGCCCTTCCTTTCGATTTTCTATTTGTTTCTTCCTTTGTTTCGTTAATTAACTAACTATTCGGTTTCTCCAAATTTTCTTATTTCACCATTAATTCCAATTTATTACCGAGGCTTTATTAAAACTTTCTGTTCGCCAAACGGACTCAATTTGACATATTTACGAAAATGACACATTATATTGGAATAATATAATCCCGTAAAATCGGGTGTTACATTCCTCTTCTCCCACGCGATTTTCTCCTCCATCGCCGATCCTCTAAACGTCGATCAACTCATCCGATTCTGGCGATTTCCCTTCAAGTTTACTTCCCCAAATCGATACTTTAGGTAAGTTCTATACTCAAGACAAGTTTAGTTGTGGTTTTAGGGTCGATTTCGGTTTAGGGTTTTGTGAGAAATTTCTGATTTTTCGTTAAATATCGATAGGATAGCGATTTTATCACCATTGATGATGTTTTGGTGGTTATTTAGGTAGGAGAAGGGATTAATGGTGTGGGTTTATATTTATGGTTAAATTTTAGGTTGTTGGAGAGTTGTTGGAAGCCATTATGGGGTTTGTGAGTTTATGAGCGTGTAGTGCTCGATGAAATGTCTGAATAAAATGATTTAGAGTTTTTGGGAAATTTGTCTTAGCTCTTGCTTTTGTTTAGTTTTGAATTCAATAATTCAGAGTCGATACTAACGACATGTTATGAAAATGACTTAGGTAACCCAAGCTCTCAGAGTGGTGCTCGGCATATCTAGGACGCCAGGTAAGTGAGTGTTAGGTTTCCGGCCCTACGTCGTATCGATGTTAGATTTGTGTGTTATGATGATGCTTGATTGTAGTAGGACTTTTAGTGAGTCGGGCAACCTAGGATAGAGAGTTAGCTATTAGTTAAGAGTTTGTTCGCCTACGGGCTATAAACGTTAAGGGAATGCTAGGAATCGTCTTTGATGAATGTTGTATGTTTATACCCCCTCATGCATCATGTTTTTATGAAATATGCATACGAACTATTTATAAGCATACTTTTATGAAAATTGAAATAATGAATTAAGGTTCTCACGTGATACGTTATGAGTTCTCATGGGGCAATACATGGTTCTCACGGAGCAAGTAAGTGGTCTACCGAGTAGACGATTATACTAACGATAAAGAAACGAACGAAACGAACGAAACGAACATGTTTTACAAATGTCATGCATCTATGTAAATGTTATGTTTAGTGCACTCATTACTAAGCATTAGGCTTAACGTGTTTATCGTATGATGTAGGTGACGAGAACGAAGGTGAGGAACTTCCTCCCGATGATCTGGCATAGATGGTCGGTGGACGGAGCTCGTGGCGACGGGGCGTGTTTTCGCTAGGCTCGATGACCCGTGGTGTGCTCCGTGTCGTTTTGTGGTAAATAAGTTTAAACTAGATTGATGTTGGATTTGAGGTGGATTTTATAATGTATAGGAAGTTTTTAAATTTTAGTGAATTGTATGAAAATTTAGGTATGAAGTTGTGTTATTCTGCATGGTTTATTAGCGGATTCGTCTTGGAGAAGTCTTGAAGGGCAAATAGGTAATTTTACAAGTTAAATTTATTAAAACTTAACTTTTTCCTGCTCCTCCCTTCACCCTTACGCAGAACACTTCTCCCTCTCTTTTCTCTCCAACGGCGATTCCATCCTCCACGGCGATTCTTCACGTTTCTTCATCGTTCCTCCTCCGATCACCGATTCTCTTTCACGTTTCCTTCTCCAATTGACGTCCTAGGTAAGAATCTATAGTTTTGGAGCGTTTATTCTCGATTTCTAGGTTGTTGAATAGTTAGGGTTTCGTTAGGTTTCATTGAAAATAGTCGGGTTTTGTCAGGAATGGTTAGTTATTGCCTTATTGATGGTTATTGAGCGTTGTTGGGCAAATTAATGGATGTGTTTAAGATTTTTGTTGAAAAATCGATATTTGGAGCTTTAGAAATCTCCATTAATGGAGGTTTGCTATTGGTGAGCGTGAGTTGCTCGATGAAATGCCCGAGAGAAGTTAATTAGAATTTTAGGAAATTTCTTTAGTTAGGAGTTTCATTGGGTTATGAAATTTCGATGTTTAGGTTCAATTTTAACAAAGGACATTGTGAATTGACTTAGGTGATAAAGCTCGGGACGAAGTGCTCGGTGTGCTAAGGACCTGAGGCAAGTTCTTGTGACTTACTGTGGCCGATTAGCCTACACCATAAGTCGGAATTCGTGTTGAGGATTGTTTGGTGCTTTGCTTGTTTAATTGCTTTGGTTGGGTAGTTAGGATTTGGTTGTTTTATAGGATAAGTATTGTGAAGCCTTGATAGTATTTGTGAGGTTTTGATGGTATGCTCGTCATGTATGTTTTATTGTACATTGAATTGTTCATGTATCACGGTTTTAAAACGTCATGAAAACGAATTTACGCATTGATTTCATGAAAAGGGAACGCATGTAAAAACAAGTAAAGTATCACAGTAAACAATCATGGCATGGGGTTATCGGGGATGAGGTTCATACCTGCGTTCCGTGGTGAGCGGGTTTTCCTCCCTTCAGATGGTGTGGGCTGTCTATCTACTTGAAGTGCCCTATCTATCTATCGAGCGTTTCCGATAACCATAGACTGACACGTACCAATATATGAAATGACATGGACGGTTTTCTTAGCATTGAGCATACATGATCATGCATAGGCATTTACGTAGAATTTACTGAGATTTTTATCTCATAGGTGTCTTTATGATGTAGGTGACTTTGAGCAAGGTGAGGACGACGTCCCTGTACCAGAAGAACGTACAAATTGAAGGAGGATGCCCGTAGGAGCGTACTGGGCAGTCGACGCGTATTTTGACCCGTGGGAGAACGACGTAAAGGTATTTTGGGCTAGATACGGGTAGAAATTGTATAAATATGCATTTTGGTGAAATAGCTTAGAATATTACAATTGAAAATGGTTTGAGGACAAATTGTATATTGATTTTAAAGTTCTACTGGAACTGCTTGGTGTTTTCTTTAAACAAGAGGAATTGTTTAGTTTTTAAACCGAACCACGCAGTTCGTTTTCATGAAATTTTAATACGTTTTAAATATGTTTGAATGGGTTCTTGGGGGATTGGTGGAATGAGAAATGTAAGAGGGTAGTAGAGTATTGATAAGTTAAAGTGATAGTTGATGAGAGGAAAGCAATGGAAAGTGTGTTGTGCAGGAAGAAAGAAAGGGAAAGAAAAAGGAAGGCGACTCTCTGGACTTCGAAATCCAGAGAGTGTGCCGATCGATCGCCAGAAGGGGCGATCAATCGGCCCTCATTGGCTACGCTCTGGAATTTCTTCCAGAGCATAGCAGGCAATCGATTGGCACATGAGTGATCGCCCCGCATGAAAATACCACAGCCGATCGATCGGCTACACAATTTTTGGGCGAAATGCCCTTTATGCCCATGACTATTTGGCCGAATGTTTTCTATTATTTAATATGTTTTCTTTAAATGATTTTCAAGACAATTTCAATAAATTAGATTTCGATTTAAAGCTTTCAAAATTGAAATTACTTAAGGTTATAAAATGAAAAATTTTACGAAAAATTAAGGGTATGGATAAAGGGTCGCTACAAGAGCACTTGCCGATCGATCGCCAAAAGGGGGCGATCGATCGGCTAGAGTATATGGCAATTCTCTTGTTTTCCAGAGAAATTGCCGATCGATCGCCATTAGGGGCGATCGATCGGTAACCAAGGGCCGATTGATCAGCTGTCAAGCAGCCGATCGATCGCCCCCTTGTTTTTCCTGCGGGCCGATCGATCTGCTGCCAGTAGCCGATCGATCGTCCCCCTCTTTCTTTGATATTTTGACTGTTTTGCCCACGGTTTTGCAATATGTTTTCCATTAACTTAATACATTGTTTTATTGAATGATTTTAAATGATTTCAACAGTTTGAAACTTTGATAAAAAATATATATATATTTTCCACAAACTTACGAGGTCTTATGTTAAGTTTATTGTCATGGCTAGTCCAGGCGGCCCTGACCGGGTTGGGGTCGTCACAACTGTGGTATCAGAGCCCTCGGGTTTTAAAAGTGATTTTGGAAAATGCCTGCCAAACACAAACCGCCGCACGAGAACTCTCCATCGACTGTAAGTGTTTAAGTTATGTATGATTCCTAGTTATTTATGTTGTTTTGTATTGTCTAATGTGTCTAGGAGCAGAAAAAAAAATGCCGAGAGCACCTAGACCACGTCCAGAGAATCCCATGGACCAATTCATGGACATATTGCACCAACAGTCGGAACAGATTGGAATCTTATTAAACCGAGAAGGGAATGGAAATGGCCAAGGAAATACCTCACAGGACCAAAGAGGGGAGCGATTTAGGCGACTCAGGCCCCCGACTTTCGAAGGACAATCTTCAGATCCCACAAGTGCTGAAGAATGGATTCGCAAGATAGAAAGTATGTTCGCATATGCAAAAGTGGAGGAAGCTGATAAGGTGACTTGTGCAGTGTTTAACCTGGAGAAAGATGCCATTTTCTGGTGGGATTCAGTTAAAGTTACTACAAATGTGGGAATTATGACGTGGGAAAGGTTCAAGGCAGTATTTTACAACAAGTACTTCAATCGCACTCTTTGGGCTAGTAAGAAGGCGGAGTTTGCCAACCTACGCCAAACGGGGACAGTGGCCGAGTATGTACGAAGGTTCAAGTCTTTATCCCGGTATGCAGGACTTATGATTTACGAAGAGGAGGACAAAATTTACCAATTCGTACAAGGCTTGAAGTTGGAGATTGAGAAAGGGGTAAAGACAACAGGCATCGAAGACATGCCTTATCACAAGATAGTAGCTAAGGCCCTCGAACTTGATGACATGGAAATGAGACTTCAAAGGCAGAGAGAAGCGTCGAGGAGGTTTAATAGAGAAGTGTAACCACAACAAAACCGGGGTTGGCAGCCACAACCACAGCGTGGTGTCAAACGGGCGAATGAGGCGCCTAGAGTTCAGGACAAGGTAAACGTCCGCAAGGGACATCACAGGTTCCTTTATGCCCTACTTGCCAGAAGAACCACTTCGGGGAGTGTAAGTTACATTCCGGTCGTTGTTTTCGATGTGACAAGGTGGGGCACAAAGCTATTAATTGTCTTCAGCCAAGTAAGAGGCCACCGGGTGGTCCCTCCCGGATCTTTTCTCTTATTGAAGATGAGGAAGCTACTCGACCTTCAGTTGTTTCAGGAATTGTTCTGGTCTGTGGAAATTCGGCTCATGTTCTAATAGACACGGGGGCAACCCATTCGTTCATAGCACAGAATTATGTAATTAAGTGGGATCTAGACTTTGTCCCGGCTGATCATAGTTATAGTGTCATGTTGCCCTTCGTGGAGTACTTACATTCGGAGCATGCGATACAGGGGAGGTTATAGCTCTTAATGGTCGAAAACTATATGCGAATTTGGTCATCATAAGCATGAAGGGGTACGACGTAATTTTGGGTATGGATTGGTTGTACAGGCACCATGCCACGATAAATTGTAGGTCAGGTGCCGTGGATTTTAGACCCCCAAACGGTAAGGGTTTCTCATTCCAGGCGACCCTCTGTTCGAGTCAGATGCCTGTGGTGTCAGCATTGTATGCTCAGCACCAGATTAAGCCAGGATGTTTGGGTTTTGTTGCAAGTGTTCTTGACACAAGGATATCGACTGAGAAGGAGCTATATGATATTCCTGTAGCTGTGGAGTTTCTAGAGATTTTCCTAGACGAATTACCAGGTTTGCCTCCTGACCGAGAAATTAATTTTACCATTGACATTATTCCAAGTTCAGCGCCGATGTCTAAAATTCCTTATAGGATGGCGCCGGTTGAGTTAAGGGAAATACAAGCCCAGTTGAAAGAACTAACAGACAAGGGTTTTATACGTCCGAGCGTTTCTCCTTGGGGCGCTCCGGTGTTGATCGTGAAGAAGAAAGATGGCTCTTTAAGGATGTGTGTGGATTATCATTTGTTGAATAAGCTGACTATAAAGAATAAGTACCCATTACCGATGATTGATGATTTATTTGACCAGTTGCAAGGAGCCACCGTATTTTCAAAGATCGACCTACGTTCAGGGTACTATCAGTTGAAAGTCAAAGCTGAAGATGTACCAAAGACAGCCTTCAGAACACGTTATGGTCACTATGAGTTTATGGTTATGTCTTTTGGTCTGACTAATGCCCCAGCAGCATTTATGGATCTCATGAACAGAGTGTTTCGGGAATTCTTAGATAAGTTCGTGATAGTGTTTATAGACGACATTTTGATATACTCCCGAAATGATGAAGAGCACGTAAGGCACTTGAGAACTGTTCTGACTACCCTGGAGCGACACCAATTATATGCTAAGCTTTCTAAGTGCGAGTTCTGGCTGAATCAGGTGAATTTCTTAGGCCACATAATTTCGAAGGAAGGTGTTTCGGTGGATCCGGCTAAGATTCAAGTCGTTAGTGTAACGACCCCAATTGGAGTCGCCACGTAATTCATAATTTAACCTCTAAATCATCTTGGTCTTACTTTCTACACCTTGTTCATTATTCATGTTATTATTATTTTTTTTTTAAGAACATCTCTTGAGCTGCATCTACCGATGAGAAAGTAAACTCACATCAACCGACGGTCACGTGCCCACCACGCGACAAATCTCTCCCCATCCAGTAGAAGGCATCTACCGGTGATCACGGACCTTACACGTGTCTAAAAGGTGACCAGTTAAAACATTACTCGAGCACTAAACGACAAGAAATTACTCACATCATCCGGTAACTAGACGACAAAACTGTACCTACATCTTCCGATAGCTTAAACACTCTACATCTACCGGTCACTAGAAGACGAAATAACATTTACATTGTAACACCCGTAATTTTTCTATAGCGTGCATAGCTTTAGAATAGTTAAGTGATGAGAGTTTAAATGTCGTTTAAGGGTCATGAGATATATATAAAGAAATGTGAGAGTGAATTTGGAAGGGGAAATTGTGAGAAAATTAGATTTAAGTAATAGAAACTTTTGTTGAGTTAAGCTTTATATAAAGAAAATGCTAAGTGAACAAAAAGTGGAAGGAATGAGGTCTTTCACGTTGAAGTTAAGAGAGTAACGAGGAGAGGCAATTATGGTAAAATTAAAGAAGTGTTTGAAAAGAGAAAGTATTTGGAAAAGAGTATTGGTTGAAAAGTCAAAGGAAAACTTTAATGAATTGGAATTAAGGAAAAAAATTTAAAAGGTGAGGTTTTTAAATGCCATTTACGTTGGAGAGAATGCAAAGTGAAAAGGAGGGGTTATTTCATAAATATTGAAATTGTGGTGATAATTTTAAAAAGTGAAAACTTGGTTTATAAAAAAGGGAAAAAGAAAGGGTAAAAGACAAAGATTTCTTTTCCTCTCCCTCTCCAAAATCGTGGCAGCCATGGGAGGAGCGCCACCTCTAATTTTTCTCCATTTCATTAAAGATTAAGGTAAATATTTGGAGGGGTTTTGGTAGTAATGCATGTAAGTGAAGTTTTTTTGGGTTTTTATGATGTTTTGTGGGGATTTGTTAAGTGTTTGAGAAACCCTAGAGGAGGGCTACGAAATTCTCATTTATGTTGCTGGTTTTTCTTCCAAATTGGATGATTTAATTCTTAGATATGTTAGTTTAGGTGGTTTTGGAGTTAGAATGGAGTTTTGGTGGAAGGGAAGAAAAAAATTGGTTTGGAAAACAAGTAGGGCCGATTCTGTTTATGTATTTTCGGCTTGGCTAACTTGTTTGGTTATTGAATTTGAGTGTTTCAATGGATAGTAGACGTGTAGAGGTTTCCGAATTGAGGTGGCACGTCGAATTCCGTTGAAAAACGAAGAAGTTATGGCCGTTTGAAGTTGGACAATTAATTTTGGGGTAAAAAAATCGGGTTTTGAGTTAAGTTAAAGTTTTAGGTTGAAGTGTTGGTTAGTTTTGGCTTTAGGACCCTTTAGAATTTTATTAGTGATTTACTAAGTTGAATTTTCTTTATTTTAGGTGATCGAGCGTGAAATTCAGTTGGACGAAGTGAGCGAACACATACCGAGACGTCAGGTAAGTAGAGGACGTTTGTTTTGCCTTCGGGCCTACACCACGGAACGGTAGGATTTATTTTGTTGATTGTATTTTTGTTGGTTGGTTGTTTGTTGTTTGTTGTCTGTTGGTTGGTTGTTTTCTTCGTTGGTTAAGCCTTGTTAGTTGTTGGACGTTTGTGGTTGTTTGGTTGATTGTTTTGCTTTGTCTTGTAATGGCTTGTCTCGTAATGGAAATGGTGGGTGTAGAGGTAAGTTGAAAATGTAAAAGAAAGGGTGGAGATAGGTTGAAAGGAAAGGGGATTAGAGTTATGCCCTCTTGGGGAGCGAGACTCAGAGGGATAGGCCCATCTTGGTGAGCGAGACTCAGATGGAAACGCATCTTGGTGAGCGAGACTCAGATGTGAATAGGTTAGACCCTCTTGGGGAGCGAGACTCGGAGGGATAGGCCCATCTTGGTGAGCGAGACTCAGATGGAAACGCATCTTGGTGAGCGAGACTCAGATGTGAATAGGTTAGGCCCTCTTGGGGAGCGAGACTCAGAGGGATAGACCCATCTTGGTGAGCGAGACTCGGATGGATAAGCATCTTGGGGAGCGAGACTCAGATGTGTAATAGGTATTTGGGTTAGGTTTATCTTGACACTAGATTTGGCGGTGTGTTAGGGTTGGGTGACATTATGTGTGTATGTTTATCTTTGTTATCCTACTTGCTAAGCGTAAGCTTACGTGTGTGTGTTCCATGGTGTAGGTGACAAGCTTTTTACAGGTGAGGTTGATGAGACAGCTCAGGGTTAGGCCGCAGTCGGAGGAGTACGTAGTCCGCCGGTGCAGGTCATTGTCGGGGCGTCTGGACCACTGTTCGTCGGGTAGTGGGAGGTGAATGTGTAACACCCCTAATCTGTACCCGGGTATTTCCCGTAGAATCAGCTCTCTGGAATCCGATTCCAGAGAGCAGAACACAAACTCAGCTCTCTGGAATCCGATTCCAGAGAGCAGAACACAAACTCAGCTCTCTGGAATCCGATTCCAGAGAGCAGAACACAAACTCAGCTCTCTGGAATCCGATTCCAGAGAGCAGAACACAAACTCAGCTCTCTGGAATCCGATTCCAGAGAGCAGAACACAAACTCAGCTCTCTGGAATCCGATTCCAGAGAGCAGAACACAAACTCAGCTCTCTGGAATCCGATTCCAGAGAGCAGAACACAAACTCAGCTCTCTGGAATCCGATTCCAGAGAGCAGAACACAAACTCAGCTCTCTGGAATCCGATTCCAGAGAGCAGAACACAAACTCAGCTCTCTGGAATCCGATTCCAGAGAGCAGAACACAAACTCAGCTCTCTGGAATCCGATTCCAGAGAGCAGAACACAAACTCAGCTCTCTGGAATCCGATTCCAGAGAGCAGAACACAAACTCAGCTCTCTGGAATCCGATTCCAGAGAGCAGAACACAAACTCAGCTCTCTGGAATCCGATTCCAGAGAGCAGAACACAAACTCAGCTCTCTGGAATCCGATTCCAGAGAGCAGAACACAAACTCAGCTCTCTGGAATCCGATTCCAGAGAGCAGAACACAAACTCAGCTCTCTGGAATCCGATTCCAGAGAGCAGAACACAAACTCAGCTCTCTGGAATCCGATTCCAGAGAGCAGAACACAAACTCAGCTCTCTGGAATCCGATTCCAGAGAGCAGAACACAAACTCAGCTCTCTGGAATCCGATTCCAGAGAGCAGAACACAAACTCAGCTCTCTGGAATCCGATTCCAGAGAGCAGAACACAAACTCAGCTCTCTGGAATCCGATTCCAGAGAGCAGAACACAAACTCAGCTCTCTGGAATCCGATTCCAGAGAGCAGAACACAAACTCAGCTCTCTGGAATCCGATTCCAGAGAGCAGAACACAAACTCAGCTCTCTGGAATCGTATTTGGGTTAGGTTTATCTTGACACTAGATTTGGCGGTGTGTTAGGGTTGGGTGACATTATGTGTGTATGTTTATCTTTGTTATCCCTACTTGCTAAGCGTAAGCTTACGTGTGTGTGTTCCATGGTGTAGGTGACAAGCTTTTTACAGGTGAGGTTGATGAGACAGCTCAGGGTTAGGCCGCAGTCGGAGGAGTACGTAGTCCGCCGGTGCAGGTCATTGTCGGGGCGTCTGGACCACTGTTCGTCGGGTAGTGGGAGGTGAATGTGTAACACCCCTAATACTGTACCCGTATTTCCCGTATAATTTTTCATTTTAACTTTAAGCTTATACTTGAGCGGAAACTAAATCAGAATTTAAAACGGAATCGAAATCGGACCTCCAAAACATTTAAAACAAGCCGTTTAATAATTAAATAAACTTTAAACATTTATTTAAACATTTAAAATCGTTCAGAAAAGTGGGAGGGCAGAATTGGGATTCTGCCCCCAAAATTTCAAGCAGCGATCAGACGCTGTGCATAGCAGCGACTGATCGCTACCATGCATTGATCAAGCAGCGATCGATCTCTGCCAAAGTCAGAGATTGATCGCCGCATATGGCTGCCAACGCAGCAAGCAAAGCAGCGATCGATCTCTGCTTGCTGCAGAGATCGATCGCTGCACACCTTTTGCAGCGATCGCCCAAACGATCAGACTTCTCCCTTGTTTCTTTCTTCTGTTTTCGTTCAATACATAGCTCTCTGGAATTCCAGAGAGCAGAACACAAACTCAGCTCTCTGGAATCCGATTCCAGAGAGCAATTCACTTCACTTCTCCTTCAACATTTTCACATTTCATTCATTACATTCATCAACATTATCAACCAATTCATAGCTTCAATCCCACTCAAACGTATTCTAAACTCAATCGTATTACGGCGGACTTGGCGAAGTCCAACTGCGTGGATAGCTCCAAAAACCGAGCATACCCGTAACCATTTAAAATCATTCAAAACACTTCGATAACACTAATAACAAACGTTTTAAATACATTTACCAAACAGTTATAAAACAGGTTTCAAAACGTCAAAACATTAACCTATTAACTAACCAAATCCAAGCATCCTAATATAATTCAGCTATACAATTCATATCACGTTCCCAAAACATATACCTACGTCCCCACGGGTCAAAACGCGCCTCGACTACTCAGCACACTCCCGCGGGCCATCTTTCTTCAACCGATCATGCCTCGGGTGGAGGGATCTCATCCTCACCTGTGTAGAGGTCACCTACACCATAAAAATAAGTCGTGAGCTTAAGGCTCAGTAAGTCTACGTGAATGCAATGCATGCTATGCGTGCCGTTCGTAAAAACATGCTTCCTACCTTTTCGCTATTCATTTCATTTCATTTCATTTCGTTTTATAAACGTCACCGGGGCTTCACTCTCGCTAGATAGGAGCGGCACATCCGGCGATTGGATAGCCCCTCGTATCTAACCGGGGGGAAGAACATGCTCCCCTTGCAGCCATGTCTGAACCACCGCCACCGCTCATGACCAGACAGATTACAGATTACAGACATTCATTACTTTTCATTATCCTTTTCCTTTTTATGAAAACATGCATACAAATTCCTTTTTCATGCTTTTCAGAAACCATGATGCGTGAACATGTGCAATACTATAACATGAGCAGAGTATAAGCAAACAACGTATGTACCATCAAGACGGTAAACAAGCAACCTATAAAACGAATAACCTAACTACCCAACCAAAGCAATTTAAACAACAATTCACCAATTTCCTCGAACAACCTAAAATCATATGGTGTAGGCCAATCGGCCAAACAAGACGCGAAGACTTACCTGACGTCCGTAGCACACTGAGTTCCGTCCACGAGCGTCGTTCGTCTGGGCAAAACACAACATTCATAGTTAAAAACCAATTCGAGCTTCTAACGTCCAAATTTCAAACCTTAACTAAAGAATTCTCCTAATTCCACAAACTTAGCTAATTAAAGCATTTAGAACGTCGACTAATGCTCGATAATCCAAAATCCTCCATTTACGAGTTTTTCCCAAAAACCCGAAAATCTACTAATTTTAACTTTTTCACAAATTGATTTTTCTTCGTCCAATAACGTCCAATACGTTCGATATATACTTAATCAAGGCTAACCTAATAATTACGAACCCTAATTCGCGTTTTTCGTCGAAACCCTAATTGAAACCCTAACCCTAAATCGAACCGAAAACTCGAAATAAACGCTCAGAGATTGGAGCTACATACCGAGAGTAGCGAGAGAGGAAGAAATGACGAAGAACGGAAGAAAAACGGGAGAGAACGGAGGTCGGATCTTCGATCGGCGTCGGCGGCCGAGAGAAGAGTTTCTTCTCTGTTCGTGAACGCCAGGGAGAAAGAAGAAAATGGGGAGAGAAAAGAGTTTGTGTGATTTTATAAAAATTGATTTGCAAATTACCATTTTGCCCTTCTCACTTAATTCTATTTGTTTCGTCATTCGTTTCGTTAATCGTCCAACGATTCGGGTTCTCCAATTTTTCTTATTTTGCCAATAACCCATATTCATCGCCAGGGTTCTATCAAAACTGTCCGTTCGTAAAACGAACCCCGTTTACTATTTTTAATTAAACATCCATTATATTACGAGAAACGTAATTACTCGGAATATAACGTTCCCATTCCGAAAATTCTCGGAATATTCTTAAAATTCCTATTAATTGTCAGGATCGCAATGAAACTTTTCGTTTGCGAAACCGACGTGATTTGACATAATTACTAAAAATGTCATTATAATATATTATATCAATATAATATATTAAATCCAAACTCCGTACATGCCGGATGTTACAGAATGTTTGACATGGATAGTTAAATTGTAAGTATTTTGGTATGGATTGTGGTGTGCGGAAACGTGTTGTTTTTGGGGAATGTGTAGATAGTTTGGTAAGCTTTTTGCTAAGGGTTTTGGAAGGAATATTGGTTAAAACAACTTAGATAAATTGACGTACGACAAAATAGCACTTTCATCATCCGATAACTTAAATACACTTCATCTGCCGGTCACTAGACGACAAAATAGCACTTTCATCATCCGATAACTTAAATACACTTCATCTGCCGGTCACTAGACGACAAAATAGCACTTTCATCATCCGATAACTTAAATACACTTCATCTGCCGGTCACTAGACGACAAAATAGCACTTTCATCATCCGATAACTTAAATACACTTCATCTGCCGGTCACTAGACGACAAAATAGCACTTTCATCATCCGATAACTTAAATACACTTCATCTGCCGGTCACTAGACGACAAAATAGCACTTTCATCATCCGATAACTTAAATACACTTCATCTGCCGGTCACTAGACGACAAAATAGCACTTTCATCATCCGATAACTTAAATACACTTCATCTGCCGGTCACTAGACGACAAAATAGCACTTTCATCATCCGATAACTTAAATACACTTCATCTGCCGGTCACTAGACGACAAAATAGCACTTTCATCATCCGATAACTTAAATACACTTCATCTGCCGGTCACTAGACGACAAAATAGCACTTTCATCATCCGATAACTTAAATACACTTCATCTGCCGGTCACTAGACGACAAAATAGCACTTTCATCATCCGATAACTTAAATACACTTCATCTGCCGGTCACTAGACGACAAAATAGCACTTTCATCATCCGATAACTTAAATACACTTCATCTGCCGGTCACTAGACGACAAAATAGCACTTTCATCATCCGATAACTTAAATACACTTCATCTGCCGGTCACTAGACGACAAAATAGCACTTTCATCATCCGATAACTTAAATACACTTCATCTGCCGGTCACTAGACGACAAAATAGCACTTTCATCATCCGATAACTTAAATACACTTCATCTGCCGGTCACTAGACGACAAAATAGCACTTTCATCATCCGATAACTTAAATACACTTCATCTGCCGGTCACTAGACGACAAAATAGCACTTTCATCATCCGATAACTTAAATACACTTCATCTGCCGGTCACTAGACGACAAAATAGCACTTTCATCATCCGATAACTTAAATACACTTCATCTGCCGGTCACTAGACGACAAAATAGCACTTTCATCATCCGATAACTTAAATACACTTCATCTGCCGGTCACTAGACGACAAAATAGCACTTTCATCATCCGATAACTTAAATACACTTCATCTGCCGGTCACTAGACGACAAAATAGCACTTTCATCATCCGATAACTTAAATACACTTCATCTGCCGGTCACTAGACGACAAAATAGCACTTTCATCATCCGATAACTTAAATACACTTCATCTGCCGGTCACTAGACGACAAAATAGCACTTTCATCATCCGATAACTTAAATACACTTCATCTGCCGGTCACTAGACGACAAAATAGCACTTTCATCATCCGATAACTTAAATACACTTCATCTGCCGGTCACTAGACGACAAAATAGCACTTTCATCATCCGATAACTTAATACGAATATTGGCAAATGTTTTCGTACTGTATTTTGGTGTTTTTTGAGTTGGATATTGTGTTTAATGGTTGTCGTATTTAAGGAAGTTGTAAACATTATTTGAGTTGTGTGATTTCAGGTTTTGGTATAAAGAAATTTAGGTGTTATGCCGCCCGTTTCGGTTTTAAACTATTTAACGTCGGGTTATGTTCGCTATTTTTTTTATGTAATAGTTTGAAGGTCGGTTTTCTACAAATTTACGGGATTTGAAGATTTAGGGTGTCAGGAATGTGTGGTTAAAATTTCATGGATTTTGGAGAAGTTTAGCTCAGGAAAAGTGGAAAAACAAATTTCATTGCAGGTTGTTGACATTTACTGTTATCATGTTGTAAAAGTGTCGACACCAAAGACAAGGTGTCGACACCTACTGTTCATGGTGTTGCAAAAGTGTCGACACCAAATACAAGGTGTCGACACCTTTTGCAAAGGAATGGGACCAGAGAATAAACTGTTTTAAAGTGTTGACACCTACTGTTCATAGTGTCGACACTTTACTGTTCATACTTCAATTTTTAACATTTTGATGCTTATTTCAAACCAGTTTTAACCCGACTTTTTCCGACATATTTTAAACATATTTTGGCACGTTTTCCAACAAAATTCGAGGGTTCGAAAAACCCAAAAACCAAGCCGAATATTTAACGAAAAATATTTTAAACGTCGTTTTAAACACGGGATTTGTTTGCAACGTGACGCACCTGGCCCGGGTCGGGTTCGGGGCGTTACATACATCATCTGGTAACCTAAATACACTTCATCTGCCGGTCACTAGATGACAAAATAGCACTTTCATCATCCGATAACTTAAATACACTTCATCTGCCGGTCACTAGACGACAAAATAGCACTTTCATCATCCGATAACTTAAATACACTTCATCTGCCGGTCACTAGGCGACAAAATAGCACTTTCATCATCCGATAGCTTAAACACACTACATCTACCGGTCACTGGACGACGAAATAACATTTACATCATTCGGTAAACTAAATACACTTCATCTGCCGGTCACTAGACGACAAAATAGCACTTTCGTCATCCGATAACTTAAATACACTTCATCTGCCGGTCACTAGACGACAAAATAGCACTTTCATCATCCAATAACTTAAATACACTTCATCTGCCGGTGGATACAAACTCTTAACATATTCTGATAGAGAACATCTATTGGGGAATGCAAATATACACAAACTCCAAACTTCGTTGACTCATCACTCTTATAAATAAAAGACAGAAACTCATCCAGAATTCTTATAGCGGAAGAGTTAGTTAGATAACACGTTCTATATTCTTATAGACATTCCCAAACTCAGTAATCAGACCAGACAATCTCACAAGTTCAATGTTTTAAAGTAATCTTATCCTACTCAGACTTCCATATCAGTAATCACAACTAAAATCATAAAGTCATTAACCAGCGGTTTCATTCGCCATCCAGCCACAAAATTGCACCCTGATCACCTTCCAGCAACCAAACTTAGACTTCTTCATTAACTTTGAAATCTTCACCTGAAATCTCGTCACCTACATCATGAGGTTTAAACTATAAGCATAATGCTTAGTAAGGAATGCAATACTAACATGTATACGTGAATGCACAGTTGCAAAGAAATCATGATCATGTTCGTTTCATGCTCCTTTCTTGTTCTTATTCTTATTCTCGTTCATCATTTTCATCATATGGATTAAGGGAGGATTTGTACCGTAAAGGGGGGAATGACAGTGCAAGTGTACATAGTCCCTTTCGGGCCGTAATCATGGTCCATCTCTTTGGACAGTGACATACATCAAACCACCCCCAACCCTCACTTAGTCCGGTTTCATAAGTTTCATATTCGTTGCCATATCTTGTTCATGGAAAAGCATGCTCATAAATCATTTTCATATGCTTGAGAAGTAAATCATGATGCATGACATGAATGTTCTTAAGTCATCAAACTATGGAAAACA
Organism: Begonia masoniana; assembly: GCA_022432975.1. Taxonomy (NCBI): domain Eukaryota; kingdom Viridiplantae; phylum Streptophyta; class Magnoliopsida; order Cucurbitales; family Begoniaceae; genus Begonia; species Begonia masoniana. Next base: position 12,577,498 of record CM039508.1, on the reverse strand, counting down.
TCATACCAGACAGTTAACTTTATAGACTCTATCAGAACATCACATAGCATAGTTCCCAAACATCGTAAATCATCCAAGTACGAACCATCTTACTAACTTGAAGCAAACATCAAACACATAACTAATTTAGTACCCTTAAGATGTAGGGCCCTAGTGGCCGGAAGTCTTAATACATTCACTTACCTGGATTCCTTAGCAGTGGAGCACTTTCCTTCAAACCTTCTTCACCTAAAACATTTCACATTACAGTAGTTAAAGCAAAATCCTAATAGTTCTAATCACAAGTCATCCTAGGATCTAATAGCTAAAGTCATTCCCGAATTTCTTTAGCCTAGTGTGTAGCCTGAAATGTAGAACCAAAACAACCAGCTTCAATCTATCAACTATTTTAAATCGATTATCCTAACGTCCTGATTCAAATCAGAAATGCCATAACACAACACAGTTTATAGATGCTGTTGCTATTACTCTGTCAATAGAGAATATGAAACTTTGGGTTCTAACTGAAAACTGAAACAGAGCTCAAAGTAGCTAACCAATAACCACGTTGCTTAAATCTTACCTAGTAATTGAGTATCGGTGAGAAAGAAGGAGAATCGGTTGCTGATGTAGAAGGCCTCCTGCTGAGAGAGAGAGAGTTCTGGAAGGATGGGAATCGCCGAGAGAGAAAGTGTAGGCTACAGTGGGGTTTGGTGAGGTTTAAGGTTTCCATTTCAAATTTATACGCGAGGGTATCCTCCCTAATTACGATTCTGCCATTCCATAAATTAAAACACATAAGCCTTGACATTTAAAATTTTAAAATAAGAGACTAATAATCGAGGTGACAGTTAATTCCGTTTAGAAAGTCACCTGGCCGAAAATGTCGGGTGTTACAGTTAGGGAGTGGCCTCAGCCGAAGAATGCAACTGAAGTACAAAGTTTCGTAGGACGGCAGGATATTATCGGAAGTTTATTGAAGGGTTTTCAATTATAGCCAAGCCTCTGACGAACTTAACGAAGAAGGAAGTGAAGTATGAATGGTCTAAGGCCTGTGAAGAAAGTTTTCAGACCCTGAAGCAAAAGTTGACCACAGCGCCATTGTTGATTCTACCAGTGGAGAATGGAGTGTTCAGTATCTATTGTGACGCGTCCAAAGTAGGATTAGGATGCGTATTGATGCAGGACGGGAAGGTCATTGCCTATGCCTCTAGACAATTGAAGAGTTATGAGCAGAATTATCCGACACATGACTTAAAATTGGCAGCGGTGGTTTTTGCGTTAAAGATATGGAGACACTACCTCTACGGACAAAAATGTGAAGTGTTTTCGGACCATAAAAGTAATACCCGGCTTTTCGGGATATTAATATTTTAATATAAATGACATTTTAGTAAATATGTCAAATCAAGCCTGTTTTACGAACAGAAGGTTTCGTTGGGATCCTAATTATTAATATGGATTTTAGAAAAATTATGGGAATTTTAGGAGCAGTAACGCTTAATTCCGAGTAATTACGTTTCTCGTAATATAAAGGACGTTTTAGTAAAAATAGTAAACGAGGTCCGATTTGCGAACAGACAGTTTTATTAGAACCCTAATAATGAGTTGGACTTATTGGTGAAATAAGAAAATTTGGAGAAGCCGAATCGTTAGCCAATTAACGAAACGAAGGACGAAATAAATAGAAAAATCAAAGAAGGCCAAAAGAGTCATTTACAAATCAATTATATTAAATAGCATAAACTCTCTCCTCCCTCATTTCTTCTCTGCCCGCGAACCAGAACCCTTTCTGGAAATCTCTCCCTCACGCACGCCGCCGACGATTCTCCCTCAACCGACGCCGGTTTCTCCTCCGATCAACGTCGTTCCTTCACGTTTCTTTCCCCGATCGACGTTCTAGGTAAAATTCTACAGCTTTCGGATGTTAGTTTTCAGTTTTAACGAAGTTATACGGTTAGGGTTTTCGTTTAGGGTTTTGCGAAAAACATAAATTTAGGGTTCGAAATTAATAAGTTTATTGTGATTATGGATATAAAGGACGTATTGAACGTTATTGGACGAAGTTAAACTAATTTGTGAGAAATGTTAAATTTAATGAATTTCGAGATTTTCGAAAAAACTCGTTAACGGTGGTTTGAGGTATCGAGCGTAGATTGTTCGATAAAACGCCTCGATTAGTTAAATTAGAATTTTAGGAAACTCCTTTAGTTAAGGATTGCATTAATTTGGACGTTAACGGTTCAAACATATATTAATGATAATTGTTGTGAATTGCCTTAGGTGAACCACGCTCGTAGACGGAGCTAGAATTCAACGGACGTCAGGTAAGTCTCCGCGACTTGTTTGGCCGATTGGCCTAAACCATACGATCTTCTGTTGTTCGAGGAAATTGGAGAATATAGATTGTGTTGGATAAATAGGTTGGGTAGTTAATTTTAGTTAAGTGTAGTATGTTTAAATTAATTTTTTGTTTATGTTTTAATTATGTTTATAGCATTGCACCTGTTCACGCATCATGTTTCTGAAAAGCACGAAAAATGAATTTCTATGCATGTTTTTCATGAAAAGGAAAAGGATAATGAAAAGATATGAATGCATGTAATCTGGTCAAGGAGGTGGCGGTGGTTCAGACATGGCTGCTTGGGGAGCATGTTTTCCCCCCGGTTAGATACGAGGGGCTATCCAACCGTGGGATGTGCTGCTCCTATCTAGCGAGAGTGAGGCCACGGTGACGTATTTGTAATGTAATGAAATGAAATCAAATGAATAGCGAAAAGGTAGGACGCATGTTTTTATGAACCGCATGCATAGCATTCACTTGCATTCACGTAGACTTACTGAGCCTTAAGCTCACGACTTATTTTATGGTGTAGGTGACCTCTACACAGGTGAGGATGAGATCCCTCCACCCGAGGCATGAACAGTTGAAGAAAGATGGCCCGTGGGAGTGTGCTGGGCAATCGGTGCGCATTTTGACCCGTGGGGATGTAGGTATATGTTTTGGGGACACGATATGAATTGTATAGCTGAACATATTAGGATGTTTGGATCTGGTAGTGGATAGGTTTATGTTTGATGTGTTAAACGTTTTGGAAACTTGTTTTATAAACTGTTTTGGTATATTTAAATAGGAGGGATTGTCGATTTTTAAACGTATCCATGTAGTTCGTTTTTACGAAAGTTTAACGTATGTTTAGGTCGTTTAATTGGTGGTTGATAAAACGAGAAATGAATGACGTTATGTTAGAGTTTAAGGGAGTAATGTGTAGAAGTGGATATGTGCAGAGGAGGTAAAATGAAAGAGGAAAGCTCTCTGGAATTCTCGAATTCCAGAGAGCATGTTAAAAAGAAAGGGGGAAGAGAAGAAAGCAGGGATCGCCCAAGTGGACGATCGATCGCTGTGATGTGCAGCGATCGATCGCTGCGATCGATACGCTATGCTGCGATCAATCACCGTGATAGATCGCTGATGCAGCGATCGATCGCTGCTTCTTTTCCGCGGGCACTTGACGATTTTGCCCTCCCATATATAGCCGATGGTTTTTAAATAAATTTTAAGCTTTATTTTAATTGTTTTGTTTTAATAGATTTTAAGTGTTTTATTAATTGTTTTAAATTGTTTTAAGTTTATAAATGGTTTTGTCTTAAATGGTTTAAAACGTAGACTTCAATTCCGATTCCGGTTTAAATTTCGCTTAGAGTTTATTTAAAGCATAAGGATAAAATAATAATAATAATAATAATAATACGTTAAAAAATTAGGATACGGGTAAGGGTCGTTACAGTTATGGTATCAAAGCCCCTGGATTTTAAAACCGATTCTGTAGACTGCTTAACTGCACAGCCACTACGCGGACATCCTTTCTCAACTGTAAGTATGTTTAATTGCTTTGTTTAATTTCGATTTCTTAGGATTATTGTTTTGATTATATAGGAGTTAGAAAATGGTTCGAGGACGTGATGCGAGGGACGACGCCCTGAATAGGCTTACAGATTTATTGGACCGTCAGTCTCAGCACATGGACCGGCAAGCACATCAAATCGAGAACCTAGTGAACCGAGAGAACCAGAGGGCCCAAGATTTGATAGTTCCTAATAATCAGGGTATGCAAAAGTTCCAAAGCCTACGACCTCCAGTGTTTGATGGCCGATCATCGGATCCAACTGTTGCGGAGGAATGGATCCGGGTTATGGAGGATATGTTGGAGTATGCCGAGTAGGGAATGGGAGTAAGATATATATATATATATATATATATATATATATATATATATATATATATATATATATATATATATATATATATATATATATATATATATATATATATATATATATATATATATATATATATATATATATATATATATATATATATATATATATATATATATATATATATATATATATATATATATATATATATATATATATATATATATATATATATATATATATATATATATATATATATATATATATATATATATATATATATATATATATATATATATATATATATATATATATATATATATATATATATATATATATATATATATATATATATATATATATATATATATATATATATATATATATATATATATATATATATATATATATATATATATATATATATATATATATATATATATATATATATATATATATATATATATATATATATATATATATATATATATATATATATATATATATATATATATATATATATATATATATATATATATATATATATATATATATATATATATATATATATATATATATATATATATATATATATATATATATATATATATATATATATATATATATATATATATATATATATATATATATATATATATATATATATATATATATATATATATATATATATATATATATATATATATATATATATATATATATATATATATATATATATATATATATATATATATATATATATATATATATATATATATATATATATATATATATATATATATATATATATATATATATATATATATATATATATATATATATATATATATATATATATATATATATATATATATATATATATATATATATATATATATATATATATATATATATATATATATATATATATATATATATATATATATATATATATATATATATATATATATATATATATATATATATATATATATATATATATATATATATATATATATAAATTTGAAGCACTATCGAGATTTGCCCACGCCTAGTAAGTGATAATGAAGAAAAAGTGTAGCAGTTTATGGAAGGACTTAATCCAGTGATTCGGATGCACGTTATTGTATCAGGGATTATTGATGTGTCCTATTCTGACATCACGGCTAGAGCTCTGGACATTGAAGCTGCCAGGGCGACTTGTGTTAGGCCGAAAGAGCCAGCTAAGGGCTTCTTTCGTGAGATCCAACCTCAGTCATAGGACCGAGACTGGCAACCAAGTGAGCATCAACAACCACAACAATAAAGGAGCAATAAGAGGCCCTACGATGGTAAGGGAGACCGGGGAAAAGGAAAGCAAGTCCAAGGGGCTACTCAAAAGCCTTTATGTCCGCAGTGCCAGAAGCAGCATATAGATATATGATATATAATAATGATGATAATGATAGGCTTGAAAATAGAAATGTAAGAAAATAGAAGGTGGGTAAGAAGAATTTCTAGGCTAACCTCGAAGAGAAGACAGTAGGCTACATATAGGACAATAAAGACCATGTAGAAATATAGTTATACATTAGTAGGATTAGTTTGACTTAATCAACGGAGTTTGCGCACTGAAGGTTTAGTAACAATTAGAGGAATACACCCTATGAGATATGGTTTTTAAGTAGGTAGGGATTATGTCTAATTGACAACCCCTTGGAGTATTAGAATACGACTAATCAAGAAAGATGAAGGTTTAGATATAAACCTATAGAGGGATGTCCTAGATCGTTGTAATACTTGGAGTGTGTTTAAATAGATGAAGTACCGTAGAACTCGTATATTGGAGATTCGTGTGAAGTTAAGAGTGTCTAGATTAAGATAGAATACAAGAGCTAAACTTAGGATAATTGTCGAGTAGAATAGTTAGAACCTGACTAGGAGGAGCGAAAGTTGGTAAGATTAGTTAGTAAATTCGATGTAGCCTTGCGTGAATTTAGGAAAGAAGTAAAAGAGATTGTTAGGATTAAATGAGATGTTAAGATTGGAAGTATAGGTTGGCGTGTAAAGGTCTGCAAATTGTGAAATTTGCGATTTATAGAATAAAGAGGGTGTGAATTTTCACGGAAGTTATCTAAGTAAGCTTAGAAGTGAGGCTAAGTTAGCAAATTTTCAAGTGTTCGACTTGTGTTTGGCAAGTCGAGACCAAATAATGCATGAATGACTTAGGTTAGAATGATTAGTTTAGAGCGCATCAATGAGGAGATCTAGAAATTTGACCATGCTTAGAGCAAATAGAGATTTAAGTTAGACAAACCAACGTAATTTAGATAGTATGAAGAATTCAGTTAAAGAAATAACGAGGAAGTTCGTCAACGTAGTTAAAATGACGTATGACGTTCGTAGGATGTTATTTATAAAGGTGTTAGGATCCTAAGTAAGTACTAACTGTAGCTCCTAGTTTGACTCACATAGACCAAGTAGTGTTATAGTCGTATAGTTGCAGAGTATAACAATGAGGACTTAATTAGGAAACCCGCACTGAAATAGTCTCCAAAGGTCAATGGGTTACCCAAGAAGATAGCTGACCAGGAAAATCCTATGGATGATACAGTTACAAGGAATCGTTACCCGAGTAAATATAGAAATTTGGGTTGGCATGCGTTTTAACTACTGACGGAGTCAATGGAATTATGGAGAAGTTTGGGCAAATCTATTGGAGATTTAAGGACTTGACTAAGCTCAATACTTTAGTAAGGAAGTGTACGATCAATCAAAGGTAGAGAATACAAATTTAATGCCGATATTAGAGGGTACACTGGAGAGTTTTGGTTAAGAACCACGAAGAATGACCATAAGTACGGATGATAATCAAAGCGTAAGGCCGCGTGACATGAAACATTAACATCAAAGGCTATAAGTTAGGGCAAATTTTGAGGACAAAATTTTAAATAAGTTGGATAGAATGTAATACCCGGCTTTTCGGGATATTAATATTTTAATATAAATGACATTTTTGTAAATATGTCAAATCAAGCCCGTTTTACGAACAAAAGGTTTCGTTGGGATCCTAATTATTAATATGGATTTTAGAAAAATTATGGGAATTTTAGGAGCAGTAACGCTTAATTCCGAGTAATTACGTTTCTCGTAATATAAAGGATGTTTCAGTAAAAATAGTAAACGAGGTCCGATTTGCGAACAGACAGTTTTATTAGAACCCTAATAATGAGTTGGACTTATTACTGAAATAAGAAAATTTGGAGAAGCCGAATCGTTAGCCAATTAACGAAACGAATGACGAAATAAATAGAAAAATCAAAGAAGGGCAAAAGAGTCATTTACAAATCAATTATATTAAATAGCATAAACTCTCTCCTCCCTCATTTCTTCTCTGCCCGCGAACCAGAACCCTTTCTGGCGATCTCTCCCTCACGCACGCCGTCGACGATTCTCCCTCAACCGACGCCAATTTCTCCTCCGATCAACGTCGTTCCTTCATGTTTCTTTCCAGGATCGACGTTTTAGGTAAGATTCTACAGCTTTCGGACGTTAGTTTTCAATTTTAACTAAGTTATACGGTTAGGATTTTCGTTTAGGATTTTGCGAAAAACGTAAATTTATGGTTCAAAATTAATAAGTTTATTGTGATTATGGATATAAAGGACGTATTGAACGTTATTGGATGAAGTTAAACTAATTTGTGAGAAATGTTAAATTTAATGAATTTCGAGATTTTCAAAAAAACTCGTTAACGGTAGTTTGAGGTATCGAGCGTAGATTGTTCCATAAAACGCCTTGATTAGTTAAATTAGAATTTTAGGAAACTCCTTTAGTTAAGGATTGCATTAATTTAGACGTTAACGGTTCAAACGTATATAATGATAATTGTTGTGAATTTCCTTAGGTGAACCATGCTCGTGGACGGAGCTAGCATTCAACGGACGTCAGGTAAGTCTCCGCGACTTGTTTGGCCGATTGGCCTACACCATACGATCCTCTGTTGTTCGAGGAAATTGGAGAATATAGATTGTGTTGGATAAATAGGTTGGGTAGTTAATTTTAGTTAAGTGTAGTATGTTTAAATTAATTGTTTGTTTATGTTTTAATTATGTTTATAGCATTGCACCTGTTCACGCATCATGTTTCTTAAAAGCACGAAAAATGAATTTCTATGCATGTTTTTCATGAAAATGAAAAGGATAATGAAAAGATATGAATACATGTAATCTGGTCAAGGAGGTGGCGGTGGTTGAGACATGGCTGCTTGGGGAGCATGTTTTCCCCCCGATTAGATACGAGGGGCTATCCAACAGTGGGATGTGCCGCTCCTATCTAGCGAGAGTGAGGCCACGGTGACGTATCTGTAATGTAATGAAATGAAATGAAATGAATAGCGAAAAGGTAGGACGCATGTTTTTATGAACCGCATGCATAGCATTCACTTGCATTCACGTAGACTTACTGAGCCTTAAGCTCACGACTTATTTTATGGTGTAGGTGACCTCTACACAGGTGAGGATGAGATCCCTCCACCCGAGGCATGAACAGTTGAAGAAAGATGGCCCGTGGAAGTGTGCTGGGCAGTCGGTGCGCATTTTGACCCTTGGGTATGTAGGTATATGTTTTGGGGACACGATATGAATTGTATAGCTGAACATATTAGGATGTTTGGATCTGGTAGTGAATAGGTTTATGTTTGATGTTTTAAACGTTTTGGAAACTTGTTTTATAAACTGTTTTGGTAAATTTAAATATAAGAGATTGTCGATTTTTAAACGTATCCATGTAGTTCGTTTTTACGAAAGTTTAACGTATGTTTAGGTCGTTTAATTGGTGGTTGATAAAACGAGAAATGAATGACGTTATGTTAGAGTTTAAGGGAGTAATGTGTAGAAGTAGATATGTGCAGAGGAGGTAAAATGAAAGAGGAAAGCTCTCTGGAATTCTCGAATTCCAGAGAGCATGTTAAAAAGAAAGGGGGAAGAGAAGAAAGCAAGGATCGCCCAAGTGGGAGATCGATCGCTGTGATGTGCAGCGATCAATCGCTGCGATCGATTCGCTGTGCAGCGATCAATCGCCGTGATCGATCGCTGATACAGCGATCGATTGCTGCTTCTTTTCCGCGGGCACTTGACGATTTTGCCCTCCCATGTACAGCCGATGGTTTTTAAATAAATTTTAAGCTTTATTTTAATTGTTTTGTTTTAATAGATTTTAAGTGTTTTATTAATTGTTTTAAATTGTTTTAAGTTTATAAATGGTTTTGTCTTAAATGGTTTAAAACGTAGACTTCAATTCCGATTCCGGTTTAAATTCCGCTTAGAGTTTATTTAAAGCATAAGGATAAAAAAAAATAATAATAATAATACGGTAAAAAATTAGGATACGGGGTCGTTACAATAAAAGTTTAAAATATCTTTTTACTCAGAAAGATTTAAACATGAGGCAAAGGAGATGGTTGGAGTTCGTGAAAGACTACGACTTCGAAATCAAGTATCATCCAGGAAAGGCGAATAAGGTAGCAGACGCATTGAGTAGGATGCCCAAAACTGAGGAATCAGTTGTTTTCTGTATGCCAACTTTGTTGAGAAAGGAAATCCAGAAGTTTGATTTAGAGGTAATTTCTGAGCTTTCGGCCTTACTTACAGACTTGACGATACGGCCGACCCTTTTGGACAAAATTAAGGAGGCTCAACAGTTAGACACGGAAGAAAAGGAGGCTATTGTAGCCAAGTTGACTGTTTCATCTTCTGAATTCAGTTGCTCGGATGATGGCATTCTAAGGTTTCGGGACCATTGGTACGTTCCGAAGGATGTGGAGTTGAGAAAGTTGATCATGGAAGAAGCACATTCTTCGTCGTTCTCAGTGCATCCGGGTAACACCAAGATGTACCGAGATCTGAAAGTGCATTATTGGTGGTCGAACATGAAGCATGATGTGGCCGGTTATATACAGTCCTGCCTAGTTTGCCAACAAGTAAAGGCGGAACACCAGAGGCCAAGCGGGAAGTTACAACCTCTACCGATTCCCGAGTGGAAGTGGGACCATATTTCAATGGACTTCGTAGTTGGATTACCGATGACAATAAAAGGGCATGACAGTATATGGGTCGTAGTTGATAGATTGATGAAGACGGCTAATTTCCTTCCCGTAAAGATGACTTACACGATGAATCAGTTTGCAAAATTGTATGTCCAAGAGATTTTAAGATTGCACGGGGTTCCAGTGTCGATTGTTTCGGACCGGGATCCCAGGTTTAGTTCGAGGTTCTGGAGAAGTTTACAAAGCGCTATGGGAACTAAGTTAACTTTTAGCACAGCTTTCCACCCACAGACTGACGGACAATCTGAGAGGACGATTCAAGTACTTGAGGATATATTGAGAGCGTGCGTTCTAGAGTGTCAAGCATCTTGGAGTCGGTATTTACCTTTGGTTGAATTTGCGTATAATAACAGTTATCAGTCTACGATTGGGATGGCTCCGTACGAAGCGTTGTATGGTAGAAAGTGTAGGTCGCCACTGTATTGGGATGAGGTAGGCGAAGCTAAGTTGATTGGACCAGAAATTTTACAACAACTATCTAAGAAGGTTGCTCTGATCATGCAAAGGATGGAAACTGCACAGAGTCGCCAAAAGAGTTATGCAGATCGAAAGAGGCGAGAATTGGAGTTTGTGGTTGGTGATCAGGTGTTCTTGAAAGTTTCACCATTCAAGGGTGTGGTTCGCTTTGGTAAAAGAGGAAAGTTGAATCCACGGTTTGTTGGACCGTTCCCCATTACAGAGAGGATTGGAGCTACAGCGTAAAAGATTCAGTTGTCGTTGTCTATGGAGGGTGTACATAATGTCTTCCACGTGTCGATGTTGAGGAAATGTGTGCGGGATCCAACGCACGTGGTAGAACCAGTCAATCTTGATATACAACCAACCTTGACTTATGAGGAAAGACCGGTACAGATTCTGGAGTCTTCGGTTAGGGTTCTGCGTAACAAAACAATCCTTCTCATAAAGGTGTCGTGGAGAAATCAGAACGTAGAGGAAGCGACATGGGAGCGCCTGCAGGACATGATGGACAGATATCCAGAGTTGTTTAGGTACGAAATTTTGAGGACAAAATTCTAAATAAGGAGGGTAGGATGTAATGCCTAGAAATTTCAGTTTATGGGTTTTGAGTTTTAGGTTTACTGGTTTTGATATTTTAAGCCTTATAGAGTTTTAATTCGTAGAAATAGTAAATTAAGCCCGTTTTTATAACGGGAAGTTTTGTTAGAACCCTAGGAATAAGTTGGAATATTTGGAGGAATAAGGGAATTTTGAAGAAACTAAATCGATAGGTTAATAAATGAGTTTAAACAAGAATTTAATAAAAAGGGCAAAAAGGTAATTAGTCAAATCAAATTTTTTATAAAAAGAAATTCCCCCCCCCCCCCTCTCGTACTTCTCTTCTCCTCCTCTCCTCCCTCACGATTTCCCTCCCCTTCTCCCATGCGATTTTCTCCTCCATCGTCGATCCTCTAAACATCGATCAACTCCTCCGATTCCGGCGATTTCCCTTCAAGTTTTCTTCCCCAAATCGATACTCTAGGTAAGTTCTATACTCAAGACAAGTTTAGTTGTGGTTTTAGGGTCGATTTCGGTTTAGGGATTTGTGAGAAATTTCTGATTTTTCGTTAAATATCGATAGGATAGCAATTTTATAGCCATTGATGATGTTTTGGTGATTATTTAGGTAGGAAGAAGGGATTAATGGTGTGGGTTGATATTTATGGTTAAATTTTGGGTTGTTGGAGAGTTGTTGGAAGCCATTATGGGGTTTGTGAGTTTATGAGCGTATAGTGCTCGATGAAATGTCTGAATGAAATGAATTAGAGTTTTTGAGAAATTTGTCTTAGCTCAGAGTTTCCTTTAGTTTTGAATTCGATAATTCAGAGTCGATACTAACGACATGTTATGAAAATGCCATAGGTAACACAAACTCTCAGGGCGGTGCTCGGCATATCTAGGACGCCAGGTAAGTGAGTGTTAGGTTTCCGGCCCAAAAGGCCCTAAGTCGTATCGATGTTAGAATTGTGTGTTATGATGATACTTGATTGTAGTAGGACTTTTAGTGAGTCGGGTAATCTAGGATAGAGAGTTACCTATTAGTTAAGAGTTTGTTCGCCTACGGGCTATAAACGTTAAGGGAATGTTAGGAATCATCTTTGATGAATGTTGTATGTTTATACCCCCTTATGCATCATGTTTTTATGAAATATGCATATGAACTATTTATAAGCATACTTTTATGAAAATTGAAATAATGAATTAAGATTCTCACGTGATACGTTATGAGTTCTCACGGGGCAATACATGGTTCTCACGGGGCAAGTAAGTGGTCTACCGAGTAGACGATTATACTAGCGATAAAGAAACGAACGAAACGAACCTGTTTTACAAATGTCATGCATCTATGTAAATGTTATGTTTAGTGCACTCATCACTAAGCATTAGGTTTAGCTTGTTTATCGTATGATGTAGGTGACGAAAACAAAGGTGAGGAACTTCCTCCCGATGATCAGGAATAGATGGTCGGTGGACGGAGCTCGTGGCGACGGGGTGTGTTTTGGCTAGGCTCGATGACCCGTGGTGTGCTCCGTGTCGTTTTGTGGTAAATAGGTTTGAACTAGATTGATATTGGATTTGAGGTGGATTTTATAATGTATAGGAAGTTTTTAAATTTTAGTGAATTGTATGAAAATTTAGGTTTGAAGTTGTGTTATTCTGCATGGTTTATTAGCAGATTCGTGTTGGAGAAGTTTTAGGAAATTTGATGTTTATGTTTAATTTTTGGTGTTATGATTTAGGTTGGAAGATATTTGATGATTTTAGGTGTTTTAAACTGTAAGGATTAGCTCGGTTTTCAGAGCGATCCATGCAGTCCGTCTCGAGAATTTTAGCACGTTTTTTAATTATGTTTTGGTAGGTAGTAATTGTGGATTGGTGAATTGATGAACATATGGTGATTGAGGCGTTGTTTTGTGATAGAAGATGAGAAGTGTGGTTGCAGGGAATGGAGAAGGAAAAAGGGAGAAGGCAACGCTCTGGAATTCAGATTCCAGAGCGCTTGCCGATCGATTGCCAAAAGGGGGCGATCGATCGGCTAGAGTATATGGCAATTCTCTGGTTTTCCAGAGAAGTTGCCGATCAATCGCCATTAGGGGCGATCGATTGGTAACCAAGGGCCGATCTATCGGCTATCAAGCAGTCGATCGATCGCCCCTTCTTTTTCTTGCGGGCCGATCGATTGCCCCCCCTCTTTCTTTGATATTTTGACTGTTTTGCCCACAGTTTTGCATTATGTTTTCCATTAACTTAATACATTGTTTTATTGAATGATTTTAAATGATTTAAACAGTTTGAAACTTTGATAAAATATATATATATATTTTCCACGAACTTACAAGGTCTTATGTTAAGTTTATTATCATGGCTAGTCCGTGGCGGCCCTGACCAGGTTGGGGTCGTCACAGGTTTCCCGTACAAATCCTCGTTCTCTTTATTCTATAAATCACGAATTTCACAAATCGCATGGCATTAAATACCGATCTAACTTCCAATCTTAATCTCTCACTTAATCCAACAATCTCTTTCACTTATCCCTAATATCACACAAGAATTACTCCGAATTTACTAACTAGTATACCCTCTTTCATTCCTCATAATCAGGTTCTGAATATTTTACTTTGCTCTCGTACAACGATTCGTCCAACGATCTTCTTGCTTGCAAACTTGTTGTAGATAAAGTTTACACCCTTAATCCAAATCTACTCAAATTCTCAAATCTTGCCTATTTATTTTCCAATATTTTAGAACATCTCTTCATTAAGGCTAACTTTTCTAGTTCCTAGAATGTTGATGTTCTCACTTCTATCCTGGAGGTAAGCCTCATGTTTGTGGTTCATAACTTAAACTATACCAACTATAAATTCACTCTGGTTGAATCGTCATCCCTTCTATGGTCATACTATTTGTTTTAACCCCTAAACATGACTTCCAATTTAAAGTGCTAAACTTTTCTCTCGTTGGTTAACGCGTTTAGGTTTTAAGCTCTTTTTAACTCTTATATTTTGGCTTCAGAATCTCTAATCAAGCAACACCAAGGCCTGACGTGTCTACTACTCATCGATCGCTCTTAACTTCACTAAGTCTCCCCCTTATAGTATGTCGGTCATAGTCTTTTCATGCATTGGCAATCGTCCTTTATTGACTAGTCTTTTCAAATGATACTTATTTCCTGGAGATCGGCCAATTTTGTAACTCGAGTATTACCTTTCATATAACCTTGGTCCATTATCATCTCAAAATTGTTAACTTTCAAACTCCGAATAAATCCCTTTATTTTCTTCATCGATATCGGTCGATAGGAACACCTCCACGAAATCACTCGGACCTTACATCACGACTTTGTATTGATCCAACACGTCCTCCAAAACCACAACCATAATAGCCACTCTCATATCCTCTCAACAATAAATCTAAGTTGAGTTCTTGGATATTGTTTTAGTCTAGATACATCCATCTTCTCATGGATCTAGGGTATACGAATCCCTGCTATATTTTCTTATTTACTTAAACGCACTAATTATTCCTAGACAATCTAGAGTATCCCTCGATACATTTTATATCTAAGCTTCAAATTTCTCTTTGATTCGTCATACCCTAAAACTCCAAGGGTTTGTCAACTAGGGTCCAGTTTCTATCTATTTAAATCTTATATCTCATAAGTTGTATCCCTCTAACGGTAACTAAATTCTAAGTGCACAACTTCTTATGGTTAAGTCAGGCTAATCCTATTAATGCATAACTCCCTTTCTATAAGGTCTATATCGTCCTGTATTTAACCTACTGTCTTCTCGTCGAGGTTCACCTAGGAACCCTTCTTACCCAACTTCTACTATTCTCTTACCTCTCTATTTTCAAACCTACTTTTATCTATCATACACATATTGCCATTAAGTCATCACTCTAACTACCCTTTCTATTCTATTGTTCTTCACTCCATTAACTGTGGAGATAAAACTCTACCTGAAATAACTGATGGTTGGGTAGTTTTCTCGTCTCCGATCGTGGCAAATATCCTTGGTGTAGTGACCCTTATTTTATATCCTTATTTTCCCGTATTATTTTTTTTATCCTTAGATAAAATTTATTACGATCAAGCGGAAAATCTTTTTTTTTTAAAACATTCGAGCGGATTCTGAATTGAAATTGAAATCGTTATAGTCGTTTAGAAAACAATTTAAAACAAACCTTAAAACCAATTAAATAAAACAATTAATGCATATAAAACAAAACATTAAAGCTTGAGGGCAAAAGGGACATTTGCCCCTGAAAGTATAGAGGCGATCGATCGCCCAAAACAGGCGATCGATCGCTAGTTAAAAAAACTGAGGGGCGATCGATCGCCCAAAACAGGCGATCGATCGCCCTTCGGCGATCACTTGTTTTTGCCCAGCGATCGCTCGGCACACACCCTGGAATTTCTTCCCGGGCGTGACCAAAAAGGGGCGATCGATCGCCAAGTCCTCTAGAATCCGAATTTCCAGAGGACTTGCATCCTTCTCTTTTCTTCCTTTCATACCCTGCATATACACACTCAATTTCACAATTTTATTAACACAACTCTACCTACATCTTAATTATACATATCAACATCAAATCTCTCGACACTTGTAGATCCTCCATAATCTCGCTCAAAACCGACTCGAGACGTTTTTAAACGTGGTAAAACCTTATGAAAACAAACCACGTGGATATCTTTAAAAGCCGAACATATCCCTATAAAGTAAATTACCAAGCATTTACAAAACAAGTTTCCAAAACGTTTAAAAAACTTCAAAACGTAAGCTTATCAACTAGTCCAGATCCAAACATCCTATAATATTCTATCTTTTCTATCCAAATAACCCAAAATACCTAATTACGTCCCCATGTGTAATGAAACGCCTCGACTGTACCAGCACACTCCCGCGATCATTCTTCTTCAACTGGACTCATGCTTCAAGAGGAGGAACGTCGTCCTCACCTGTCTCAAAATCACCTACACCATACAAACTCACTATGAGCTAAAGGCTTAGTAAGTTTCGTAAATGCAGATGCATGCTGTGCGTATGAAGTTCAGAAATCATGTAGATTACTTAACGTTACAGATCGTTCCGATAACAGATAACAGAGACGCCACTGAGGTCTCATCCCCCTAAATGGATAGTGCTTTTCCAGCGGTTGGACAACACTTTCCACTTGGGGGGGGGGGGGGGTACATGCTTACTAATCTGTAACAGCCATGTCTGAGCCCCACGTCCCATGACCAGATAACAGATAACAGATTACGTATTTTCTTTGCATTAGTCCATTTCATTTTCATAAAAACGAGCAGAAATTCTTTTTTTTCATGCTATTTTAAAATACATGATGCATGAGCAGATAAGGGCATAAAATAAATATACATCATACATACCATCAAGACTATAGAAAGCATAACCTATAAAAGAACTAACCCTATCTACCCGACCAAAGCATATAAACAAATAAACTCCAATATTCCTCAACGCGGCATCGAGCTACAGTGTAGGCCACTCGGCCAAGTAAGTCACGAGAACTTACCTTGCACGCGCTAAACTTCGAGCTCCGTCCACGAGCGTCGTTCGTCTTGGGCAAAACACAACAGTTGTCATTAAAACGAGATTAAACCTTTAAACGTCCAAATTTAACGAAACCTTAACTAAGGAAATTTTTCTAAAATTCTAACTTAGCTCAACGAGGCATTTTACCAAGCAACTCGTGCTCATAAATTTCTAAACTCCATTGATGGAGATTCTCAAGCTCCAAATATCCAGTTTTCAACCTAATAACCATATACTCACTAGATTTCGTCCAATAACGCTTAATACGTTCAATATACTCACAAATACGATAGTCCTACCGATTCCTAACTTTAGACCACGTTTTTCACAAAACCCTAAACGGAACCCTAACCGTATAACTTCATGAAAACCGAACTATAACGCTCCAAAAGCATAGAGTCATACCTAGGGTTGTAAGAGGAGAGGAAATCGCGAAGAACGGAAGACGAACAGAAGAGAAATCAGCGTCGGAATGGAAGTCGCCGTGAAGGAGAATGAGAAATCGCCGCGGGAGAGGGAAAAAATGCAGAGAAGAAGAAGTGTTCGGGTGGAGAAAGAAGAAAACTTGTTTTTAATTAAAATTTGACTTGGCAAATTACCTTTTTGCCATTCCTTTGTTTTTTATTTGTTTCGTCCTTTGTTTCGTTAATTAGCTAACGATTCGGTTTCTCCAAATTTTCTTATTTCTCCAATAACTTCAACTTATTACCAGGGTTCCATTAAAATTGTCCGTTCGCAATTCGGACCCCGTTTACTATTTTTATCAAAGTATCTTTTATATTACGTTAATCGTAATTCTCGTAAAATTAGCGTTAAACTCCTAAAATTCCAGAAATTTTCTCAAAATCCTTATTAATTATTAGGATCATAATAACATTTTCTTTTCATGAAACCGACCTAATTGACATAATTACAAAAATGTCATTATATTATTAATTTATAAAATTCCGTAAATCCGGGTGTTACACTTGGTGTATGTAGCGTCCCTTAACACTGTACCCTTATTTTCCCGTATATTTCTTTTTTTTTATATCCTTGTAAACTTCGTAACGTTTGAGCGGAATTTATTAAATTGTTAAAATCGTTCGAAAACTATTTTTGACACCACTTAAATAAAACTTAAAACAATTGAAATAAAACAGAAAACAATTATTTAAAACAATTAAAAAGAGGAGAACAATCGACCAACAAATGGAGGGGCAAAAGGGACATCTGTCCCATAAAAGGCAGGGGCGATCGCCCCAATGCCAGGCGATCGATCGCCCATTGCAAAACTGAGGGGCAATCGATCGCCCCTCATAGTGGCGATCGATCACCCAATTACCAAATTGAGGGGCGATCAATCGCCCCACATATGGGCGATCGATCGCCCCGCTCTTGGAAAATCCAGAGAGCGGCGATCGCCTGTTGATCGATGGCGATCGAACGGCAGGTTGTAACACCCGACGTTTTAAATCAGGTGATTTTCTAACGGATTTAACTGTCACCGGTATTGTTGTTCTTTTAATTTAAATTAAACGCCAAAACTTATTAGATTTCTATTTGTGTGGTGGCAGAGTTGTAATTAAGGAGGAACCTAAGTAATATAAATTCAAAATGGAAATCGTTAAACCTCACAAAAACCTCAATGTAGCCGACACTCTCATTTTGGTGACTTCTTACCCTTCCGAGCTCTCTCTCTCTACCGGTGACTCCCTCGTCAGCAATCGATTTTTCAGCCTCCACTCCGGCAAACAACGCTCCAGGTAAGACTTCGACAATGTAGTTCCTAGTTAGTTGCTTAGAACTTTGTTTCAGTTAGGACTTGAGGTTTTGGATTCTTCAATGACAGAGTAATAATGGTAGCATTTTTAAATCTGAGCTTAGAAATGGTACTTCCGATTTTGAATCTGAACATTAGGGTAATCGATTTAAAATAGTTTGACTAGTTGTTTTGATTTTAGATTACAGACTGCACTCTAGGTTGAGGACTCCAGGAATGACTTTAGCTATTAGATCCTAGGATGACTTATGATTAGAACTATTAGGATTTTTGCTTTAACTACTGTAATGTGAAATGTTTTAGGTGAAGAAGGTTTAAAGGAAAGTGCCCCACTGCTAAAGAATCCAGGTAAGTGAATGTATTAAGACTTCCGGCCACTAGGGCCCTACATCTTAAGGGTACTAAATTAGTTATATGTTCGATGTTTGCTTCAAGTTAGTAAGATGGTTTGTACTTGAATGATTTACGATATTTGGGAACTATGCTATGTGATGTTCTGATAGAGTCTATAAAGTTAACTGACTGGTATGTGTTTTATGATGTTTCCATAGTTTGAAGGCTTAAGAACATTCATGTCATGCATCATGATTTACTTCTCAAGCATATGAAAATGATTTATGAGCATGATTTTCCATGAACAAGATATGACAACGAATATGAAACTTATGAAACCGGACTAAGTGAGGGTTGGGGGTTGTTTGACGTATGTCACTGTCCAAAGAGAAGGACCATGATTACGGCCCGAAAGGGACTATGTACACTTGCACTGTCATCCCCCCTTTACGGCACAAATCCTCTCTTAATCCATATGATGAAAGTGATGGAAAAGAACAAGAGCAAGAACAAGAACAAGAATAAGATAGATTGAAACTAGTTGTTTTGATTTTAGATTACAGACTGCACTCTAGGTTGAGGACTCCAGGAATGACTTAGCTATTAGATCCTAGAGGATGACTTATGATTAGAACTATTAGGATTTTTGCTTTAACTACTGTAATGTGAAATGTTTTAGGTGAAGAAGGTTTAAAGGAAAGTGCCCCACTGCTAAAGAATCCAGGTAAGTGAATGTATTAAGACTTCCGGCCACTAGGGCCCTACATCTTAAGGGTACTAAATTAGTTATATGTTCGATGTTTGCTTCAAGTTAGTAAGATGGTTTGTACTTGAATGATTTACGATATTTGGGAACTATGCTATGTGATGTTCTGATAGAGTCTATAAAGTTAACTGACTGGTATGATGTTTTCCATAGTTTGAAGGCTTAAGAACATTCATGTCATGCATCATGATTTACTTCTCAAGCATATGAAATGATTATGAGAGCATGAAAAGAGCATGATCATGATTTCTTCTTTTAACAGTGCATTCATTTATACATGTTTGTATTGCATTCCTTACTAAGCATTAGGCTTATAGTTTAAACCTTATGATGTAGGTGACGAGTTTTCAGGTGAGGATCTCAAAGTTATTGAGGATGTCTAAGCTTGGTTGCTGGAAGGTGTTTAGGAAGCAATTCTGTGGCTGGATGGAAAATGAGACCCCTGGTTAATGTTTTTATGATTTTAGTTATGATAATGAATATAATAGGTTGAGTAGGATGAGTCTATTTTATAACATTGAGTCTTTTTTTGAAGTTGTCTGTTGATCACGGAATCTGGAAATAATTTTAAGGATCATTGAATGGTCTGTTTGCTGAAGTCTTCCGCTATATGAATTCTGGGTGAGTTACTGATTTTCATTAGTATGAATGTTATGCCATTGAAGTTAAAGTCAGTGAAGGTCATGTCTATCGGATGATGAAAGTGCTATTTTGTCGTCTAGTGATCAGCAGATGAGGTGTATTTAGGTTATCGGATGATGTAAGTGTTACTTCATCGTCCAGTGACCGGTAGATGTAGAGTGTTTAAGCCATTGTATGATGAAAGTGCCATTTTGTTGTCTAGCGATCAGGCAGATGTAGAGTGTTTAAGTTATCGGATGATGAAAGTGTTATTTTGTCATCTAGTGATCGGCAGATGAAGTGTATTTAGGTTACCGGATGATGTAAGTGTTATTCCATCGTCCAGTGACCGACAGATGTAGAGTGTTTAAACCATCGGAAGATGTAAGTATAGTTTTGTCGTCTAGTTACCGGATGATGTAACCATTGTTTTGTCGTCTAGTGACCAGTAAATGTGGTTTTATTCCTCTATCGGTAGATGTAGTCTAAAGGTTTAAGTTTCCCTTCACCAGCCGATACACATTACACTGCCCGCCAGCAGATGTGTAATGTATTTCTTTGCCGAGTGATGTCTAGTGAATCGCGTATGACATCTTGAGTTAAATTATGTTTCAAAAAAAAATAAAATACATTACTAACAATGAATAATGGGTGAGTAATAAGAATTAAATGATTAAGGAAGATATGGATTTAGTGGCGATCTCTCTGGGGTTGTTACAATTATGGTATCAAAGCAAAACCAGGTTCTAAAATCGATTCTGCAGACTGCCTCCCAGCACAGATTGCCACCTGAGTACACTCCAGCGACTGTAAGTGTTTATGATTTTAGCAATGTCAGTAAGTTAAGACATGTTATGATTATTGTTTAGGAATCCCAAAATGGTGAGAGGTCAACAGAGAGAAGACAATGTGGATAGTAACACTATTGCTCAGCTGACAGAACTAGTTATTCGTCAATCACGCCAAATTGAACAGCTTGTGATTACTAGAGAGGAACAAGGCAACTCCAGTACTAATGCAACTCATGATCATGGGGGTGAGCGTTTCCACTGGCTTCGACCCCCGGTATTTAATGGACATGTTTCGGATCCTATTTATGCTGAGGAATGGATTCGAAAGATGGAGGACATGTTTAGGTATGCAAAGGTTGACGAAGGGGATAGGGTCACATATGCAGTCTTTCATTTGGAATTAAGTGCAAGGCATTGGTGGGATTCAATCCAGTACACCGCAAATGCAGGAGCTATGACCTGGGAAATGTTTAAGACTGCCTTCTTTGACAAGTATTTTAATAGGACTGTTCGGGCCAACAAGAAGAAGGAGTTCATGAATCTGCGACAAACTGGCTCTGTGACGGATTACATATGCAAATTTGATGCTTTATCACGGTTTGCTCCCCGGTTGGTCGAGGATGATGAGGACAGGACTTACTAATTTGTTCAAGGACTGAAGCCGAGTTTGTATATGAAAGTAAAGACTGCTGGGATACACAATGTACCTTATGGTGAAGTGACGGCTAAGGCCTTGGAGCTGGAAGAGGCTGAAATGACAGCATATGCACAGCGTGAGCAGCCAAGGAAATTCACGAAGGAAACTCAGCCGCCACCACGTCAGAACAAAGGATGGCAACCGCAACAGAATAGGGGACCACAACAACAACAACAAGGTATAAAGAGACCCTTCAATCCAAATGAAGACCAAGGGAAGGGAAAACGACCATTGGCCCCTCTATGCTCCAACTGCCAGAAGAACCACCATGGCGAATGCAAGTTGCATTCTGGCCGATGCTTCAGGTGTGATAAAGTTGGACATATAGTCAGAGACTGCCCCATGCCACCTGATCCAAATCGAGCAAGAGTAATGCCCCGAGTCTTTGCTATGATGGAAGATGAAGATACCATGCAGCATACGGTCATAACAGGTACAATTATGATATGTGGTATTTCTGCTTATACACTTATAGACACGGGAGCCACACACTCATTTATTGCAACCTTATTTGCATGTAAGCATAAGTTAGAATACTTACCAGCTGATAGGCCATATAGTGTGATGTTACTATCAGGAAAGTCCTTGTATTCTGAGCAGATATTGAAAGGCGATATTGTGTCCATAGGAGATAAGAAGTTATATGGAGAGCTAATTGTAATTGACATGAGGGGATATGAAGTTATATTAGAAATGGATTGGTTATCCAGACATTATGCCACGATAAGTTGTAGGTCTGGATTAGTTGAGTTTCGACCCCCAAATGGAGATCAGTATACCTTCCAAGCTATCCCAAAAATAAGTAAAATACCGATTATATCCTCACTTGAGGCTCAACGGTTATTGAAAGATGGTTGTGAAAGTTATCTAGCTAGTGTAATCAATATTCGGGTAGAGAACAAAGTAGAACTGCAAGGTATTTCTATAGTTATAGAGTTTCCTGAGGTGTTTATGGATGATTTGCCAGGATTACCATCTGATAGAGAAATAGAGTTTGTAATTGATACGTATCTCGAGGCATTACCAGTATCTAAGAACCCTTATCGCATGGCACCATTTGAGCTGAAGGAGTTAAAAGTCTAACTACAGGAATTAGTAGACAAGGGATTTATACGCTCTAGTAGTTCTCCTTGGGGTGCACCTGTGTTATTCGTTAAGAAGAAAGATGGTTCCCTAAGGATGTGCATAGATTACCGAGAACTGAACAAGTTGACAATTAAGAATAAATACCCCTTGCCCCGAATTGACGACTTGTTTGACCAACTACAAGGTTAAGAAGGAAGATGTACCTAAGACAGCTTTTAGGACCCATTATGGACATTATGAATTCCTTGTAATGTCATTTGGGTTAACCAATGCACCTGCAGCCTTTATGGACCTGATGAATCGAGTGTTTCGTGATTACTTGGACAAATTTGTAATTGTGTTCATAGACGATATCTTAATTTACTCACGGACTAAAGCTGACCACAAGGAACACTTAAGAGTAGTTTTGACGACATTAAAACAGCAGCAGCTCTATGCCAAGTTGTCTAAGTGTGAGTTCTGGTTGGATAAGGTTAACTTTTTAGGCCATGTCATTTCTGCTGAAGGTATATCAGTAGATCCAACCAAGATTCAGGCTGTTAAGGACTGGCCACAGCCAAAGAATGTCAGTGAAGTCCGTAGTTTTCTTGGTTTGGCGGGCTATTATAGGAAGTTTATTAAAGGATTTTCTATGATAGCTAACTCTTTAACTAGTTTGACAAAGAAGAACACCAAGTACTCTTGGACCGAAGCCTGTGAAGATGGCTTCCAGACACTCAAGCTAAAATTAACGACAGCCCCACTTTTGACTCTCCCAACTGATGAAGGAAAGTTTAGTGTCTATTGTGACGCTTCTAAAGTTGGTCTGGGGTGTGTTTTGATGCAAGAAGGCAAGATTATAGCGTATGCTTCTAGGCAGCTAAAGAATTATGAACAGAACTACCCCACTCACGATTTGGAATTAGCCGCTGTTGTTTTTGCATTAAAGATTTGAAGACATTATCTGTATGGACAACAGTGTGAGGTATTTTCTGACCATAAAAGCCTGAAGTACCTCTTTACTCAAAAGGAATTAAACATAAGACAGAGACGTTGGTTAGAATTTGTTAAAGACTATGACTTCGAAATTAAGTATCATCCAGGCAAGGCTAATGCTGTAGCCGATGCTTTAAGCAGAATGTCAACGACAATGCAACCTGCGATATCAACCATGTCTATACCTTTGAGGAAGGAAGTTCAGAAGTTTGAATTGGAAATAGTTCCCGACCTGTCAGCTTTGCTGACTAATTTATCTATTCAACCAACTATTTTGGACAGGATCAAAGAGGCACAACAAAAGGATTCGAAAGAGAATAGTAGCTTGATGAGTAAGTTAAAGGACGCCTCCTCGAGGTTCAGTCTCTCTAATGATGGTATTTTGAAATTTAAGAATCGATGGTACATTCCGAATGTTAAGGAGTTGCGTGAGTTGATCTTGGCTGAAGCTCATTCTTCTTCCTTTTCTGTGCACCCTGGTAGCACCAAGATGTATCGGGATTTAAGGTTGCATTATTGGTGGCCAAATATGAAGAGGGATGTTGCCAAATGTGTGGAGTCATGTTTGGTATGCCAACAGGTTAAGGCAGAGCATCAACGACCAGGAGGTACTCTTCAACCCCTACCAATCCCTGAATGGAAGTGGGAAAACATTGCCATGGATTTTGTTGTAGGTTTGCCAAAGACAACTAAAGGACATGATAGTATTTGGGTCGTGGTTGATAGAATGACAAAATCAGCACACTTTATACCGATAAGAATGACTTTCACATTGGACCAGCTTGCTGATCTGTATGTCCAAGAAATCATCAGATTGCATGGTATTCCTTTATCTATTGTATCTGATCGTGATCCTAGATTCACCTCAAGATTTTGGAAAAGTTTGCAAGGCACATTAGGATCAAAGTTATCTTTCAGCACTGCCTTCCACCCACAAACCGATGGACAATCTGAACGGACAATTCAAATACTTGAGGATATGTTGAGGGCATGTGTGCTAGAGTTCCAGACATTATGGAGTCGATACCTGCCCTTGGTTGAATTCTCTTACAACAATAGTTACCAGTCCACCATAGGTATGGCACCTTATGAAGCACTTTATGGCAGAAAGTGCAGGTCACCTTTGTACTGGGTGAGGTCGGTGAAGCAAAACTCCTAGGTCCCGAGATTTTGCAACTGATGTCAGACAAGATTGCCACTATTAGGAAAAGGATGATAACAGCACAAAGCCGACAGAAGAGTTACGCAGACCAAAGGAGAAGGGATCTTGAGTTTGCAGTTGGGGATGAGGTTTTTCTAAAGATTTCACCATTTAAAGGAGTACTAAGATTTGGCAAGAAGGGAAAGCTTAATCCACGATTTATTGGACCATTCCCTGTTTTAGCAAGGATGGGCGGTACAGCTTACAAACTGTAATTGCCTCCATCGCTGGAAAAGGTGCATAACGTTTTTCACGTGTCAATGTTAAGAAAATGTATACGGGATCCTACACATGTTGTTAAGCCAGTGGATGTCGACATTGAACCATCATTAATGTATGAAGAGAAGCAAGTGCAAATTTTGGAATCTGCAGTAAAAACTCTGAGGAATAAGGAAATTCCATTGGTTAAGGTCTTATGGACAAATCACGGAATCGAAGAAGCCACGTGGGAACGACAGCAAGACATGTTGGACAAATTTCCAGAGCTATTCGTCTGAGCAATTTTCGGGGACGAAAATTTTGTTTAAGAAGGGGTGGATGGAACACCCGACATTTTCAATCAGGTGATTTTCTAACGAATTTAACTGTCACCGGTATTGTTGTTCTTTTAATTTAAATTAAATGCCAAAACTTATTAGATTTCTATTTGTGTGGTGGCAGAGTTGTAATTAAGGAGGAACCTAAGTAATATAAATTCAAAATGGAAATCGTTAAACCTCACAAAAACCTCACTGTAGCTGACACTCTCATTTTAGCGACTTCTTACCCTTCCAATCTCTCTCTCTCTGCCGGTGACTCCCTCGTAGCAATCGATTTTTCAGCCTCCACTCCGGCAAACAACGCTCTAGGTAAGACTTCGACAATGTAGTTCCTAGTTAGTTGCTTAGAACTCCGTTTCAGTTAGGACTTGAGGTTTTGGATTCTTCAATGACAGAATAATAATGGTAGCATTTTTAAATCTGAGCTTAGAAATGGTACTTCGATTTTGAATCTGAACATTAGGGTAATCGATTTAAAATAGTTGATAGATTGAAACTAGTTGTTTTGATTTTAGATTACAGACTGCACTCTAGGTTGAGGACTCCAGGAATGACTTTAGCTATTAGATCCTAGGATGACTTGTGATTAGAACTATTAGGATTTTTGCTTTAACTACTGTAATGTGAAATGTTTTAGGTGAAGAAGGTTTGAAGGAAAGTGCCCCACTGATAAGGAATCCAGGTAAGTGAATGTATTAAGACTTCCGGCCACTAGGGCCCTACATCTTAAGGGTACTAAATTAGTTATATGTTCGATGTTTGCTTCAAGTTAGTAAGATGGTTTGTACTTGAATGATTTACGATATTTGGGAACTATGCTATGTGATGTTCTGATAGAGTCTATAAAGTTAACTGACTGGTATGATGTTTTCCATAGTTTGAAGGCTTAAGAACATTCATGTCATGCATCATGATTTACTTCTCAAGCATATGAAAATGATTTATGAGCATGATTTTCCATGAACAAGATATGACAACGAATATGAAACTTATGAAACCGGACTAAGTGAGGGTTGGGGGTGGTTTGACGTATGTCACTGTCCAAAGAGAAGGACCATGATTACGGCCCGAAAGGGACTATGTACACTTGCACTGTCATCCCCCCTTTACGGCACAAATCCTCCCTTAATCCATATGATGAAAGTGATGGAAAAGAACAAGAGCAAGAACAAGAACAAGAATAAGAAAAGAGCATGAAAAGAACATGATCATGATTTCTTCTTTTAGCAGTGCATTCATTTATACATGTTTGTATTGCATTCCTTACTAAGCATTAGGCTTATAGTTTAAACCTTATGATGTAGGTGACGAGTTTTCAGGTGAGGATCTCAAAGTTATTGAGGATGTCTAAGCTTGGTTGCTGGAAGGTGTTTAGGAAGCAATTCTGTGGCTGGATGGCAAATGAGACCCCTGGTTAATGTTTTTATGATTTTAGTTATGATAATGAATATAATAGGTTGAGTAGGATGAGTCTATTTTATAACATTGAGTCTTTTTTTGAAGTTGTCTGTTGATCACTTAATCTGGAAATAATTTTAAGGATCATTGAATGGTCTGTTTGCTGAAGTCTTCCGCTATATGAATTCTGGGTGAGTTACTGATTTTCATTAGTATGAATGTTATGCCATTGAAGTTGAAGTCAGTGAAGGTCATGTCTATCGGATGATGAAAGTGCTATTTTGTCGTCTAGTGATCGGCAGATGAGGTGTATTTAGGTTATCGGATGATGTAAGTGTTACTTCATCGTCAAGTGACCGGTAGATGTAGAGTGTTTAAGCCATCGTATGATGAAAGTGCCATTTTGTTGTCTAGCGATCGGCAGATGTAGAGTGTTTAAGCTATCGGATGATGAAAGTGCTATTTTGTCATCTAGTGATCGGCAGATGAAGTGTATTTAGGTTACCGGATGATGTAAGTGTTATTCCATCGTCCAGTGACCGACAGATGTAGAGTGTTTAAACCATCGGAAGATGTAAGTATAGTTTTGTCGTCTAGTTACCGGATGATGTAACCATTATTTTGTCGTCTAGTGACCGGTAGATGTGGTTTATTCCTCTATCGGTAGATGCAGTCTAAAGGTTTAAGTTTCCCTTCACCAGCCGATACACATTGCACTGCCCGCCGGCAGATGTGTAATGTATTTCTTTGCCGAGTGATGTCTAGTGAATCGCGTATGACATCTTGAGTTAAATTATGTTTCAAAAAAAAAAATACATTACTAACAATGAATAATGGGTGAGTAATAATAATTAAATGATTAAGGAAGATATGGATTTAGTGGCGATCCCTCTGAGGTTGTTACACAGGTTCTCTGGAATTTCCATTCCAGAGAGTCATTCTTCCTGTTTTCTTCCTCCCCTGCATAATTTTCTAAAACCTTTCATAACACCTCAACATAAAAATAAATAAACAACCCAAAACATAACCTAAAACGTGTTTAAAAACATAGTGAACTTTCGTAAAAATGAACTGCGTGGATCCGTTTAAAAACTAAACGATTTCCCCTATTTAAAATAAAACTCTAGGCAGTTCAAGTATATTTACAATAAAAGACTTTCCAAAAGCAGTTTATAAAATGATTTTACAAAACATCCAAAACCCGTATGTTTTCTATCCAGAACCAAACATCCTAAAATGTTTCTAACTATACAATTTTCCCAAAATACTTACAACTATCCCCCATGGGTCAAAACGCACCGACTGCCCAGCACACTCCCACGGGCCATCATTCTTCAACTGTTCATTCCTCGGGTGGAGGAATGAGCTAAAGGCTCAACAAGTTTCGTAAATGCAGATGCATGCTGTGCATATGAAGTTCAAAAATCATGCAACATTTTCTTAAC
This sequence comes from Begonia masoniana, assembly GCA_022432975.1. Classification (NCBI taxonomy): domain Eukaryota; kingdom Viridiplantae; phylum Streptophyta; class Magnoliopsida; order Cucurbitales; family Begoniaceae; genus Begonia; species Begonia masoniana. The sequence goes on along the minus strand of CM039508.1, from coordinate 12,549,045 downwards.
ATTACGCCGTAGACAGAATGTCACCGAGGTCTCAGCCTATTAGATGGAGAGGACACGTCCCGCGGTCGGACAACCCTCTCCACCTAACGGGGGGGTACACGCTTACTTCCGTATACAGCCGTGCCTGAGCCCCACCTCGCATGACCAGATAACAGATTACGTAGGTTCATTTCGTTTTGGGCGATGTGGTATTGTGACAGACCTCTTTTGGCCTACACAATAGATCAATAGCCTCCTTTCAGGCCACATCTCTTTTCATGAAAACATAGTGTGGAATTTCATTTTCTATGCATAATTGGAAACCATGATGCATGAACAATTACGTGCTTAAAGTAAACATACATCATACGTACCATTAAGACAATAAACGCATATCCTATAAAAGAACTAATCCTAACTACCCAACCAAAACATTTAAACAAGCAGTTCACCAATGATCCTCAACGCGACTTCGACGTACGGTGTAGGCCAATCGGCCAAAGTAAGTTACGAGAACTTACCTCGCGTCCATTGCAAATTCAAGCTCCGTCCACGAGCTTTGTTCACCTAAGGCAAATTCACAACATTTGTCGTTAAAACGAGTTTAAACCGTTAAACGTTCAAATTAACGAAACCTTAACTAAAGAAATTTTCTAAAACTCTAATCGAGCTTATTGAGGCATTTTTATTAAGCAATCCACACTCGACACCTCAAAACCCTCATTAATTGAGTTTTCCAAAATCACGAAAATTCCTCAAACCCTAATATTCCCCAACGAATCGATAAATCTTCATCCAATAACCATCAATACGTCCATTATACTCATAAATAAAGTAAACCTATTAATCTCAAACCCTAAATCACGTTTTTCACAAAACCCTAATCGTTTAACTTCGTGAAAACCAAACAACAACCTTCCAAAACTATAAAATCATACCTAGGGTCGGGATTGGAGAAGAAAAAGTGAAGAATCGGAGGTTGATCGGAGAGCGTTGGTCGTAGGAGAGGAAAACGCCGTGAGGGAGAGATGAAGTCGCCGAGAGGGGAAAAGAGAAAGGAAGAAATCGTGAAGTGTTCTAGAGAAGGAGAAGGAAATTGTGGTTTTAATGAAATTGTCTTTGCAAATTACCTTTTTGCTTTTCCTTTGATTTTCTATTTGTTTCGTCCTTTGTTTCATTAACTAACTAACGGTTCGTTTTCTCCAAATTCCCTTATTTCACCAATAACTCCAACTTATTATCAGAGCTTTATTAAAACTGTCCGTTTGTAAATCGGACCTCGTTTACTTTTTTTACTAAAACGTCCTTTATATTACGAGAAACGTAATTCCTGAAAAATTAGCGTTTCAACTTCTAAAATTCCCGAAGTTTTCTTAAAATCCATATTAATCGTTAGGATTCTAATAACGCTTTCCTTTCGCAAAACGGACTTAATTTGACATATTTACAAAAATGTCATTTTATATTAAAATAATAAAATCCCGTAAAGAACCGGGTGTTACATTTCATCCACCTTATTTAAAATTTTGTCCTCAAAATTTGATCATACAAACAACTCAGGATACTTAGTCATCATATCATGCTATCGCTCCCAAGTAGCTTCCTCCACATCATGGTTCCGCCATAAGACTTTGACTAGCCGAATCTCTTTGTTGCGCAATACCTTGATGGAAGACTCTAAAATGCGTACAGGCTTCTCCACATAAGTCAAGGTAGGCTGTACCTCAATCTCTCTTGCCTCCACAACATGCGATGGATGGCACAAACACTTTCGAAGCATAGACACGTGAAATACATTGTGGATACCTTCCATTGAAGCTAGAAACTGCAGTCGATACGCCATCTTCCCGATCTTCTTCAAAATAGGGAAGGGTCCCACATATCGAGGGTTTAGCTTGCCCTTTCTTCCGAATCGCATAACTCCCTTGAACGGAGAAATCTTCAAATAAACCTCATCACCTTCTTCGAAATCCAGTTCTCTCCGTCTCGTGTCAGCATAGCTCTTCTGTCAACTCTGAGCTATCTCGATACGCTGTCTGATAATGGCAATCTTTTCTGCCGTTTGCTGTAGAATCTCGGGACCAACAATACTAGCTTTGCCAACCTCGTCCCAATATAACGGAGATCTACACTTTTGGCCATACAATGCTTCGTACAAAGCCATACCTATGGTAGCCTGAAAGCTATAGTTGTAAGAGAACTCGATCAGTGGCAAATACTTGTTCCACGATCCCTGAAACTCCAACACATAAGCTCTAAGCATATCCTCCAGAATCTGATTCGTTCTCTCTGTCTGATCATCAATCTGAGGATGAAAAGCCGTGCTGAAATTGGGCTGAGTTCCCATAGCTTTGTGCAGACTCTTCCAGAACTTCGATGTAAACCTCGGATCTCGATCTGAGACAATTGAAACTGGTACTCCATGCAGTCTAACAATCTCCTGCACATAAAGCTCGGCGAGCTGATCCATAGAACATGTCATCTTCACAGATAAGAAGTGAAACGACTTTGTCAATCGGTCCACAAACACCCAGATGCCGTCATGCCCTTTCGTCATCCTCGGGAGCCCCACAATAAAATTCATGGAGATCTGCTCTCATTTCCACTCCGGAATCGGCAGTGGCTGTAACGTCTCGGCCGGCCTCTGGCGTTCTGCCTTTACCTGTTGACAAACTAAACAGGTTTCCACATACTTGGCGACTTCCCTCTTCATGTTCGGCCACCAAAAATGTTGTTTCAAGTCCCGGTACATCTTAGTACTTCCCAGGTGCACAGAATAAGCTGAAGAATGTGCTTCGGCCAAAATCTCTTTCTTTCACTCCTCGTCGTTAGGCACGTACCATCTATGCCTAAACTTTAGAACACCATCATCTGACAAGTTAAAATATTGACAAGTTAAAATACGGTGTAGGCCAATCGGCCAGAGAAGATCACGAGAACTTACCTCGTGTCCGTTGCAGCTCAAGCTCCACCCATGAGCGTTGTTTGTCTGAGGCAAAACACAACATCGACGTTAAAACTAATTTAAGTCACTAAACGTCCAAATTTAATAAAACCTTAACTAAAGAAATTCCCAAAAGTTCTAACTTAACTAATCGAGGCATATCGACGAACAATTTACGATTGATACCTTGAAACAACAATTAACGAGTTTTTCCCTAAAACCCGAAAATTCTCAAACTTTAACATTCGTCCTAAATCAATTAAATTAGTCCAATACATTCACTATATCCTTAATTACGGCAAACCTATCAATTTCGAACCTTAAATCACGATTTCTAACAAAACCTAAACGAAACTGTGACGACCCCAACCCGATCAGGGCCGCCACGGACTTGCCGTGACATAATCATTACCTAAGCCCTCGTATTTTTCGCATAAACTTTTTTTTATTATTTTGTTTTTTTAAACATAACCCAAAACCCTTAAATAAACTAGCCCTAACGTAACCTTAACTTTAAACTCTCGTAACCACGTAAACTTTTCTTTTTATATCACTCATAACGTTTCGACTTCTAAACCATTAAATTGAAGTCTCGGATTGTTGAAATCCCTTAAAATCACTCATTCCTCGATCATCAAAACATGACACTAATATAACCTACAATTTCAGACAAATTCAAGAAAACGAACTGCATGGATCGCTCTAAAAATCGAGCTTATCCTTACCTGTTAAAAATAACCCAAGCAGTTCCAGTATATTTCTAAAATTAAGACTCTACATTCTAAACAATCTACTACCACTACATATACATCAAAACTCGACTATTCATATATTTTTCTATCAAACATCTAATCCACATATTTAAACATTTTCATACTTTCACAAACAACACCCAATCAAATCCTTAAAACAAACATCGAGCATAAACACAAGCTTTCCTAAAACATCACCAAGGACATACATTAACGAATCATTCAAAATAGTACTACTCCAAACCTATATCCTCTATAAAATTTTCTGAATATTAAACTTAAATATACACCCTAAAATCCCTCACATTTTTAACATTTAATACAAGTTCACATTAATTACCCAAAATCGCTCGGAGCACAACCATAGACATCAGACCTTGCCAAAACACACCCCGTCGCCACGAGCACCTTCCGTCAACCACCTATTCTTCGTCATCGAGAGAAACTCTCACCTGTCACCTACATCATGCAACATAAACAGTAAGCCTAATGCTTAGTAAGGGGATGCACTATATGAATTTAAAACATTTTACTTAACATATGCAGTTTCTACAGTTTCATCGTACATAATCATTTCGTTTCGTTTCATCGTTCATATTCATTTCGTTTCGTTTCGTCATTCATGTTCATTTCGTTTCATTTCGTTTCGTTTCATCATTCATAATCGTTTCGTTTCGTTTCATCATTCATATTCGTTTCGTTTCTATCATACATACATGTAATCCTCTACCAATGGAGGGCGGATTAGTTTCTCCATCTCTAGACGTTCCACATATAAATCTTTACCTGAAGGGTGAACCACTTCCTTCAGATATCATACATTTTCTGGACGTTCCACAATCTACATCTGAAGGGTGAACCACTTCCCTCAGACACTTTACATTTTCTGGACGTTCCACAATTTACATCTGAGGGGTGAACCACTTCCCTCAGACACTTTACATTTTCGTTTTACATCGTTGTCGTTTCTACGTTTAAATCGTGAAATCATATGCTAAAACATTTTCGTACATTTTCTAAAACATGATGTATGAGGGATCTATATACGACATATCATCAAAACATATCCTCAAACAATTCACAACATACATAGACATATACTATTCTCAACAGACTTCTCAAACAACTAACATTCTAAGCTACCCGACTCATTAATCCCCACAATCAGAAAATCATCATCAAAATAGTAAAGCCTAACGTTGCCACGATGTAGGGCCTTAAGGGCCGGAAACCTAACATCCACTTACCTGGCGTCCGTAGTAAGCCGAGCACCGTCCAAAAGCCGTCTCCACCTAAAGCATTTCACAATTAAGGCATTAAAATCAATCCTAAATAAACGAACTCTAAACCTAAACTAAGTCTCTAGCCAAATCCAACTAAAATCTAATTAAATGGGTCACTAATTTGGGTTTGGTAAAAACCGACCCGAAACTCAAACGTGCGTAACTTTTGCGTCGGTGGTCGGAATCGAACGATTCCGGCGGCCACGTACTCCTCTAATAACCTATTTTAATCTGCCAAAAGGAATTTCAAAACAAACGACCGGAGCTAGGTCAATTTATCAAAAACCCGAACTGCCCCTTTTACCCAAAATTTTACTTTTTCAATTTTTCATCAAAACTCTCTCAATTCCTCACTAATCCATCCTCCTAACATCCAATTAACATAAACTAACCTAAAATCGGAGTTCCAATTCAGAAAACCCAAAATCCCAAAACCTAGCCCCACGGTTTTTCCCCAAATCCGAGCTCCTCATTGCTCGGCAATCCATGCCAGCACCGAGCTCGGCCAATTGACGCTAAAAGCAACCAAAAAGGGCCGGTGGACGGAGCTCAATCGAGCTCGCCACTGTCGGCCATGAACAGAACGAAAACAGGGAAGAACTCTACCTGTTTTCGGTCGGGTCTGGCGGGAGAAGGCCGAACCGAGCCCTGGCTTCAGCTCGCCGGCGTTTGCTCGTCAGAACGGAGGTCGGAGCCGCGTGGTCGCCGGAGAAGAGTCGCGCGTCTCCCTGTCGTCGGGATCGCTTGGCGTCGGGGAGGAATGGCTTCTTCGTGAAGCCATTCATATTTTATAAAATTTAATTTTATAAAAATTATATAATTTTTACTTATTAATTTACTTAAATACCCTTAACTCAATTCTATGCTTAATTCTTTAATTAGTCTATCGATTCGGTTTCTCTGAAATTTCCTTATCTCTCCAAATATTCCAATTTAATCTTAGAGTTCTAACAAAACTCACCGTTCACAAAACGGACTTATTTTTCTATTTTTACGAATTAACATACTAAAAGGGTAAAACGGGAACTCTAGCATTACTCTTTTTGATTTGGGTTTCTAAAATTTCACTTATTCCTCTAAAAATTCCCGTAAATTTCTAGGGCTCTAAAGAAACATCCCGCTCAAGAAAATACTTTAATTTGCTATTTACGAAGATTATTTAAGAAATTAGAAAATCCTAAGATCCGAAAATTCGGGCGTTACAGAAACCCTAATTGTATAACTTTCTAAAAACCGAACAATAACGCTCTAAAACTATGAATTCATACCTAGAGCGTCGATTGGAGGAGAAAGCACGGAAGAAACGAGTAGATCGGAGGAGAAACAGAGATCGGAACGTCGAAGTCGCCGTGAGGGAGAAGAGAGAAGCTCTTTGGTTTTTCAGGCGGCCGAGAAGAAATGAAGAAGAAAAGGAGATTTTGTTATTTTATAATATTGGTTTGGCAAATTACCGTTTTGCCCTTAGTACATATTTTATATTTGTTTCGTCCTTTGTTTCGTTAATTGATCGACAATTCGGGTTCTCCAAATTTCCTTATTTTGCCAACAACTCCAACTTAATATTTGGGATTTATTAAAACTGTCTGTTTGCAATTCGGACCTCATTTACTATTTTTACTAAAACATCGTTCATATTACGAGAAACGTAATTTCTCGAAATATAGCATTATTACTCCGAAAAATTCCATAAATTCCTTAAAATTTCTATTAATCGTTAGGATTCTAATGACGCTTTCTTTTCATAAAACGGACTTGATTCGACATATTTACAAAAATATCATTGTATATTATAATATTAATATCCCAAAAAGCCGGGTATTACACCCAATCTAGTCATGCAAGCAGTTGAGATAAAAGAGTGCGTAGCTCCTGTGTCTATCAAAGACAATACAGCTACGCCCATAATCAAAATAGTACCTGCTATCACTGAGGGCTGAGCCTCGTCATCAACATCATCAGGCTCGATAAAGGCAAAGATCCTGGGCATGACTCTCCTCTTATCTCCGCCCAACTGATCACGGCCCGGCTTTGGGCAATCTCTAACAAAATGGCCGACTTCTCCACATCTATAACATTTATTAGTGCCCACCCGGCACTCTCCACTGTGTTCTCTCTGACATTTAAGGCACCAAGGTATCTGAGAAGCCCCCTGTACTTGCTTGCCTTTCCCTCGATCACCACCTCCCTCTGAAGGTCTCTTCACGCCTCTCTGTTGTGGCTGGGGTTGTTGTACCTTAGGCTGCCAACCTCGGTTCTGTGACTGGGGACGGATCTCACGGAAGAAGCCCCTAGCTGCTCCCTCGGCCTAACACAAGTCGCCCTGGCAGCCTCGAAGTCCAGAGCTCTAGCTGCGATGTCTGAATAGGGCACATCTATAATTCCCGATACAACAATGTTCATCCGGATCTCCAGGTTTAGTCCTTCCATAAATTGGTGCACTTTGTCTTCATTATCACTAACAAGACGTGGTGCAAATCTCGATAAGGCCTCAAACTTCCGTATATATTCTGCAACTGAACCTGTCTGCTTCAGCTGCGTAAACTCATTCCTCTTAGCCACCCTCACGGTGCGGCTAAAATATTTGTCGAAGAACACGGTCTTAAACCACTCCCAAGTCATGACTGACACATCCGTCGTTGATTTGATCGAATCCCACCAGAAACGGGCATCTAACGCTAAATGAAAGGTCACGTAGGCAACCTTGTTCCCGTTCTCTATGCCAGCATACTCTAGCATGTCCTCCATCGTTCGGATCCACTCCTCGGCTAAAGTGGGGTCCGATGATTGTCCGTTAAATACTGAGGGTTGCAACTTCTGAAATCTCTCCATGCCCTGATGGTTTGGAACGACCACCTCTCGGGCTTGACGATCCTCTTGATTTACTAAACGCTTGATTTGTTGTGCTTGCCTGTCCATATGCTGGGCCTGACGGTCCAGCAAGTTCGTAAGTCGGTCGAGAGCCTCGTCTCTAGGATATTTTCCTCGAACCATTCTTATATAACTCCTATATAAGTCAAAAACAAATAACCCTAAGAAATCGAATCAAATAAAGCATTAAACATACTTACAGTTGATGAAGGATGTCCGCGTAGTGGCTGTGCAGTCGAGCAGTCTACATAACCATTTTTAAAACCCGGGGGCTTTGATACCATAACTGTAGCGTCCCTTAACACTGTACCCTTATTTTCCTGTATATTTAATTTTTTTATATGCTTGTAAACTTCGTAACGTTTGAGCGGAATTTAAATCGTGTACTAAATTGTTAAAATCGTTCGAAAACTATTTTTGAAACCACTTAAATAAAACTTAAATCAATTGAAATAAAACTTAAAACAATTATTTAAAACAATTAAAAAGAGGAGAACAATCGACCAACAAATGGAGGGGCAAAAGGGACATTTGTCCCATAAAAGGAAGGGGCGATCGAACGCCCTAATGCCAGGCGATCGATCGCCCATTGCAAAACTGAGGGGCAATCGATCGCCCCTCATAGTGGCGATCGATCGCCCAATTACCAAATTGAGGGGCGAATCGCCCCACATATGGGCGATCGATCACCCCGCTCTCTGGAAAATCTGCCGATCGATGGCGATCAAACGACAGGTTCTCTGGAATTTCCATTCCAGAGAGCCATTCTTCCTGTTTTCTTCCACCCCTACATAATTTTCTAAAACCTTTCATAACACCTCAACATAAAAAAAAAAAAAACCATAACTTCACTCATTTATCAGTTCATCAACCATTAAATAAACAACCCAAAACATAACCTAAAACATGTTTAAAAACAGAGTAAACTTTCGTAAAAATGAACTGCGTGGATCCGTTTAAAAACTAAACGATTTCCCCTCTTTAAAATAAAACTCCAGGCAGTTCAAGTATATTTACAATAAAAGACTTTCCAAAAGCAGTTTATAAAATGATTTTCCAAAACATCCAAAACCCGTATGTTTTCTATCCAGAACCAAACATCCTAAAATGTTTCTAACTATACAATTTTCCCAAAATACTTACAACTATCCCCCACGAGTCAAAACGCATCGACTGCCCAGCACACTCCCACGGGCCATCATTCTTCAACTGTTCTTTCCTAAGGTGGAGGGATCTCGTCTTCACCTGTATCAAGATCACCTACACCATATAGACAACTATGAGCTAAAGGCTCAGCAAGTTTCGTAAATGCAGATGCATGTTGTGCATATAAAGTTCAGAAATCATGCAACATTTTCTTAATATTACGTCGCAGACAGAATGTCACCGAGGTCTCAGCCTATTAGATGGAGAGGACACGTCTCGCGGTCGGACAACCCTCTCCACCTAACGGGGGGTACACGCTTACATCCGTATACAGTCGTGCCTGAGCCCCACCTCGCATGACCAGATAACAGATTACGTAGGTTCATTTCGTTTTGAACGATGTGGTATTGTGACAGACTCCTTTTGGCCTACATAATAAATCAATAGCCCCCTTTCAGGCCACATCTCTCTTCATGAAAACATAGTGCGGAATTTCATTTTCTATGCATAATTGAAAACCATGATGCATGAACAATTACGTGCTTAAAGTAAACATACATCATACGTACCATCAAGACAATGAAAGCATATCCTATAAAAGAACTAATCCTAACTACCCAACCAAAACATTTAAACAAGTAGTTCACCAATGATCCTCGACGCGACTTCGACGTACGGTGTAGGCCAATCGGCCAAAGTAAGTCACGAGAACTTACCTCGCGTCCGTTGCAAATTCAAGCTCCGTCCACGAGCTTTGTTCACCTAAGGCAAATTCACAACATTTGTCGTTAAAACGAGTTTAAACCGTTAAACGTCCAAATTAACAAAACCTTAACTAAAGAAATTTTCTAAAACTCTACTCTAGCTTATTGGGGCATTTTTATCGAGCAATCCATGCTCGACACCTCAAAACCCTCATTGACTAAATTTTCCAAAATCACGAAAATTCCTCAAACCCTAATATTCCAGAACAAATCGATAAATCTTCGTCCAATAACCATCAATACGTCCATTATACTCATAAATAAAGTAAACCTATTAATCTCAAACCCTAAATCACGTTTTTCACAAAACCCTAAACAAACCCTAATCATTTAAATTCGTGAAAACCAAACAAAAACCTTCCAAAACTATAGAATCATACCTAGCATCGGGATTAGAGAAGAAAAAGTGAAGAATCGGAGGTTGATCGAAGAGCATTGGTCGTTGGAGAGGAAAACGCCGTGAGGGAGAGATGAATTCGCCAAAAAGGGAAAAGAGAAAGGAAGAAATTGTGAAGTGTTCTGGAGAAGGAGAAGGAAAAGGAAATTATGGTTTTAATGAAATTGTCTTTGCAAATTACCTTTTTAGCCTTCCTTTGATTTTCTATTTGTTTCGTTAACTAACTAACGGTTCGTTTTCTCTAAATTCCCTTATTTCACCAATAACTCCAACTTATTATCAGGACTTTATTAAAACTGTCCATTTGCAAATCGGACCTCGTTTACTATTTTTACTAAAACGTCCTTTATATTACGAGAAACGTAATTCCCGTAAAATTAGCATTTTAACTCCTAAAATTCCCGAAGTTTTCTTAAAATCCATATTAATCGTTAGGATTCTAATAACGCTTTCCTTTCACAAAACGGACTTAATTTGACATATTTAGAAAAATGTCATTTTATATTAAAATAATAAAATCCCGTAAAGAACCGGGTGTTACAGTGTAACCTTTTTCTGATCTCTGCATGTTTCGCCTCTGCCTGGTTTCGGGGAATCTTTGACATAGTGGCCAATCCCTCCACATCGAAAGCACCTATTTGTGCCTAATCTGCAATCGTCATAGTGCTCCTTTCGGCATTTAGGACACAGAGATTTTCGAGAAGCTCCTTGTACGCGCTTCCATCGGCTTCGTTCAATTTCTTCCTTGCACATCCTCTTCATTCCCCTCATTGGTTGTTGTCATTCCTCTATTGGGTGCGATTGAAACCTTCTGGGGAACCTCTCCATACCGTGGTTATTAGGAGCAACCACCTCTTGGGTTCTAGGACCATATCAGTTTATCAATGCCCCGAGCTGATGAGATTGCTTATCTATATGTTGTGCTTGTATTTATGTCTTTCGGGCAATTCATCGAGCACATTGTGCTCACCTATTTTCCAATAAGCCATCAATGGCATTAATGCACATTCAACCTCCAAAATTCCACCTAATCTCATTTTTACAACCTAATTATCAACAACTGTATGAATTCATCGTTAATAACCATCAATTTCGTAAAACTAACAGTTTCTAACCTAAATGATATATTTCTCAAAAACCTAATCGGAACCCTAACGAAGATACAACCCTAAAACGGCAACTAAACCCTTAGAATGCTTAGAATCTTACCTAAGGTTTGATTGTTAGGAGAAGACCAGAAGAAAATTGCCAAAGAAGAGCCGAATCGCAAGCCGATTGAAGAAATCGCCGTGAGAGATGAAGAATCGCCAAAGTAGGGGCAGGAAAATGCTCCCTAGAGAAAAAAATCATGAAAGTGAATAGGAAAGGGGGGGTTTTGCTTATTTATAAAATTTACTTCAAAAATTACAAGTTTCTTCAAAAATGCTCCCATTTCTTTGCTCGTTTCGTTATTCGCCTATCGATTTGGTTTCCCCAAAAATTTCTTATTCCTCTAAATATTTTAATTTATTGCTAGGGTTCTAATAAAACTTCTCATTCACAAAACGGGCTTAATTTACTATTTACAAAAATACCCCTACGTAGTGGAAAATTCGAAAACCCAAAAATTCGGGTGTTGCATGGCTTGTCCGTGCGCGCGCGCTCATCAACGGCCCACATTGCTGGCTAGATTAGCCATTCGTGCGTGCGCCTGCCAGTGATCCTCCGTACGACCAGGTCACTCATCCACACACTCGTCCTTGCTTCCTTCTGCACCCGCTCATTGATCCCTCGTGTGCCAATGCTTGGACACGTGCGTGAAGTATCCTTTGCGTGCCAAATCTCGGCCAGTGCGCCAAACCTCTGCCATGCGTGAGATAACTCTTGCGTGCCAAATCTTGGCCATGTGCACGCCAAACCTCGGCCATGTGCACACCAAACCTCGACCACCCGCTAACCTACAAGCTACATGTAATGCATACTAATAAAATAAAGGCCAATGTTTGCCGCAAATAAAAAAAAAAATACACAAAACACTTGATTACAAGGATTTGCCTTCGGGAAGACAAATTCCCTCTTCAAAGTGAGATGATCCCGGAAGTGATTCCCAAGAAAGAACATGTGTAAGCTTCCCCATGTCTTGAGAATTTTTCTTCCACTTGATAGGCTTCACTTATGGCAACTTATGGGCAAACCACAAGCACTAGTTTTTTTCGGATCAACAATGAAGTTATCCGAAAATCCCCAGATTCCAAGCAGTATATCTTACTCAATTTATGATCAAATGCTCTGAAAATTTAACAGATTCTTACCACCAATATGAATTTATTGCCCTTAAAATTTCAAGGGCTAATTCGTTGCCTAGCCGAAGATATAACCGATTCACTCCACTGGTTTGTTTAGCCAGTTTCTGTTGCTGGAACTGAAAAAACATCAACTTCAGTTGTGCACAACTTTTGTTAGGGAAAATCAAACGTCCTGAAATTTTAAAGAGGATGTGCTAAGGGGATGGAGTGCGAGAAGTTATGGATGGAAACTCACTGCTGGTCCGAGAAAGCTATAAGTTGCACCCTTCAGCCTTTTCTTCCTCCAAATGAGAAGCTCTCCAACAAACCGAGAAGAGAGTTTTGAAATACTACCTTACCCTGGATTTCCACACTTGAATGAGTGGAAGAAGGTAGCAATAAAAAGGGAAGATCTTGGCACACAACAAGATGCAGTCGGTAACAATCTTTTTTCACGAAAATGAAGACAAAAGAAAGCAGCAAAGCTCTGGTTCTATTCGATAATCAACTGAGGTCAACAAGAGTTTATGTAACACCCGAGATAACGGCTAGGTGATTTTTCCTAATTGTTTTAACAGTCATAAATATTTAATCTTCGCAGTTTAGGATTTTATGCCAAGCTTAATTAATTACATGTGGATCTAAACTAGGTTGAGTGGCAAAGTTGTAATATTGGAGGATTGAGGCCAATATTTAAAGAAAAATGAAAGAATTCAAACCTCATTTAAACCACGGCAGCCAACACCTTCCTTTCCGGCGATTTCTTCTCTCGCAAGTTCTTACTCTCTGCTATCAGCAAACTCTACTCGACGGCCGGTTTACTCCGCCACCACTCGACTACTCTGCGCCTGAAGTATGCATTAGACAATGTGGCTATCTGTTAGTTTATTAGCTCTGTTTCAGCTCTGTATTGAAGTTTTGGATTCTTCAATGGCCGAGTATTGATAAGAACATTTTGAAACCCGAGATTGGTAATGTCATTCCGAATCGATTCTGGACATTTAAAACAACCAACCCTGAGTTATCATTTATCGAATCCGTCTGTTTTGATTTTGGGATTTCGGGTTACATTGAGTATTAAACTAAGAACTCAGGAATGACTCTTAGCTATTAGATCTTAGGATAACTTGAGATTAGAACTATTAGGATTTTGTTTTAACTACTGCAATGTAAATGTTCTAGGTGAAGAAGTTTGAAGAGGAAGGAACTCAAAGTGCTAAGGAGACCAGGTAAGTGAATGTGTAGGTTTCTCGGTCATTAGGACCCTACATCAAAGGATGCTAGGTAGAAACTCACATGATGATTAGAAGTTCCCCTTGTGTTACTGTCTAAAGTTTATGCTGATGATTAGCTCAATGATAAGGCTTCATGTCGAATGGTATTCTGTTCTGCAGCTTGATGATTTAAGAATTTCCAAGTACATGCATCATGACTATTTTATGCATATGAAAATGTTTTAAAAGCATGTTTTCTCATGAACAAGATAAGATGATAAAATCCCTGCAACGTGGTTGAGTGAGGGTTGGGGGCGGTTCGGCGTATGTCACAGTCCAAAGAAGGACATATGTATACGACCCGCAATAAGGACCATAATCAAAATCACTGTCGAACCCCCTTTACTGGCACAAATCTTCTCTCATTCCACACAACTTAAATGATGAATATGAACAATGATTATGAACAATGATTACGAATGATGAATATGATTCATGACTATGGATGATGATTATGAACAAGAAAAGGCTAATGACCATGTATTTCTCCGAATTATGCATTCATGCATTCATGTTATTGTTGCATTCCTTACTAAGCATTAGGCTTATAGTTAAACCTTATGATGTAGGTGAAGAGTTAGCAGGTGAGGAATTTCAGTCCAAAGATGAGGTTTAAAGCTGGTTGCCGGAGGATGCCCGGTGTGACAGTGCAAGGTTGGATAGGCGATTAAGTTCCCTGGTTATGCTCATAGTAAGTCAGAGAAGTTTATGATAAACAGATGACTAAGTAGAATAGAATTTTCTTATAACAATGAGATTCGGATTTGAATGGTTTGACTTCAGAGTCTGTTAACGATTTTAAGGATTATTGAATGGTCTGTTTTGCTTAAGCCTTCCGCTATGCGTATCTTGAATGGGATATGGTTTTTACTCATTAGGGTTTGTAATTTCCAGGTTAAGATTTGGTTGAGTTGTAGTATTTTCTGTTGGATGAGGTTATTTGATGATTATAGTGTTTTACTGCCGTAAGATAGAAGTTGGATGAGGCATTCATCCGGCTGACGTCATCGGCAGATGTCAAATGATAGGAATCGAACGATTGAGTCTTCCGGATGACGTCACCGGAAGATGTAGTATGTTTCTTCATCGGCAGATGTAGAGTGTTTAGCCTTCAGATGATGTAAGTATAAATTTTGTCGTCTAGCGATCGGCAGATGTAGAGTGTTTAGCCTTCGGATAATGTAAGTATAAATTTTATCGTCTAGCGATCGGCAGATGTAGAGTGTTTAGCCATCGGATGATGAAAGTGCTATTTTGTCGTCTAGCGATTGGCAGAAGTAGAGTATTTAGTGATCGGATGATATAGAGCTTGTAAGCTATCGGAAGATGTCTTAGAGGAACACGTGAATTTCACATGTCTATCGGTAGATGTTTTAATGATCACGATAGCTGCACGTGTCTACCGGTAGATGTCCACTACCGGATGATGTTTTAGACGATCACGAGAGACGCACGTGCTCATCGGTAGATGTTTTCTACTGAACGTCGATGAGAGAGTCACATGATATGCACGTGACAAGTCGGATAATATGCGCTTCATCCGCCGATGCATGCAGACCCATGCAATTCGGGTAGAATAACGTAGGGCGACCCGAGGGCAATCCTCCACCGCCCGATTTCGTCATAGAATCAATGACCGTGTATGGTCGCTCATGTCTGTGAATGATTAAGTAAATAATGTCATGAAGAAGTCACGTACAAGGGACTGATTTTCCATCTGTTAAGTTGAAGTCCTTAAGCCTGTTAGGTACACTGTTATAAAAAAAAAAAAAAAACAGAGAAGGAGAAAAGAGTTCAAATATGAATTAAAGTTTTAAGACAAGTCACGAATTTCGTGGCGATCCTCCCCGGGTCGTTACAGTTTAAGATGGGTTTTATACCCCCACCTTTCAGCCCTTTTAGGGTTTACAAAAGTTGCCAACAAGAAGATGCCAAAAAAAGACATTCTCGGCCACCATGCAAAAACTGGGTACAACATGTGGGGCTGATTTTGGCAAAGTCTAGCATCTCTCCACATGTCCTTTTAACCTGAATTTGAACCACAAAAAAATGCACCTAACATGCCACAAACCAGCTTCTAAGTTCAGCTAATCAAAAATCAACGACAAACTAAAGTTAAAAGAAAATTACAAGTCGATTATAATTGGTGAAAACTAGGGAAGACAACATTCCCCCTTCAATCGTTGCATGGCTGAGGACAATGTTTCCAAGCAATTAGATGGTATGGCTTCTCTATATCTTGATCATTTTCTTTCCACTCCATTTGCTCCAAAGGTATGCCACCTACAAAAAGAGAAGATTCGTTAGAAAAAGAGGCCTCGGCCTAGGATTTGGCACGAGATCGGATGATAGCTCCCTGTGGCATATCACCACTCCAAACTACTAAAAAGACCTTCACCTGCAAAACTAGCAAACATGTTAAGATAAATATTAATTGGTGATTGTACCTTGGTTTGAGAACGAGTCACAGGCCTCCTAGGCATATCATTCTGAGTGTCAATCAAACTTTTACAATTGTTACAGGGTGTCACTTTTCTCCTTTATTGATCTTGCAGATGTCACTAAAACCTTTTATGTTATTGATTTTGCAAGTCTCAAGCAAATATTTGTCGACTCTTCAAGGGCTTCAACATTTTGTTTCCACAATAAATGAGAGGTAAAAAAGTTTAAGTAGAAAGGTGATCTAACTCTCTAAAGATGAAGTATCCATGTTTAGAAATAGGAGAGGTTAGATTTCAGTCAAGATTAAAAGTCATACGAACCAAGGAAGGCCAACAAATTAAAGTTTCAATCAAAGATTTTTCAAGCATGGGTAAAAATTCATTAAAGAAAGGTGATGCCTTGAAAGTATAAAAGAAGCATTTTTTATTGAAAAATTGCAAGTATAAGCCAAAAATATGTTTAGAGTGCAACTTGTAAGTCAACCAAGTGAAAAAACTAGGTGTAGTGCACCCAGCAAGGTGCTGAGAGCGCTGGAGGCGCGTGCAGGCGCGATTGAGCGCGAGCAGCACGTGTGGGAGACCAAATGATATGAACCACGTGTATTAAAAACCCAAAACCTTTCAACAATGTGAAATTAAGACTTAGAAACGCCTTTGAATCAAGTATGAGAAACTTAATCTCAATTACACCTTGCAAAGGAAACTAAAGTTATCAAGCAAGGAATTTGACCATAACCAAACTTGTAGATAAAACTAAAGCTATCAAGTTGATCTTCCAAATTGTAACTTGAAGAAGACCTAGTTCTTCACAAAGAATCAAACAGAAAATTATCACAAAGTAAACTCAAAGTCGTGTGTATTGATGATTTTCTTAAAATTAGTACAAACTTGGTGTTTAAATATGATATAAACAAACCTTAAAATAATAGTAAATAGTCCAAAATAACTCTAAAAATATAGTAACCCTAATAAGTTTAGAAATATGAAATATAGAAACCCTAACACGTCAAACACTTAAGAAAACATGTTTTGGAAATTTTTGTGTGCAGATGGTCGAGCTAGCTGTGCACGCTGCGTAACGTACGCTGGGCCATGCGCGCTATACTTATGTCCTCTGCGCGTGCTTTATCATTGGCGCACACCTAGTGCCACTCTGTCTCGCCTGTGCACACGCTCCCAGTGCCTTACTGCGTGCTACACCTAGTTTTTCACTTGGTTGGTTTACAAGTTGCACTTCAAACATTTTTTGTCTTCTGATTGTAATTTTTCAATCAACAATGCTTCGTTGCACTTTCAAGGGCATCATCTTTCTTTAATGAATATTTACCCATGCTTGGAAAATCTTTTATTGAAGCTTTAATTTTTTGTCTTCCTTAGTTTGTATCAAAAAGCTTTGATATTACAAGTGAACAAGCATCATTTCGATGTAGAGAGCACTTAGCAAGTTGCATCGTGAAGTGAGCTTCTGTATATAGTGGCCTTCAAAATTCTCAAATCGTGGTCCCCCTCTACTATTCATTTGGGCATCTATGATATATTCGTTAGAGACCCCAATGAGCCGATGAGCTTCTGTAGGTAATTTACTAGAATTTCATTCTAGTGTCCGCACTTCATGACTAACCGTCCTTGTGAAGTTTTAATTTGAATTATTCTCTCTATGATGGACTTCTACTAGGCTCTCTGCTGTCCACAATGGGTGTCTGCACTTGTCTCCAAGCATCTTTGAATTGAACTTCGAGAAACATTGTCTCGGGACTAGGTTTCTGCAAATTCTTCTAGGCATCTGTTGTGGCAGTCTGCTCTTCAGGTTCAAACATCCGCACTTGAACTCTTAAGTGAATTGATGCTCTAGACCAAGCTTCTGCGGGTTCTTCCATTTTGGCATATGACTCTAGACTGAGCCTACACTTGATTCAAGGAGCTCGCACAAAGCAATCTTCAACACTTTGAATCCTTTTTCGATGAAGTGCTACATCATAATTTGATCATTTGTTGCATAGACTCAATAAATATGATAGAAATCCAAGTATCCACTTTCAATGGTATTTTTAATGTGAATAACATTAAACAATTATACAAACAACAATTTAACTAAATAATCATGAATAACTTATAATAATATAATAATTAATTGTACTCATCATCAAAACACTAATATTTAATATCGACTAAGCCAACAACTTGTTCAACTATTGTTTAGACGAATACTCAAGGCCAAACCCATCAGCAGTCAATAACAACCCTTGTGTATATCCTGATCTTAGAAAGTATTTTTAGTGCAACAAATCAAGTCATCTTTTAACTAACTATCCAAAAAATGTTCAGTTAACTTTGTTGAAGAATGTGGCAGTGATGACGAACACCGTCGTGAAAGAGATATTTATGCAGGAGGTGTATTTATAGAAGGAAAAGTGAGAGATGTAAATTTTGCATTTTTCAATGACTTTAACTTACATCAAAAAAATTGGACAACTTTCAATAGCATAAAAATTTTGGAACATAATGCACAATTCGTGACAAAGTCTGTAACGTAATTATTTAGAGTGGCGATTCTAAAAATATTGTTTCCAAGCCTTTGGTATGAAAACTAAAAAGAATCATTTTTCTTACAAAGTTACATGGATTAAGAAAGGTTCTGAAGTTCAAGTACTGTAAGTTTGGAAGATTCCAATCTCATAAAGGGCGAGATAATACTTTTTCTTTTAACTGTTTTGATATGAAAATCGTTTTGGTATCGCATTTTCAAGAGATGAAAAATAAATTATTTTGTTCTGGATGAGTTCTTTGCAGCTACAAAACTCGAGAATGAGTTGTTTTTTCAAGTGGATGGGATAGATAAATTACAAGTCTCTATTTCCTATTTTATTTATTTCTTATTATAATAAATTTCATATCTTATTAATTTATTTTTATTATTTTTTAATTATTTATTTATTTAAGTTTATTTATTTTCTTTTTTTGAATTAGTATTTATTTAAATACTCGATTGGGAGCTTTAAAAAGACCGAAAATTAATACAATTATCATTATTTTGAGAATTATTCTCTGTTATTTCTTCACTTTTTTGTTTTGATTTTGAAACTAAAATTCTAATATGAAGAAAAAGCAAAACAATGCATATATCTCGTGCAGTAGGACTCGCTTAGATTATCTCCATATATCTAGTGCACTAAATCACGAGGAAGACCTTGACCAAGGCATACCATCTCTTCATCCATATCATATATTCGAATCAGTTTCATAATTAAAGATAAATAAGAATCGTAAATTTTTTATTATTTTCATTGACTACTGGATCTCTTGTGTAATTTCTTTGTAAAACAATCACAAATATAGAGATTAAAGAGACGATTGAATGACCTTTAACCAACACAAATTATATCAAACAACAAGTTAAGGACAAAAACTGTCGCAATTGCAGCTAGGTAAGTGAAAATGGCAGTTTAAAACTTCCTTCCTTGTCATCATACCTTACAACTTAGTACCAAAATTATCATTTCTTCGTAAACACCGGAGACCGTGTAGTCAGAGTTTCGCTTAAACATTGATTTAAACCCGCAATCTGGATTGTTCGTTCGAAAATAGACATCTTTACGAAGGGGACGTTAAGCACCGATTCTTATTGTACTGTTCGAGGAGTTGATAAGTTAATGATAAATATAAAAAAAAATACTATTTTTTTTTTCAAAAGTTTATTATATTGTATTTGATAAGAAATAACAATCCTTTTATCATAGGAAAGTGGTAACAGAAATCAATGATCATCCGCAAACAGATGTTGAGATTACATATGAACAAGATCATAAACCAAAGATTTCCAGTTGCTTCCTCAACTAGTAGTGTAGTTAATCTCTGCAATCTTCCCGTACCATCCGTTTATACAACTCCTCACATCCACGGCACATATTGGAGCTGTCGCAATCTCAGTCAATCTAACCATTTATCTAGCAACTGAGCTGAGCTCATCTGTTCCCTTGAATCTTCTAGAAGGCTACGCAGCCAACTGCAGTTCCATAATGAATTGGAGCCCAAAAGTTATCCACTAATTTTACGATATAGTTGTAGCTTCATTCATAAGATAGTATAATAATTAAAAATTAGTAATTATATTAATTAATAAACGTCAAGTTAAAATATAAAATTATAAAATAAACTTGCACTACTCAAAAACAATTGTGAATGTCACATTCTGGATTGATCATGTCCTTCCAGTAGCATGTAGCTCTCAATTTACATCATTTGAAACAAAATTGTTGAAAACTAAGTTGAATTCTAACATTGCAACTTCAAAAATTCATTCAAGTTATTTGATTGTTCAATTCTTGTATGTCAAAAGAAACACATTTCATGCAAAGAACATTCTGCTCAAAATAATGTCAATCGATCTCAATCCAAAGGTTACAACCAATAAGATGATTACATACAATTCACCACTCCATTCACACCACCATATTCCATTCCACTTCATTCAATCCCACCAACCAAACACCACCTCTAGTTTTACAAGCATTTGTTTAGTAATAGGAAGTACAACTTCATTTCAAAATGCCCAAAGTTTTCAAAATTACAAAGCACAAAATGGGATGAACAAGAAGAATCGATCACCAGCCATACTTGGCCTGAGTCTCGGCCTTGGTAAGAAAACCCCTGGCTCGGCGCTCTGCCAATTCCATCTCCTTCTGTTTCATATCGAAGAACAATGAACCAATCTGATGCTTTCTCTTGTGCAGCTTTGAAGGTTTCCCCTTCGTGGGTGCAGCCTAAACACACATATTTCAGAAACTACTAATCAAATCTCATTATCATAAAAATTGGGCTATCTAAATTAGAGACATTCCAACACACCACCGACAAAGAACCAAAAATGTTAGAAAAAAACTTTTGCAGTGTTGATTTTAATGAATACTGCAAAGGAAGTGAACTAAATTTTAATCAGTAATATAAAGGAATGTGAATTCAGAGGGTAAGAATAATATGCCCCCAGCCTATCATTACTTCCAAAATAACTGGGTGAGAGATAAGAATCAATAAAGGAAAAGAGAGAATAAAACTATTGAAAAGCAGGATGAGGATAAATATTTTCGAAAGACTTATAGCAGGGTGTATTGCCTCATTGCACAATATTATTGATTCCTTTTTCCTATATGTGCTTATCAGAATGCAACAAAGATTTCAAGTCAACAAAAAAAACAAACTCAAGATGGACAACAAGTCTAAAGTGTACAGGGTGTTGAAAATAACTTTAAAGGTATCAATTAAATTTTATCCTTTTACGTAACCAAAAACAATTTTCTTCTTTTATTCACAATAAGCATACCAAAAGTCTTTCAGCATTGAAAGACAAAAATTTCCACCCACCAAAAATAGACGCCCTTTTTTTGTCCTAAACAAAATATTTACACACCATCTCAATTTGGTTGTAGCACGTGGTATGAGATTCAAAAACTTGGAGAATCAAGTTTCAAATGGAAGTTGGGTTGCAAAGTAAAGGTGTTGGTTGTAGTTTGTGGTAAGCTTTGTGGGAGATTTGAGGAGCCCTGATGTGCCACGAATCCATCATTCCTCAACAATAATTCCATGGAGATTTTCTAACTAATTTTTAAGTATTTATTTTGTAGGTTTTCATGAAGGAGAGAATATCAAACTCTTCAACTCAGTATCCATTTACGTTATGACATTCTTCGAGGTGAGACATAAATGGAAGATCAAGTACATATCTAAGAATTATAATATTTTCCAAAAAAAAATTGCAATCAAACTAACCTCCGAGGAGTAATTGGCATATTTGATCGTCTTGTCGACGTTAATACAACAAGTGTGCTTCACAAAGATTGTAGCTAACATCACAAGATTTCAAGAATGGGTTGGATCGAGAAGGTTACAAATTGTTTGCTTAGTCAACCAGATCAATTACAGAGATGATTTTTCTCACAAGAAAATCGAGCCCAAGGCCCAATCCGAGAACCACCCTTTTATTTCCTTTTAAACTTTAATTATTTTATGTTTTTATTTCATGCATAGCTGAACACTTTTATGAGGGAAAAGTGGGCTGGATTTAATCAAAATAAGGGCTGGGAGCGCGCCTAGTTGGCGCAGCGCAAGTTGTCTCTTGGCATTAGGAAATAGCCAATTCTTTCCTTTTTGTGTTCTTTCCTTTTTCTTAAACGTTTGACCTAATTGTGGAACTATTTAATTTCCCCCTCTATGGCTGAAGTTCACAGCTTATTTTCAATAAAATTTCGTGGAGTTTTTGTTAGGAGACCACCAATTCAATTCACTTATTCTAAGAAGCAAAGAGACGTTCGGAAGTTGCAAAACAAGGAGGCAGAATAGCTATGTTTATTTTACTTGCTCGTGTCTTTTATTTCCAATAAAGGAGGGATAATGTTTTTAAATACTAGAGGTAAAGAGGGAATATGCTTTATAATTTTGTTAGGGGAGTATTTACGTGGGGGGGGGGGGGGGGGGGGGGACAAGAAAACTGAAAATGGGAGAATGCAGAGGCTCTAGAATTCCTCTGTTTTGATTTGAACTTAGTTGCTGGAATTGTCGCTTGTGTTGTTGGGTTTCTGGATTGGAAATACAGTGGATCCATAACATTAGTATCAGAGCAATTCCTGGAGAATGGCAGGAAAGAAGCAGAGTCATGTGGGTGGGTATGGGAAAACCAGGCGTGAGTGACGATCAGATGGCTCAAACTAAATTGTGGCAAGAGATAGGTAGCGTCAAGGGAACAAAAGCTCAACGACGAACTTGTGGGACCATCCAGTGATCACGGTGAGGCTTCGCAGGTAAGAAGCGGTGCGGATTGGTGGAAGGAGGAGCATCTGAATCGCCGGATGGAGATGCCCGTCTTTGCCGAGGGTGATCCAGACGACTGGATTTTTCGGGTCGAGCGTTTCTTTGTGCTCTAACCACTTTCTGAGCAGCAGAAACTCCATTGGGTTGCTGTCCATTTGGAGGGCGAAGCCCTGGCATAGTTTCAATGGGAAGAACGACGACGACCGTTCCACAGCTGGGCTGATTTTCGTTTCCTCTTGCTGGAGTGATTTCAATCGTCCATTGAAGGGATCATGTCGGAGAGATTTTTGCAACTGAAGAAGACTGGTTCAGTGCGGGAATACCGTCAACGTTTTGAGCGAGCTGCTTCTCATTTCTCAGACCTACCGGAGCACTTGTTAGAGGTGCAGTTCATGACCCGCTTGCGATCGGAGATTCACGCCGAGCTCCTGGTGCTACGGCTGTCTAGTCTCGACCAGATGACGTTGTCCGCGCAGCGAGTGGAAGATAATTTTGCACTGCTTCAGCAAACAGGACCAGGCGCAAGGATGAGAGGGGTCGAGCCGCCCAAACAGGACTTGACAGCCCAAGTGTCGTCCTAATCCACGACGGTCCGAAGCCTTCCAGTGAGTACAGCCCAAGCACTACATTCTCCAGTAACTGCGTACTCAGCACTGCCCGCCAAATCAGCCCCTATTATTCCATTCCACTAGGCGTCTTCTTTTCGACGATTGTCGGATTCCGACATACTCTAGAAGAGAGAAAAGGGGCTCTATTACAGATCCGACGAAAGATTTTTTCCAGGGCATCGTTGCAAATCTAAGGACCTTCTGGTGTTGGTTTGTCAAGAGGCAGAAGGGTTGCACGACGAGCAAGAAAGCCGAGAGGAAGAATCGCCAGAGGAAGCTGTTCAACCTCATTCATCCGAGCTAGCACAGATTTCTCTGAATTCAACAGTGGTATTCTCTTCCCCCGACTCGATGAAAGTAAGAGGAACAATATTCGGGCAAGAAGTGGTTGTCCTTATCGACAGTGGGGCAACTCACAACTTCATTTCCCACTCTCTCATTAATCAACTATGCATTCCGTTGAAACAGTATGATCAATTTGAGGTGACAACAGGTACAGGCATGGTTGTTCGCAGTGCAGGTATTTGTAGAGCACTGCCAATATTTTTTTCAGATTTTGTGGAGGTAGAAAAAATTTTCCCTCTAGAATTAGGCAGTGCAAACATAATATTGAGATTTAAATGGTTAAGGCTCAAGAGGAAATGAGAATTAAATGGGGTGCACTTGCCATGACCTTTTCTGTGAATGGCAAACAGGTGATATTACAAGGAGATCTTAGCTTGGGAAAATCCCTAATTTCATTTCGATCCTTGGTTAAGCATTTCGAGCCAGGAGACACCGGTTTATTGTTGGGGCTACATGGGCTAGCAGCCGCGTCGTGTTCCCAACTGTCGTCAGAGATAGAAGCCATTTTAAACTCCTTTCAGGATCTTTTTACTATACCACAAGGGTTTCCACCCCCAAGAGCTCTAGATCATCAGATCGTGGTCGCCCATGCCACACCTTCTGTGTGTGTTCGGCCGTATCGATACCCCCACATTCAAAAAAATGAGATCGAAAAAATTAGTGGGGAAAATGCTAGCGGCAAACATTATTCAACCAAGTAATAGTCCTTTCTCCATCTCAGTTATCTTAGGTAAAGAAAAAAATATGGGAGTTGGCGTTTTTGTGTAGATTATTGGGCCTTAAACAAGGTCACTATTCTGAATAAATTCCCAATTCCCCGGGTGGATGAGCTTCTAGATGAATTATCGAGCGCCGCTATTTTCTCCAAGCTAGATTTGAAGTCGGGTTTTCATTAGATACGGGTAAGGCTAGAAGATGTCCCGAAAACGGCTTTCCGTACCCACGAGGACCATTATGAATTCTTGGTCATGCCGTATGGGCTAACCAATGCTCCTTCGACATTCCAAGCACTCATGAATTAGCTTTTTAAACCTTTTTTGCAGCGTTTTGTCTTGATATTTTTTGATGACATATTGATCTACAGCACTGACTTCAAGAGGCACCTACAACACTTGGATATCGTCCTTGTGGAATATTTGGGACATATCATTTCAGCTAATGGAGTGGTGGTAGATACATCTAAGGTTGAGGCCATGTTATCGTGGCCTACACCACGCAATTTAAAGAGTTGAGGAGACTTTTGGAACTAACCGATTATTACCGTCGGTTTGTGTCCGGATATGGGAAATTGGCTGCTCCACTAACATCTCTCCTTAAGAATGATGCTTTTCTGTAGTCGGAGGAGGCCGAAACAGCCTTCCATCAGCTTAAAATGGCGATGACTTCGGTGCAGTTCTGGCTTTGCCAGATTTTTCCAAAACCTTTGTGTTGGAGACAGATGCTTCTGGTAATGGCATAGAGACAGTCATCATGCAAGGTGGTCGCATAATTGCTTTTTTCAGCCAGGCATTATCTTCGCGCGCTCAGTTGGAATCGGTGTACGAGTGGGAACTACGAGCCATTGTTTTGTCGATCATTAAGTGGCGGCCGTATTTACTTGATCGTCATTTTATGGTCCACACAGACCAGCGTAGTCTCAAGTACTTGTTGGAACAATGTTTAGTGAGTTCGGAGCATCAAAAGTAACTAACAAAGATAATGGGACACGACTTTGAAATTCAATATCGGGCAGGATTAGAGAATAAGGCGGCCGATGCACTATCTCGTAGACCTGCTCTACCCACACTTGCCACTTTGTCATTCACCACACTCTTGCCTTGGAAGGAAATTCAGGATGAGATATTGGCAGACAAGGATTTGTCAATCATCGTAGCTCAGCTTCAGCAGCAGACTTAGGCCCCAAAAGGATACTTCTTGCAAAATGGGCGATTGTATTATAAGAGACGGCTGGTTTTAGCCGCCAATTCTGCTTTGATTCCGTTGTTGCTTCAAGAATTCCACGGGTTGGTATTGGGAGGTCACTCAAGAGGGTTTAAAACCTGCCAACGAGTAACTGTGGAGTTCTCTTGGAAAGGGTTGCGCACTCACGTTAAACAATTTGTAGCCGCCTGCAATGTTTGCCAACATAATAAATATCAGGCCTTGTCCCCAGCAGGGCTTCTTCAGCCTCTACCGATTCCAGCATCGATTTGGGAAGATATTTCCATGGACTTCATTGAAGGCTTGCCACGATCAGAGGGGTATAATGTCATTCTGGTAGTCATTGATCGGCTGAGTAAGTATGTTCATTTTATTGCCATGAAACATCCTTTTACCACTCAATCAGTGGCTATGGTGTTTATAAAGGAAGTTGTTCGTTTACATGGTTTTCCACGATCAATCATAAGTGATCGTGATGAAATCTTCTTAAGCATTTTCTGGAGAGAACTATTCAGGTTGCAAGGTACGGTGTTAAAACATAGCTCCGCTTATCACCCACAGGAAGACGGTCAGACTGAGGTGGTGAATCGCTCCCTGGTGACCTATTTACGTTGCTTCGCATCGGATAAACCTCAGTCATGGGTCCAGTGGCTAGCTTGGGCTGAGTTTTGGTATAACACGTCCTTTCATACAGCTATTCAGATGTCTCCATTCAAAGCAGTTTATGGTAGAGAACCACCTCCTTTGATTCGAGTACGAACGGGTGAATCAGTAGTACAATCAATAGAGGACCTTATACAGGAACGGG
Organism: Begonia masoniana; assembly: GCA_022432975.1. NCBI lineage: Eukaryota > Viridiplantae > Streptophyta > Magnoliopsida > Cucurbitales > Begoniaceae > Begonia > Begonia masoniana. The sequence goes on along the minus strand of CM039508.1, from coordinate 12,522,451 downwards.
ATGCTATTATCACGACATTACAAACTCACCTATCGAGAGCCCAAGCGCGTATGAAGGAGATTGCCGACAATAAGCGACGTGACATGTATTTTTGTGAGGGCGATTGGGTGTTTGTCATATTACAGCCTTATAGACAGTGTTTTCTAGCAAAGAAAAGGAATGAAAAGCTTAGTCCTCGTTTTTATGGGCCATATCAAGTGATTGCGAGGGTGGGACATATAGCATACGACCTGCATTTGCCGAAAACTTCCAACATCCATAATGTGTTCCATGTGTCTCAGTTGCGTCGGGCAATAGGCACCAAGGAAGTAACTACAACCTTACCGTCTACTCTATCCAAGGACATGGAGCTTCTCTTGAAACCGGAAAGTGTATTGAATGTGCGACCGAGTAAGGATAGTATCCCAGCTAGAGGAGAAGTCCTTATTCAGTGGAAAGGGCTACTTAACTAGGAAGCAACGTGGGAGTTCTTTGACGTAATCAAGGTTCAATTTTCTCAATTCAACCTTGAGGACAAGTTGAAAGTTTGGGCAGCAGGTATTGTTAGGAGACCACCAATTCAATGCATTTATTCCAGGAGGCAAAGAGACGTTCAGAAGTTGCAAAACAAGGAGGTAGAATAGCTATGTTTATTTTACTTGCTCGTGTCTTTTATTTCCAATAAAGGAGGGGTAATGTTTTTAAATATAATGTGTACTAGGGGTAAAGAGGAAATGTGCTTTATAATTCTGTTATGGGAGTATTTACGTGGGGGAGAAAGGGGAGAGGAGGGGAGAAAAAGAAAACTAAAAATGGGGCTCTAGAATTCCTCTGATTTGATTTGAACTTAGTTGCTGGAATTGTTGCTTGTGTTGTTGGGTTTCTGGATTGGAAATACAGTGGATCCATAACAGTTTTCTTATTCAATTCTCGAAGCTCTTTGAGCCTCATTTCAGTGCCCACACGGTGAGTAATATCCGTGAAAATATTGTGCAATTGTCTTCCAATTTTGTGAATAAATTGGAAGCTCTTACTACTACTCTTTTCTCTACTTTTTCCATAGGTAGAAATTCATAGCAAAAGAATAGAAAACTCTCACCTTTGGCGAAGTTGGAGTGTTCTTCAATTAGAAGAATCACAATGCCGAGAAGTGCCCACTTATCACTTCCTCGGACTAGCAACGCCTCTTCAATCATCTCTTCATCCAATACGATTTACCCCTTGAAAATTTAAGGTTGTTTAAATCATTCATAAGGCCAGATCGTGTTGAAATTTCAGATCATTTGATTGTATATTGAAGTTGTGTAAGAAGAAAGTTGACCTCGTTGCTGTCTCGTTCACACAAAATCAACGATTTTATTTCAAGCGTATCTTTTCAATTATAACGAATTTGGATCTAAAATTTTAATGGGATCTCATTCACTCATTGAGTAACCCTCTATTAAAAATTCATAGCATTTGGATCTGAATTGCAGCACTTGTGCTCATTCGAATCTAGGGATCTTCGGCGATTGTCAGTTGGAAATTCGAGGTGAATTAATGTGTTTTGTTGTCACACAAATTGAAGCACGTCAAGCCCGCATCTTAACTAGATATGGTTCTAGGATGTCTTTTTGCATGACAGAACGATGGGTCATAGTACCTGTTTTTCATTTGATAAGAGGATGGATCGTATTATTCTTGATAGGATATTTTCGAAGTTTTTGGCTTTGGCAGAACACAGGGGATTAAAGTCAGAATGATTGACTGGACTTCATTTCAAAGGAAAGTTGTTCCAACTCTGAATAGATAGACACCTACTTTCATTCCATTCAAGAAAAGGTAGCTCTGTCGGTTTGAACTAGAACTCCAATCTTTTAAAGTTCTTAACTCATAGCTAGACATTAGGCACTCTGGCTATAAGTTTTCTTTTTGCATTAAAAGAGAGCACCTACTCTGAAGTATTCATTGAATCATTCTTTGGAAACTTGGAACATGACTCGATAGCACAGGAACAAGACCTTTGAATGCAAACAAAGAATATGGAGATTACATATCAAAAGTTTGGATTCCAAGCATACCATATTATAATGAGTATTTCAGGGAGTTTGTGAATAAAATTCACCATTTCTTGTGATCTGAGATGAGGAACAACGAGACACTATCCTCTGAAATCACTCAAAAAGATGGAAGGTTCTCAATCAGTTCTTTCTAAAGGTTCCTCAAGGGGGAAGGACTTGTTTCCTCCGAGGGTAATTGCAAGACTAGAGGACTTGGATCAATTTTTTTTCTCGTGGAATCCTTGTGCAGTGGTTTATATGTCCATGGATGGTCAGAAAATAAGGGAGTTTCTCCTTCAGAATCGTTATGTAAGGTGCAACTTAAAAGAAGAGGCTGCTAGTCACATTGCATTCCCCTAGTTGATGTTGGAGGTGTAGGATAGATTAGAAATATACCGAAGTGAAAAGATAGTTGCTTGAATATGGAAGTTCTGCCAGTTTCATTAGCGGAGATTTTTTATGAACTTTTGGCTCATTGTTTATTCTGGTGTACGGTATGTGAGAAATAGAATACCCTTTTCTGGAGAGACTTCATAGATATGAGTTTTTTGTCTTAAAAGTTTTTAAACAAAATCTATTTTGATGGGGTAGAGGAACAGCTTTTACAGACTTTTCTACGAACACAAATAGCTGGCTTGACCTTATATCTTGATTTACTTTTCTACATATATTTGTTCACTACTTATCAAAAAGAATACGTCTCTTCCCAGACAATCAAACCATGAATAACAGAAATTATTGTACACCGGGATGGCTCCAAAATATCTGTTTTCACAAAACACAAAAACTACAAAGAGAAATTGGGTCCCCAAAATAACCATGAAACATTATTTTTCAACGTCCTCTCCAGTAGAAGCTCAACCACGGAGCTGCAATGAAACTCAAAATCAACTGCATGTTTCCCTACCATAAAAGCTACATAGAAAGTAAATGATTTTTCAAGTCTTTCGTTTTTACGTAAAAACCATCTACTGACAATGACTACATGTTCTTAAAAATATCTTTTTATCTTATTAACAAGTTGCCCTCATAAGCATGATATATAAGAAGAAATGATAGCCTCTAGGATTCTCTAGAGTCTGAAGACTCTATGTCCCGGGGAGTGATACCTTATACTTTCACATTAGCATCGTTGTATTGGCAATTGTCAGACAAAAACATTTAGACAACCATGATAAAAAATAACTCCCCTTTGCAAGGCTCTATGAGATCTTTCATCCCCCACAATGGCCAACTATCATTCAAAGTTCTCAACTCTCACAAAGCTAATGGTTGAATTCAGTCGCTTTAACTCTGGACATGCAAAATCAGCATTTGAAGAATATAATTGACAACGATGTCAAATACATCATATACCTTGCACAAAAAAGTAATGTCATGTGCAATGCTTACAATCCCCCAACTTTCTGTTTTTTTTTTTTTTTTTTTTTGCGTGAGTAATAAAAAATCTATTTACACAAAAAAATACGTACAAAAGATAGACCTTAAAGAATTTGCTAACAGAGCCCTCAGGTTTTGCTATGTTAAGAAACACATCATGCCCCACATATAACATAGCTATGTTAAGAAACACATCATACCCCACATATAACATAGCATCAACTGTTAGACACTTCGCATTCGAAGTAAAATTTTCAACTTTTAACTCAACACTTCAGATAGTACTTATCTCTAAACATTCCCCACAAAACAATCAATTTTCGTAATTTATCAACAGCCAAAAAATTATAAAATCAACCACCGAGAATTCCTATCGTGAACTCGTATCCATTCTACTCCCCTCCCTGTTCCTTTGTAATAACTCCTAAAGACTTGCGGATGATGTATTCAATCTCCCAACTTTCAGAAAATAGTTCATAACCTTTTGTCTAATTTTCTTTGTAGTGCATGGAACAATTAACTTTGGTAAAGTGAAACCTAGATCGGAATGGGGAAAGGAAACACAATAAGGCTATATAAATACCTGATAGGAAGGGCCAAAAGCTATGCCAGTCAGCTTAACCTGGTCCATCCTTGGTCTGTTCTTCATCAATTCATCCTGTTTAACTTCAACTATGTCTGTAGGAACCTCATTTCTCCGCCTCTTCTCAGTTACACCCACAGTATTTCCAGCTACCCCTGAAATCTCTGGTTCCATGGCCGAAGACGTATCCACCCAACTACTACCATATTGATTGTAATCACCATAATCGGCGTAGCTTTCGTAGTTTCCAAATTGCGCTTGAGCACTTACATTCTGATCATTACCAGATTTATAATTTGCATAACTGTCATAGCTAACATGATTCCAAGCATCTTGATTAACGCCAGAATCGTTATTTGCAAAATTATCATAATTGGATTCTTGAAAATCTGCTTGATGAACAATATCATCATCATTTTGATCCGCCTTCAAATTATTTGTCACACTAGAACGATAAGAAGTTGATACAGGTTCCGATGTTTCAACAATCGACCTACGGCCAGAACCTGCACTCGGAACACCCAAAGTCGTTGAGTTTTTAGGGGCCGGAATGCTGGATAGAAACGACATTACTGAAGGAGCTTGACCCAAGGATTCAGTCTCTTGCCTCCGTCTGTTATCCAATTCCTCTTCGTCCGATTCATCCGTATCACCATCCTCGCTCGATTGCACCAAAAACGATTGGATAGGAGGCTTGAATTGAACGACTCTCTTCGTTTGGGGCTTCGAAGACGAAAGATTTCGGTCCATATCACGCGAAATTTGAGGGTTCGGTGGCGGAAGAGAAGAGACAACAAAAGAAGAACTCGAGGATCTCTCATCATCATTTTCATCACCATCAATTTCAAGTGAATGACTCTGACCGGGTCGAGGAAGAGAAGAGAAGACAGAAGAAGATCTAGTAGAGCTTAAGGGAAACATAGATGGAGAGTCGGAGTCACCTTCAACTTGTTTAACGCCATCATCGAAGAAAGAAGCAGGCAGCGTAGGGATTGGAGATTCCTTGGGTAGAGGAAGAGAATCGAAGAGAGAGGATGATTTAGGTTGAGGAAGAGTAGAAAAAAATGACGCACCTCTGGAAGAAGAAGAAGAAGGTTGAATTTTCTGATAGGCGGATACGGAAGGAGAAGCAGAGGCCGTTGGTGTTGGCTGCTGTGCTTCCTCTTCGTCGGAGGAAGCGTAGTTTGCCACCAAAGACTCCATTGCCGAGATGGAAAGGGAGAGGGCGAGGGACAGTCAAGAGGGGGTGACACTTCGGCCAATTCTTTATATAATAAATAATTTATTATTTTAATTAGTAAATATATCAAAATAAAAAATTTATAATACGACGTTTATTCTCTTATTCTACCCTCTTAAAATACATGTCATCGAATATTTTATGATAGTATAATAAAAAGTAAAAAGTAACACTATTCTAATATAAATATAACATTACCTTTGATTAAAACTAAAATTAAAAAATTAAAAACAATTGCCTATATTTTTTATATATACTTAAAATAAGAGATACCAAATTTGACTAAATTTAATGCGGGGTTCTCTAACTCACATATTAACTAAATCTATTGTAAATAACTAAAAATAACACATTAATTATACTAACATATATAAGTGTCACGTCACATAGTAAAACATAGACATAAAATTAAAGAATAAAACTAGCATTACTCAGAAAATAATGCTAGATAAATTTTTTAATTTTACACTTCTACAAAGGAAGTCGGCAAAATAGATTTGTCACCTTGGAAAAAGGATTGGCATCAAGAGTTGGGCACTGGGATCCCTTGTCGGCTTGTCCCGAATCCATCGATTGCTAATGGACTATTCGAACTGGCAAAGCAAGTTGGTAATATGGATTTGTTACCCCGGGAAAACAATCAACTCTAAGAGTTGAGCACAGGGGTTCTTGTCCCAAATTCGATGGTTGTTGATGGACTATTCGAGCTGGTTTCGTGGATTTATTATAATTGTTAGAATGATTTTCTAATACTTTTAATAAGATATTATTTCTTTTAGTACTAACTAAGTAGGTACTAACAAAATTTCATCATACGTCAAAAGAATAAAATGGAACATTTGCCTGAGATAACTTAATCAATTCAACAATCTTTGTATTAACTTTAAAAGGAACCACAGTTCTCTAACATAATTAACTCAATTTATGTTATGCCTCTGATTATTATTTACAACAAAGACCTTAAACATATTATTACCAATCTTTGAGCAGCTTATCAGCAACATCTTTGTAGCTCACTTTCTTTTTCTTCGTGGGAATCACATCATGATCCGAAGGTTGCTTCACGCTTTTGAAATCTTCTTTTGCAGTTTCAATCTTCTTCAATCCGAGGCTTGGAATCATGTCCAACAGCATGGCTTCGAATCGGTCTGTTTTATGCTCCAATTTCTCCATTTTCTCGATATCTAGGAAATTATGTCTTCCACTTGTTTCTTTTTCGATAAACTCTGCTTCGTTTACCTCTCCTCTGTGTGATGGTTCAGCAGCTTCTACTACCTTCTCCTCTTCAACATCAGAGCTTTCATGTCCTGCCATTTTCTGCCTTTTGTTTCCAGCTTGAGCTTTTTCAATTGTGTTTTCCTCATTAGAGCTGGTTTCGTCCAACTCGTCATCGCATATTTTAGCAGGCCCTTTTCGCTTCTGAATCCGAGGTCTTCGGGTTTGAACGACTGGTGCCTTTCCTTTGTGCGAAACAGTTCTCGAAGATCTTCCTACTTTCCTTTTAGCCGCCTTCCCAGTTGAAGCAAGCAATGGAGGCTTCTCCACAGTTTTTCTTCCATGCTTTACTCCCTGCTTTAATAAAGATATCATTTGTGGCTTTTTGGAGTCATCCAACATGGTTGGGGAAGAAGGGTTTGTTTCATATCTGCAGTACAATAGAGAAGAACAATATGAATCAGTCGGATCAATTAGAATGCCTAATCCAGAGGGGAAATGCCAACTGATTTTACACACCCGCAAGCCCCATTCTACCATGTCAAACCTAATAATTCAATAATCAAAACTCCAAAGCACTATTCATCGATAAAAGGACTTGAAGATAAAAAGGCCATAACAAAAGCTTATTATCTTTTATGACTTTGCACTTGAATAGTTACTAACTAGCAATAAAAAAAGATAAAGCGCATGTTAATTTTTAAAGTTAATAATAAAGAACAGTGATTTAGTAATTAAGTCTCTGTCGTTAAGATCACCACAAAAAAATCATATTTTTGTCACGTAAGCTTCTCTATTGAGCGATTTATAAAGATAAACAACTTCCAATAAAAATTATAAAGATAAACAAATTGGAAAACTCAATTACATGATGCTGAAGAAAGAGAAACATAAAGATCATGTCAACTACAATATCTAAAACAATCTTTCATATCCAGATGACCACATGCAGCAAAACCCTTTACGGGTGACTCATGCTTGACACGGCACAACTAGGAGAGTAACAAAATAAGCATCATTTTCTGTAGATTTTATAGAAGTGTTATATAGGAAATAGTTCACCAGAAAAATAAAATTTAATAGATGGCATCACCTTTCTTCAGTCGGCTTGTTTTATATCTCAGAATAAGCAGAAGACAATTGAAAAAACCAAAAAATCATCAATTCTCTACTTAAACGTATTTCTGCTCTTAAATGAAAACATGAAATGATCACATGTGAAAATACAAATGACATTATCTGAACCCACCCTTTTTCATTGAGCTCTTTCGTCCCAATAGGTTTCAAGCTATATGAATCTTCTTTTAATCTTTCGCCTCTCTCCATACAGTCTTCTAACCATTGAGACCCAACAATTTGCAACTTATGATTCAGTTGGAAGTTTTTCTCTGTCGCAGTGACACTGTACAATAGCACATAGCATGAACTCGAATTATAAAATAAAAGTCAAATTACACTTATTTCACGCCATATTTGAACAAACGAAAGTTCAACAATTTCAGTAATCATACTTGTTAGAAAGTGAGAGGATAAAACTCACTCCAAAAGCTAGATCAAGAAGTGAAAAAATCTCCCTCATATTTATACATGACTATTTGCTTTGATTCTATTGATGTGGGACAACACCCGCCCACATGTCTAGCGTGATAGGTTTTTCTTTTATTCTCGTCTAGCGTGTTTAATCGGTCCTCAGATCGTACAAATTTAGCTCTGATACCTTAGAAAGTGAGAGGGTAGAACTCATTCTAAAAGCTAGGTCAAGGGATGAGGGAATCTCCCTCATATTTATACAGAACCGTTTGCTTTGATTCTGTCAATGTGGGACAACAGTACTTTTCTAAGTGCCAACAATATATCCATATAGAACATTTAATCGACAAGAGTAGTACAATTTTCAATACATCATCAATTTCCACATTCCTATGCCCATAATTATGTAATTTATTTTTAGTTGTAATTACTTGTCTCATGAGTTGAACTCAGTAAAATTAAAAAGTTAAGACTCAAAGGATTCGATCAAGTATAAAATAGACATAACTGTGAAAAGAATGAGTTATAGATTACTAACTGAAAAAACCTCAAACTTATGATAAAGACTACTCCAAGCAACCAATAGTTGTAGGTCATTCCATTCTTGACAAAATAACGGAAACGAAAATCCTTGATCTTTATCAAATAAAAGTATTTTTTTGTAAGAAAATCATATTTACTAATTGAAAGTAACCTTTTCAAAACTGTTTGATAGTTGGTCTCTGTTCCTGGTTCTGAAAAGACAATCAAATGCGTGGCAGAGGCGATATCATCACATATCTTTCCTCCACCCATGACAACATCAACTTTAAGTCGCCTAAGGGATAGTACTGACAAGATTTCCCAGTTCGCATTCCTTCACACAGATATGACTGAACTTAATTCAACCACTTTGGAAAAGATATATTAAAAGGACAATGTCCCTCACCCAACAACCTGCCACAACAAAACTTACAAAGATTCAACCAATAGGTGGAAATATATGTGGCAGTCGAGGAATCGCCGCCATAAGCCCTTTGGACAGTATTTTCTCTTGTAATAATCAATACTTTTTGTATCTTCTGATCTTTCCATAGAGTCTAGGAGCTGAAACAAAAAAACATTATCATCCTTTTATTTCCAATTACCATGGACAGTATTTTCTCTTGTAATAATCAATACTTTTTGTATCTTCTGATCTTTCCATAGAGTCTAGGAGCTGAAACAAAAAAACATTATCATCCTTTTATTTCCAATTACCATTACTGCACTGTTCTCTTGAAAAAGATACAGGCTACAAGAAATCAATGCACCAAACAATATGAATATGTTGACAACAATCTCATTTTAAGATATAACCTGCTTGATGTCCGCACTTTGAAGATCACAATAGTAAGAGTCAGAATATTCATCAATTTCCTCAAGTAATTTTTTCTTTGAAGAATCAGATAAATGGAGGAAGTACCTATAACACAATTATATTCACTCAACATTAAGAAAATTACACAATCCATAATTGTTAAATTCAAATAATAGAAGACAGGATTACCCACTTAGGCTGTAGAGGGATGAGTGCCTTTTGTAAAGAAGAATCCATCACCCAAGAGCAGTTAATAACATCTCCATGACGTTTTGCGGCCTCATATCTTATTCCTGCCAGAGTTTGTTTATTTTCTTAATCTAGTCATAACTGAGAGAGAGAGAGAGAGAGAGAGAGAGAGAGAGAGAGAGAGAGAGATGTACCCTTGCTATTTTCTGCAACGCAATGCGTAACTGAGTTATTCAAATTCATGGAGAATGTGCCCCCATTCTCGACAATCATTTTATGTATGGAATCAAGCGAATAGTTTGGAGGAACATTAGCAATATCTATGCACGTCAAGGAAGATTTCAAATACAACCAAAGGCTGTTAGGAAACAATCGGGTAAGAGAGATAAAAGAAGTGAATAAATCCAAAATATTTTTCAGTGCATCCATAGAAAAAGACTTGTTATAACATAATAAGCAAAATAAAATTAATGAAAAATTAACACACGGATTTTCCAAACATTTAATTGATTAATGAAGCATAAACAAACAGTTAGGTACCATAAAGTGGAACTTTCCTTCAGCTAAAAGGCTGTTCTTTTATCAAAAACCGAAATTATATTAAAGAACAAATGTAAAAAAAAAAAAAACTGGAGAAAACAAAATTTTTGACAAGAAAGACGAAGACTAAACAATTTAGTAGCACCTTGTCTTTCCAATAAAAAAAACCTCAAAAAAAAAAAAGGATCTATCACAGGTATTTTGAAGCATATGGCAATTTAAGGTTAACAGACCATAAATGGCAACAAACCCACCCCCACCCCCACCCACAATAAAAATTTAAAAAGTTAAACTTTCATTTTAACAATAGATAACCATGCAAAGAGTAGCATAAAACTGGAAAGGCAAGAAAAAAACAATAAAACAGAAATATGATAGAGAAGAAGTTACAATGGCATGAAAACCAATGAAATGTTTGCTTCAAAAACTGAAAGACTTTTCAAACGCTGACAAAGGGAGAAGGAACAATGGAAACAGAAAGAATTCTGTGTACGTTTTGCAGGATACAAAACATCATATTTGAAAATATTAGAGAGTCCCCTTTAATGTCTGAAATGTCAGTCTGCACTAAATGAGAAGGAACAACAGGCACAATCCTCTTCTCTCCCTTCCGAGAAGGTTTCACTTGCTTCAGTTTACCATATTGCAGACCACTATAATCTGTAACCCCTTTTGTTGTACCATTGCTTGATTGTACCAAATGAATAAAAGCTGCAATAAGAAGAAAACATTAAACAACAATAATATATAAAGTACGAAGCCCTGGTTAAATTGTTGGTCATACATTTTCTTTAAGGATTTTTGCATGCACTAAATAGAAAGTTTTTAAAACACAAAATGTCTCACATTGTACATCAAGACATTCATGCCAAGGCTTGTCATATCTTACTCGGTCTACACGTGGAAATCTCAAACTATATGGAGCAGCAAATACCTACAGGAATAGAATAAGAAATCAGAGCATGACCAAATTATGAAAATCATACTGAGAAATTTTTCATGAAACAAAAAGACAATCACACTCCCTGTGGAAGATATATTTCAACCAGGGAAAAAGTGAGACAGAATAATAGGAAATGTTTGAACCAGACCTTAGAGTTTATGGTTCTGATATCACTTGTAACAGAAAGGATTAACGATCTGCCAAAAAATAAAACAAATTGGTGGGACGTTGCGGCCAAATACTGTTATAAGTAAATAGAGTTTTTTTGTCATTTCATAAGAAACGTAGCGGATATGGATACTGACTTCTCAGGGCTTTCAATCCACACATCTGGTCTCTCTTTTGAATTATTTGTAACTTGATAAAACTTTGGTGGTGCGCTCTTTGGGTAGTCATTCTTCCTGAGAAGATAGAAGAGGAAGTCATAGCAAGTGTCAACAAATAGACAATAAGAAACACGACAATGTAATATCTCGAAATGTTGGCACATGAAATTGAATAACATGCTGATTCTATACGATTTCTTCGGCATCATCTTCCGAGATGTCAGCTAAAAATGTTATCAACAAACTGATAGGGTTGCTATAATGTTCAGTGAGAAAACCAATAATATGATAATAAAGAAATGTGGCGGCAAACTTTTGAGGGTTTTTCCAGCTTTCCCTTGCAATTCACTTTACCAGGAAATGCTTTGATAACCCATAGACGCCTCTTCGTCCTTTAATACTCTAAAAACCTCCTACAGAATTGATACTAATTTCACTCTCCTGACGTCTGAATTACCCCAACAGCAAATACTCTTAACTTTGTTACCTTCTAGAATATGGGATCCATCACAAATAAAACTAGTAGCTCCAAAAAGAAAAAGAAAAAGAAAAAGCTACATGTAATCACCAATAAAATTTGTGCCAACACCACCAAGCTATTTTTCATATATTAATTTTCCAAGAGTACCTAAAATAGGGCTTTAGTTTGTTTACCACCGTATTTAACTCATCATCAGAAAGACCAGTACCAACTCTACAAAAGGAAATAAACCTGCATTTAAAAAAACAAAATGAAACATCAGCTTGTGATAATATAATGAAACATAAAATTAAAGTTAAAGTACAAAATGCTAAATTTTGGAAATATGTTTAACTTAAATTCTAAATTTTGTTTTTGTATAAAATAAATTTCGAACTTTGAGATTCATTCAACTTAAAATTTAAATTTTGACCAAAATGAATTAAATATTTGTACAGTGAACAAATTAGACCATTTGGTTTTTGCTCTGATAATATTTATATATTTTGATCTATAATTTTTTAATTTTAATTTTATAAATTAAAATAGACTGAACAAAATCTACCAAAAACAAAGTATAAACTAAGTCCAGACTGAAAAAATCTAAAACCGAAACCAAACCGAGTAAAATCGAAAAAAAATGGTTCAAGATTCATTTTGTTAACAGTGCAAAATTCAATGTTCATTTTGTTAAAAAATTCAGGGTTAAGTAGAATAAATTTCAAAGTTCGAGATTCATTTTATTGAAATACAAATTTAGGGTTTAAGTTGAGCGACTCTCAAAGTTCCGACTTTAATTTGTACTTTACCATAAAATTAAATATACTGTACAAGAAATATAAAAGCATAAGGAGAGCTGACTCAAAGAACAATTGCTTTCTTCAATCTTTCAGCATCATAGTAAGAAAGAAGAAGCCAATACACATCTATAAGAATGGAGAATAATTTAAGTAACAAAGTGAAATTAGGTAAGTATGGACAACCACTAGAACTGAAAGTTGTTATGGCTTCACTCGTTGCTGTCCAAAGCTTGCAAATTTGGGGTCATCAATTAGAATATAGGAACAGTTTTCATTAAACAAGAACGAGAGATCTTTCTAATGAGAAGTTTAGGTTTTAAGCTTCCAACAGTACCACAAAATGTTTCAGAGACTATGGTTCTCTTTTTAGCCCTACATTCAGAGAAATGAAATTTTCTTTTTCTAAATCTTCTGATTAGTCATTAATATATTTCTTGTCAGCTTCTATCATTTCTCCTAATTAATGTCCTAACCAGAATGATCTAAGAAAAAGTAATGCGACTAAGTTTAAGGGAAAAACATAATACCGCAGAAAAAAAAAAAACTAGCCATCACAATTTGGGTAAAAATGTAGTTTCTTTCCGCACCAAAGATACTCAAAAAAACAGTTACCAGATAAAATATCTTTGTTTTTACTAATAACCCGGTAGACATCATCACCACGATCTTGATAAATTAAAAGAACTACAAATACTGCCTACATTCTTGTGGACATAGTTCAAGCACTCTGAAATTAGTCTGACCGTAAATGATTTGAGAAATTAATGTTTAGCAAAGTTGACAAAAAATGGTAAAACAAATACTCAAATTATGGAGAGAAAAATGCACAGCAAGAGAAACTTTCCAATAAAAAAAATACACATATTTCTTTAACATTTAACTAACTGGACATGACATATCTCCAGTTAATCATCAACCAAGTTCCTCACCGTGTTGGATATGTATTTGAGGATGGACGGTCAGCAAGGCCCACCAAAAATTGGGCTACCTTCAAAATTAATATCAATAGAATATTCATAAACGTAACTGCAAAGAAAACTAGTTACTGAAGAAGTAGGTAAGTTTACCTCCCCTCCACGACGACCAGAGCCATAGTATCCACCTTTTAGAAAGCACAAAAAATAAATTATTCCAATGTCATACTTGAATATATTAAAAACCAAAAAAAAAAAAAAAAAAAAACTGACCGACCAATAATAAGGACATCTAAGTCAGAACCGGCACGAATGTAATCGGGCTTCAATTTTAACCACTTTCCACTCCGGTTGCCAGGTTCCCATTTAGAATCAAGGTCTTTTATGACAACACCCTCATCCCTAAGAAATATTACAGATCGCACAAGAACTTTTATCAAGGACCATGTAAAAGCAAAAACATCTAACTACAATGGACAGCTAAGGGCTATGTCTAAATTTTTGTATCTGCAGTTAAGTTTTTGGCTTTTGGTGCATGTCAAATACCTAATCCACAGATTTCTCAAGCTCAATTGGAAAATTGTTTGAACTTCAATTAAAGAAATCAAGCAATATAAAAGAATTAAACTATGCAAAGAATCATAGAACAAAAATACTATGCAACTAAAAATATGGATTCTTCGTAATCAGTTAATTATTTGTATAAACATTATAATAATATGTAAATTATGATAACTGTTAATTTGAACAAAAAATACTGGACAAGGAAACAAATTCAACCAATTACACCATCACGGTATCCAACTAGAGTTTTTCTTGTCTTAAAAAGTAATGAGCTTTTTTTATAAGAAAATAAAGAGTCATTATAAAAAAGTTTAAAATGTGGGATTCTAACCCACGCCCAAACTAAAATTATGAACTTTTAATTCTGTACCATAGCAAGAAACTCACCTATTTTCAATGGTGTCATTAAAAAATCTCTCAACATCATCCACACTATTAGCAATCATTGACCAGCAAGGCTCCCCTAGTGAAACCATGAGTGAGCTAAACAAATATACAAAAGAAACTTAATAGACAGAATTTTAGAGAGTGATTAATTTATGCATATGCAAATCATAACATGCATTTCTTTTAGAAGACTAGGCTTTGCACAGGCGAGTTTTAATGATACATATATGTATGAAGATAGTATTCTAAACTATGAGAGACCTTTTGGATGAGTACTAATCTTTTAAACATAAAAAATAGTCAATGTAAATAAACAAGTCAAAAGTCACAGCTACAGTCTAAGAATTGAGTTGCCTAAAAAAAAAAACAGAACAATGGTTGAAAAGTAACAGAAGAGCAATACATATTTTGAGAATGCCCACCAAGAAATTCAACTTTAGTTAAAAGTTTGTTTTCTATCCTCACTACACCAATCCATGGGCAATCAACTCGTACAAGAATTTTGAATGATTTTTATTTGAATTGTGAGATTGTTTTCTATTCACAGGGGTGTTCACTTGTTCTTTTCCAATTAGAAAGCTAGTGATTTTTATTGAAAGATGCATTAATTATTTTATTTAGATATATTAATTTATTTGAATAAATGAAGATCAGGTTTATCTAGATTTAAGTTTTTTTGAGTTTATTTTAATATCCCATAAATCATGGGATTAAGATTAAATTTTGTGGGATATTAAATGCTCTCTATTGTATGTCATAACTTTTATTAACTATTGTACGCCACAATATCAAAATAAGCATGATTTATGGACTAAATCAATAAGCATATTTCTAACAGGTTTTGAGGAGAAAAATAAAAGTTATGACATACAATAGTTTGTTTGATACTAACAAAGAATAGTTTGTGTGTGCGCCCGCGACATGTGTGCCACACATACTCAGCGTGTGTGTCTATTTGCATGTATGTGTGCTCGTGTGTGTCCTGGTATGTGTGTGCGCGCGTGTGGGGTGTGTGGGTGGGTGTTCGTATTTGTGTGCGTGTGCGCGTGGTGCCTATGTGTGTGTACATGCGCGCACCTGTGTGCCTGTGTGCGTGTGCGTGTCAAAGTGCATCGTGGGCGTGCGCAAGCTTGCCTATGTTCGTGGGTGTGTGCATGCGCAGGCATGCCTGTGTGCGTGGGTATATTATGGATGGAAAAAATTAATACAAAAAAAATGAGAGAAATAATGTTCTTACGAGACGGTCGTTCAACTTTTAGACTATCAACAGGTAATAAGATTTCCAGACGACCCTTCAACGGCTTTACAACTTTACGAAGAAGCTCGTGTCGTTCCTTTAAGCACTGGTGAATAACACTAGTATCGCCAGCATATAGAATATCAAACACAACATCTAGGAAATCTCAAGTTAAGGTACACAGTAAAATTTGACATTGACTAATCTAATGCTCCGAAAAACCTGGTTAATAATAGACCGAGTAATGTAAGATTTAGAAAGGATACAGCATAACTGCACAAGCAACAGAGAGAGAGAGAGTAAGCTCCTCACCATAATTTTGATATAAATTAAAGCAAAAAAAATTAAACTTGGGAAGGAAAAAGAAGGAGAAATATATCATCAAAAACCTGTCTATTGTCATCAAGTCCATCCTTTGCTGCCTTTGCTGGAAAATAGAAGACGAAATAGCTTATGTATCTGTATGGATGCCAAAGGAATAAACAAAAACTTTTAAGCTGAAGCTATTAGATTAAAATCATTAAAAACCTATTTCCTGATTTGAGCCAAACTCAGCAAACCGGTTCAAAGAGTAGTCCCACACCAACATCTCCCCATCAAGAATGCACCTAGATAATATTTAAGGGTTAGTTATCCTTGGCAAACTACTGATAAGGTAGAAGGGTGGAACTGAATATAGTAGCAGGATACAGTAAGGAAACACACAGATAGCTAGCACACCACAAATCCAGCTATCCATGGATTTGGCTCCAGCCTTCCGGCGAAGTTCACACAAAATGATCGATGATCCTCTCTCTCTAACAACCAACTCATCACCCCTTTCCCACAATCCCCACAGAATCAATATAACAAAAATACACTCCCCACTAATAGCGTCCTCCCCACAAAAACATACAAACATTCCCAAAACTACCCTTGACAGCAATCAGCCAATTTCTTCCTACGGCTGTAAATTTTTCCAAACCCTGCTTCTGTATCAACTACTTTACACTACAAGAAACCCTTGAGTCAAAAAATTCTCATACAAACTGTTAGTTAACATGTGATTGAAAGAGGGAACCTATTGCAATAAAATTGAAAGTTCAGTTCACTATCCAATCTTCAAATCCACTCAAACATGTATGTAAATTTCACAATAACATATAGAGCTAGAGAAAAACTGGTAGAGCGTGGATTGAATTTGAAGAGAAATTACAAGTGGCAGAAATAAGTCAGAAATATAAGCCAATTGGAAGTATCATTACCTATCAACAAGGACATTGTGAATTATTACATCAGACATCGCATGCTCATATTCGGCGTGATCAAGATAGTTCCTGCATAAGATTAAAAAATAAAATGTACAATAAATCAACAGTAAGTTAATAGCATTTAATGCGGACAAATTCATGCATTCTACTTTTTTCAATGAGAAGATATAGAGTGAGTCAAATTACAACGGGAAAACTACCAAACTTCTGATTTGCCCACATTATGAGCTTAAATTGAAAATGAGTAATGAAATGCAGAATATGGAACATGGAAGTCATTAAAAATCTTTTCGTACATAAAGACACTGAAAAAAGGTTACTGATATGGTGAGACAAACAGGCAATCATCTAAATACATTTACCGTGAAAAGAAATGCAATTCAGTTCCATTTTTGTGAATTTGGATCCGGTCACCATCGAACTTGCATTCAACTACCACTTCCTTCCCATGAAGCTGGACAAGATAAAAATAGGGAACTAAAAAGCAGATAGTAACACTTTTTTAACCAAATACTTTAATTCCATATTTTCAATATCTTCTATCAAAACAATAACAAAAAAAAAAAAAAAAAAAACTCGAGACAGAAGATGAGTGACATTTAAATTTTTCAAAGCCCAGTACCTTTTTCCATGCAATATTTGCATTACTAACTCTCATAGCTAACTGTGGGCGAACCGCTTTTCCAACTTCAATGTCCTTTTCAAATCAATGAGACAATAATTATTAAACAGCCAGATAAATTAACTAATGAAGAAAAGAAAGGATAAATTCGATTTTCTTTACTAGTTTTGTTATAAAAAAGAAATTTCTATTAACATAAAGAATTCACAAAAAAGAAAGATAATAAATTTTTTTAAAGTGATCACCATTTAGGTCATAGATATTGCCTCTGAGTACAAATTCTTATAAGTATTAACTCATCTTTAAAAACACCTATCATATCCCACGATACTTGACAAATAAGAGTTCTTATCAAAATTATTTGTTTCGTGCCTAACCTTCAAACCCAGAATGTAGCTACTACATCATTCCACCACAAACTTCTTTGTATCTTTTTCATCTTCCACAGATGAAGAGTTTAGATCAAATTGATTACACAAGGAAATCAAATCCAGATTATTAATCATTTGCTCGTGGTGATTTCATCATCTTTGACATTATAGAAAAATGTAGCATTTATCTAGAAAAGATATGCTCACTTTTCTCTAGGATAGATAAGTAGCGGCAACCCATCAACCTTTAACAAATTATTAATCTTTTACATAATTAACAAAACATTCTCTAGGAAAGCCCGAACGAGCAACACAATAGTCTCAAACATTAAATACTTAACTGTCATGATATGTAGTTTATGGTAGTTCCATTATTCATGTTCTAAGTGGTTAATTCCAATAGGATAGATTATGGCAGGATGAGAGTTATTGGTAGAGGAGTTATGCAAACTGCCTTTCCCCTCTCTCATTAGGTTCTAAGAATGTAAAAACGGTGGTGAATGAAATCAAGTTGTTTCTTTTCTTATAGTGTTAGATTAGATGGTAGTTTTCTTTCTCTTTATTGTTACGAAATTGTAACATTAACAGAATAGTCAACAAAAGCAACTTTAAAATTTTCATAAAACCTGACGTTTATGACGTTGACGCCTGTCTTTTAACTTTTCACAAACCAACTTCAGGTCACAAGTGACATTGAAGATGTCCTCCGCATCAGGATGAAATTCATGAAAAATGCTCTTTTCAGTAATTCCTAATTTCAAATCTACATGCAAATACCAAAAATTACAAATTAAAACATTCGATAAATTTATTTCAAAGAAATCTGAAATTCCATAAAATTGGCATTAACCTTTAAGGATTATCATGACTATCCACTTCATTTCTTGTGCATTTGTCCGCCTGATCAAATTAGAAAGTATTGATGTCTTCTCTTCTCTGCTGTCACATTTTTCCATAATATTAAGAATAAGCAAATGGCCATTAGTTTACGCTCAAAGCTAAAAATTCTCATTACAAATTCCAGCAAAGAAATTGCATATTCCTATATATTTAGATATTTTCCTATCAACCACAATGTTGCACTATAATCTTCTTCTCCTTAGAGTTTCCCAGTAGTCTGGTAGTCTTCTGCAATAATCGAGAAGAAAAACAACATAGACAACAGCAACAACACAAATTTGGAAATAGACTCGGATAAAACTATCCACAGGATAGAAATAGACACCAAATGGTTTCTTCGTATAATATTCAATTTGATAATCCTCACACTCATAGACCCTCTATTAATAACAAACTAACCTAATTAAAATACCTAAATTACCCACTAATGTATTACTAACATATAATATTAATTCTCAAAATATTCCCTTAATCTATTCCCAACATTATATCCCCTTGAAATAGACCTTGTCCTCAAGGTTGCGAGTTCTCCAGCTTCTCCAAAGTCCATACAAAATAGTTTTTGACCCAACCCACTAGGTGTGCATTTCTTTTTCTGTCAACATAATTATTTATGATTTTATTTCTAGATCACCATTATTTTCTTTTTAACCCAACCAAGACTTAAAATATAAAGGATAGAGTGACAAATTCAATTCCATTGCCCCAACTTCAGTTCCCTTATAGTGACACTCGTATGAGGGTAATGATTGAGTTGCATAAAATAAAGCGTTATCATCAGATACAACCATCCATCATAGTTTGATTATTATTATTATTTTAGTAATCATTTTTATGATTAGATAGAATACCACCACTCCAATAACTTTATTTAAAAACTTATAAATCATGACCAATATGATAGATATTCCAAAAATTTTATTGATATTCATATTCTAGGTTATTGGATTTACCAACTTTAAAATGTAAATTTATTCTGCCTTAATTATAAATATGATATATGGTCCACCAGTGGCCAAAGCCAGATGAAAGCTCAAAACAAGAAAAGTACTCAAGAAGATGAACATCTTGAACTAGAATAACCACATATACCCATTGAATCATAAAACTACTGAGGTATGGTTATCTTTCCTCAAGAATTCAGTATATTTTTCCCATTAGAGTGGGAGAGCATTCCTAACCTGCTGTCTTTTGAAGCCAAATGGTCTAGTGTTTCATTTAACTCCTTGATTGATAGACCAAAGGATATCATTCCCTGCCTACGCTGCAACACCTACACAACAAAGAAGAATGCAGTAATTTTCAAACATCATGTGATGCAAATAAAACTCATTCAGCGGAGTGTTAGCTGTCCAATATAGTTTTTTTTTTTTATCAATGGAAGGATATGTCTAATTTATATAGCATAATGGCCTTTTATGCTACAATGACTGTCTACTTTTTTGCAATAAGAAACAAAATATTTTGATACCACATCATGACTCTTAAGCTTTCAAATATTACTCAAGTGTATATTGTTACTACATTAACATGTATTATGTAAAGTCTAAAATTAACTAAATTTATCATCATCGTCTCGAAACTCAAGAAAGAAATCAAAATAAACTAGAACTAATGGTACAAATTAGGTTAGAAGTGAAAACCTTTGAAGAGGAAATTAACATTCTTACTTCTTTCATTCATAGGGTTTACAGATTTATACACAAAACTTGAGGAAACTTTCCTAATTTAATACAATATCAAATCTTTTTAAATTAGAAAAGTATCAATCTTAATATTTACACATTTTAACACTCTCCAAGTTGGAGTATAAATGTTAATCATGTCCAACTTGTTACAAAGATAATTCACTTGGCTTCCATTCAGATATTTTGTGAGTAGATCTCCAACTTGTTTTCTAAACTTCACATATCCTATAAAATTTTATATTCTTTTATTTTTTTAAGAATGAAGTGACATTAAATTTCACTGTGCTTAGTGCATTTATGAAACAATATTAAAGAAAATATGAAGAGTAGTTTAGTTATCACACCATAATTTTACTGATAATGAAGTTTTAAGGCCAACTTCATGCAACAGTTGATATATTTTTACATAATTTCATATGCAGTTTGAGTCATAGCCTAGTATTCATACTCCGACTGGATCGAGACACAACTTACTGCTTTGTACTTTTCCATGAGACCAAAATTTCTCCTAAAAAAGCACAATAACCCATAGTTGATCTTCTATCTAAATTTTGAAGTTGCCCAATTTGCCTTAGATAAACATTCAATATTAATAAACTCATGCTACCACGTCAAGAGCTTCTTTTAAGTAATGCACAATTTATTCTTAAGTCGTCCAGTGGTTCACTGTCGAAGAAGCCATGAACTGACTTATGATACTGACAATGTAAGCAATATCAAAACAAGTCACAGAGAGATAATTCAATTTTCCCACTAGTCTTCTATATCTTTCGGGACCTTTTACAATTGATCATCTTTTGTGAGTTGCATATTAAGAACCATTGGCATACTCCTTGGTTTAGCTCTCAGTTTTCTCGTCTTAGTTAATAAGTCAAGTACATATTTTCTTTGAGATAGTCTTTCTTCCTCATTGTTACCTTAACACCTAAAAATTACTCTAAACTCTTATATCCTTTGTATGAAAATAAGTACGGAGAAAAAATTTAAGAAATGAAATTTTCATAATTTCAATCCCAGTAATGAGATATTATGAACATATAGAATTTGAAAAATGATACCAGCTTCAAATTATTTATAAAAGACAAAATGATCAAATTTGCCCTTTTCATTCCAAACCTTTTGACTACCTGACTAAATTTTCCAAAGCAAACTCTCAGACTCAATTTCAAAGCATACAAGATTTGAGCATATAACAAACTTTCTCGTACTCCCCTTGAGTAACAAACTCAGATGGTTGCTCCATGTACACTTCCTCCTAAAGATTATCATGTAAGAAAGCATTCTTAATGTCTAACTGATATAAGTGTCAACTATACGTAGTTGTCATGCAGAAGAATAACCTTACAAAAGTCAATTTAACCACATGAGAGAATGTATCATAATAATTTACTCCATAAGTTTGAGCATATACCTAAGTAATAAGAAGAGCTTTAACCTTATTTAATGGCCCATCAAAATTTATCTTAGCTGCAAATACTCATTTACATCTAACAGGTTTCTTTCTTGTTAGTAAAGTTACCAAGCCCCAAGTACCATTGGCATCTAAAGCATTTATTTCCTAAATCATAGCACTTCGCCAGTCAGGATCAAATAAGATTTCATTAATGGTTTTGGCAATGTATATAAAGTCAAGAGATGCAACAAAGAAGCAAGAGAAAGTTGATAGATGATCATAAGATACATATAAAGAATTACTCTAAGTGCATTGTCTTTAAATAGCAATTGGAACAGCAACATCATTTTGGACTGGATCTGACTATGAAGATACTAGTGCATGACATGTATAAGGAGGTTTTGGTAGATAAGAATAGACCTGAAGATTAGGAGGTTGATGTGCCACGGATCCGTCACTTTTCAAAAATTCACTGGAGATTTCCTAACCAATTTTCAAGTGTATTTTTTGTAGGTTTTCATAGAAGATCATATGCTAAAGTCATTAAGTCAACCATCAAATATTTTGTGGTTACTTTCTTGATAAAGCATAGATGGAGAATGAGATCATTTCTCTCCACTCGAGTTTGAAGCTAAGTCCACTTGAAGATGTGCCATAAAGAAAAAATGGCATACAAAGAAGACTTGGAAGAGGCGTTCTCATCTTGTGACAAAGAGAACCCAAGTTTATGCTAGTTTGGGCGCCAAAGGAGGAAGCGACCGAAGCACTTGAGGCCGATACCATCTAACCATTGTTGACCGAACTTCCATCTCATTGGAGACTTGAAGACTTTCCTTTTTGGACTCTTTTTTATATCCTTATTATTGTTTGTTATTTCCTTATTGGATTTAATGGTTGGACTATTGTGTTATAAGCCTCACTTGGTTTAACCTAAGTGGCCGAGTGAGTGTTTTGTTTGCTCCTTCTTAGGGCTATTTTAGTCTTTTCCTTTCTAAGGGCTCTTGCCTTAATTTTGGAGTTTATATACCCCCATTATGTTGTTGTAAACCCCAGCTAATTTTGAATCAAAGACAACCTTGTTGAAGTTCATGTTCAAGTGTGGAGAATTCTCTCCAAACTGCCACCTCCTTTTCGGTGAGTAACATCTGAATTGAGTGTGAGCGTTCTTGAATCCACTATTCGCAAGTGTAAGTAGATTCTCTAATTGCTACTCCTTCCCCCATTGTCTTCCTATAGGTGGAACTCTCCAACAAAAGGGTAGAAGCTCTCAAACAACACAATTTGGGGTGCCCCTCTAACAAAGGTGGTCATAAAAGTCAATAGGAGCAATTTTAACACCTATTTGGAACAATTCGGTTACTACATCCATAACTCTTTTTCCACAACGATTTTGGCTACGAATTTTGGAGAAAGTATTCTTCACATCTAGAGAAAGTTGTTGTCCAAAAATTGCATCAAGATCATCCATATTCACGGAAATATCGCCTCTCAAAGTTGGGTCCGATTCTCGGCCAAAGGGTGAGATTTCGCATCCGTCGACCAAAATCTTTTTGGTCATAACTCCTTCGTCTCAACGAGTTAAGCCATGATTTTTGGAGAGCCTTCATTACACACATAGAAGTGCTTCTGTCCAAATTTCGTTCAAAAAGGAGTAGATTTGACGAAGATATAATTTCTTAAAGACA
Source organism: Begonia masoniana (assembly GCA_022432975.1). Classification (NCBI taxonomy): domain Eukaryota; kingdom Viridiplantae; phylum Streptophyta; class Magnoliopsida; order Cucurbitales; family Begoniaceae; genus Begonia; species Begonia masoniana. The sequence goes on along the minus strand of CM039508.1, from coordinate 12,498,877 downwards.
GCACCCGAATCTGCCATAGAATTCTGAGTCTTCCTTTGGAGTATGAAATTCCCCTTTTCGGTGGTGCATAAAAGGTTGAGCTGGTGTTGGTGGGGTAAGGGTAGGTATCTAAGGAGCAATTGTGCACAATAGCGTAGAGCAACATATCATCATTCTGCCCCTGACTTTCATTACTAAATGAAATATGAAAGAACATAACATCAGCTGAGACAAGATATCGATTAAGATTAGAAAAAAAAACATCTATAGCCTTTTTCAAGACGAGAATACCCAATAAAAACACATTTTAATTATTTGAATTTAATTTTGTCACTTGGGGACGAACATCACAAACAAAGCATGAACTACCAAATATTGCTATTCAATAGAAAATAAAGGTTTAGAGGAAAAAGAATATGATAAGAAATCTCACCATTGAGAACAGATGAGGGCATGCGATGATTAGGAAACAAATCGTGAAAATTACACTTGCCCAAAATTGTTTTGGAACATGCATTTGAAACAAAAGAGTTCTTGTTATTTTGAGGAAGGGTCGATTTTTTTTATGCCACACCGTTTTGACATAACATGTCAGAACACGAGGTTTGATTAATGATGACATGAAAAGAGTTAGATAGACATTTTTTACCCTCGTCGCAATCATATAATCTATTATAATGATTATTCTATTCCTGCCTTAATTACCATATTGATATTTAAAACACTATGAATCAAATGTGGTTCTTGAGGGTCCTTTTGTGAACACATTTGCAAACCTAGAATTCACAAATAAAGACACCAAAATCTTTGAACTCCGAGGACTTAGGTTGAAGCTCAGTTACATGAAATTAATTCTTAGTTCCTATTCGCAAAAAAAATCAATGACTCCCCCTAACTCATGTAAGGAAATTTTCAAGAACAAGGTTCACAACTATACCTTAATCAACTTTTTTCCAACACCCAATCATTAAGTATTGGGTTTCTCTAAGGAAATCTAAACGCATTAAAGTCTCCACCAACTCAATACCATTCAATTCCGGCCAACTCAATAACAACTCCCTCCATTAATTTGTTAACGTGGATGGCACAAAGAAATCTCCATGATGCCATTCTGGACACATCTCATAGATTCTCAACAAAATCAATTGAAAAAAGTTGTGCCAGGAAAACCCTTGGTCTTCGAAGTCTTGTGCATAAATGGCTCTTCCAACTAACATCCTCAAAAATCCTAATAAAAAAATATTCACAATAATAGCACCATATTTGTTGGATCCCACACAATGGGATCTAAGTCTCCTCTATCCATTTAACACCAATAATTGGAAGAAGTGATGCACAAAAAGGTTCATTCTCTTCTATCAAAGGAGGAATGAAAGAAAGGCTCCAACTAATCATACAACTCTGGAGTCAAATAGCTCACAAACAAAACCTTTCCTGTTTGGGGCCAAATAAAAAATAGAGGGAAATCCTGCTCCGAGGAAATAGAAATGGGAAAACAAACACTTCCATCTGGTAAAACAATGGGTGTAATGTTCACAAATAATGTGAAAACAGATTCATATAAATCCTTATCCCTCGTATGACTTTGAAAATCACCCTTTAAGTCTTAAATTCAAAGCACAAGTATGAAGCACCACTCTAAATACTATCTTTGTAAAACCTTCCAAAATAATATTCAGCTAACAAAGTGAAATGAAAATCATAATAATGAAAAATAAAAATAAAAGGAAAAAACGAAATAAAAAGGTTAAAAGAGAGTAGACATCACAAAGCTGCGCACAAGCTAGACATCACCAAAAAAAATAGAGAATTCCACACCTCAGCAGCCACAAGTGCAAAATTACCGGCGTTCGAACCTGTCTTCGCACCGCCTTTACGCCAATTAATTAGCTTAATAGCGTCCTCAGACTCCCTAGACATGCCTAGGGCGTCAATAATGCAGGTAGCGAGCACATACTCTTTGAGGCCATACGTACCGCGCTCCCTATCGAGGTTTGGCAGGATCAAGCGTATGGCAGAGAAGTAATCGGAAGGTTTGCAGAAAGTGTCGAGGAATTTTCGAAACTTCAGTCGCTTCTTCGCGGAAGATTTGCTCCTTTGCATCCAAGTGAAGAGGCTGGCGAGTACGCTGAATTTGATATCGTCCGCCATTTTCGTTTTCTTCTCGGAGAAGTCGAATTGAGTTGGAAATGAAAGCTTCAATTTGACTTGCCTCGTTCGCGAGGGTGTGTATTATTATATATGTTGCTGTCATAAAAGTCCCAAATTATATTTCCAATATTTTCTTTTTTCTTTTTTCTTTTTAAATAAAATACATTTTGAATTTGTTTTATTCGCAAATTGTTTACTATGTATTTGCTCCTATGATCTTACAAAGCAATCAATTTTTTTAATTATGTTCCAATTTCATAAATCTTACCACTGTAATTAAGCTCTAGTGTAGATTAGAATTGTCACAAATTTCAACTCGTAATATTGTAATTTGAAACCACGAGATCTTCGCTAGTGGGAAAAAATAAGTCATGATCACTTAATTTTAGTTTAATGGGTATATTATTTGATGTAAATTTTATGGAAATTAATTGATTCACATTTTAAATTGAAGAAGGAAATGAGTCTTGCAATTAAAAGTGGGAGAAGTTGAATATCTTAGGCAAATGTTGGCTAGTGCACAAAGTGGAACAGTTGATGTTAGTTATTACCAAAAATATTAACATAAATATCCATAGCGCATTGATTTTGTGTATTTTAAAAGTCACTATGCAGGTTTGATCTCCAAAACCTCACAGGGGCCAGATCGATGGTGCATTGAATTGTCGAAAAATTAGTAATTTGTTCGACCTGTTTACCTTGGTTCGTTGCATCTGATTAGGAGATGAATGAGTGGATTAGAATTAATGAATTGAGTTAACGTAAATTAATATCAAGAAGTAATTTGTTGTGATATTGCTGTACTAAATGCTGAACTTGCTTTGGCAATGTTTAGGGAGTATTGCCCTCTTTTTAAAGACTAATTCAATCATTTCTAACGACAATTACCTGTCAATTATTACTAATCATACTGTCAGTTTTGTGCAACTTTTTAATAATAAGATACCATAGATTTTCTTTTTAATTTTACATTTTGACGTCAAGCTAATGAATCCGTACACCAACAAATCCGTTATTAATTAATATAATAATGAAGATAAATTATAAATTGTTGATATAACACATTGCAACATGTGAGCATTATGTCATCAAGTAAAAATATGATAAAATTAAAAAATAAACGTAACATTATTATTCTCATAGTAAAATGCAATTTTAACCCTAATCTATGAAGTAATCTGCTGAAAACACATTATCGAATGTTCTTTGTACAAATTAGTAATATGAGAAGGAAAAAAACACTCGTTTACCTATGTTTTCAGCAACAGGTAAATTGTTCACAACACATGCGATGTATACCACTCTGATTTGACTTCAATCATTTATATCAAGAACAATAAACTGTGGCTAAGGAGATTTGTGAATCATTACCAAAAAGAAATCATATTTTTAGATTCATACCTTACTACGAATCCCTTTTGTGCAACTTTCAATACTAAAACACTGCCCGATTTCTTATAAACGGGTTAGACACATAAAAAGTGATCAGATTTTACATTCTCTGTACTCAAGTATGTATCTGTGATGACCCGACTTGACACGTATCTGGTGGAACCACTCAGTGCTCCGCGAATCCTCAGAGGCTGCTTTTGCAGCCCAGTTGGGGCCGGAGGATGACGTGTTGGGTTAAAACTCTGCGGATCCCAGAGGGTTGGGCCGGAGGGTTCGATCGTAGAAAGATGGGTCGTCACAAGCCCACATCGCTTGGGGAAGTATGTGGAAATTAAACATATGTAAAGAGACTCTCCCAATATAGCAAGACGCGTTTTAGAGCACGATTGGCAACGGATCCCATAAGAACTCCGAAGTTAAAAGTGCTTTGGCGAGAGCAATTCCAGGTTGGGTGACCTTTCAGGAAGTTCTCGCCAAACAAAGCCGTGAGGAGAGGATATTGGGCTGCGGCCTAATTCCCAGAGCAGACAATATCTTGCTGGGAATAGGAGTCGTTACAAATGGTATCAGAGTCTGTACCCAACTGGAAATGTGGTCAACGAGGACGTTGGGCCCCCGAGGGGAGTAATTGTGATGACCCAACTTGACACGTATGTGGTGGAACCACCCAGTGCTCCGCAAATCCTCAGAGACTGCCTTGGCGGCCCGGTTGGGGCCGGAGTATGACGTGCTGGATTAAAACTCCGCGGATCCCAGAGGGTTGGGCCGGAAGGTTCGGTCGTAGAAAGGGGGGTCGTCACAAACCCACATCGCTTGGGGAAGTATGTGGAAATGAAACATATATAAAGAGACCCTCCCAAGATAGCAATACGCGTTTTGGAGCACGATTAACAACGGATCCCATAAGAATTCCGAAGTTAAAAGTGCTTCGGCGAGAGCAATTCCAGATTGGGTGACCTTCCGGGAAGTTCTCGCCAAACAAAGCCGTGAGGGGAGGATATTGAGCTACGGCCCAATCCCCAGAGCGGACAATATCTTGCTAAGAATAGGGGTCATTACAAATCAAACCCAGTTGAGAGACATCCTCACAAAAAGGTCTACCTAGAAACACATTTGAAAATTTAACAAACTGTTTTTCCTGCTATTCAACCCAAATGCCTCAAAATTTAATCAAGAGGGCTGAGTTATTATTCAGTGAACTTTTTCTGTACTAATTTACGTGGAGAGATACTCAAAAGTATAAAATTTTCAGAAATAGCAGAAAGTTTTATTCTTCACAATTCACATAGGCAAACTAAACTGGAAGTAGCAGCAAGCAAGCAATAAAAAAAAAAAAGAATTCTTCTTTTCTTGCTTTTATAGCCCAGGCCTAATTTAACAGTACATTAATGAACGTTTAGTAGTCAAAAGGCCTATTTTATTTCAACAAAATGCACCCAGGCATTAGACAACTGTATATTTTTGCCTGCATTATCCAAAGAGTAAATAAATGCACAAACAATGGGTCAATAAATCAACAACTTGAATCTTGCTAGTTCTTGATCCTGCAAAAAATGAAAACGACGGTGAGAACCATTTGTCAAACAAATTTGGATGGAATACATAGTTTATCGACTTTTCAAAAAAGTGCAAACGTGCAGAAATTGGTTCATTTTGCTGCTTCTGTAGTTAGAAACGCTCAGGCAACCAAATTTACAATCAATAAAACAAGTTTCAAGCTACAAAACACGATATACCTCATTCTCTGCACATCTCTTCGTAAGGAATAAGTGTCTCATCAACAAGCATATGAAAACTACCACACAGAACAGCTCAAAAGATCAAACAGATAAAAAATGCAGGCAGATGACAATCCGGTTGGCTCACAGGGACCATTACACCGAAGACTTGGACTGAATCTTTTTATGCAAGGAAATGTCATTACATGATCAGAGATAATTCTTCTTATTATTAAATAAAGGAGAATTTCCTGTTTTTCTTTCCCTTTTCTATCTTTTTTTCTTTTTTGGGAGATGATAAACATAATTACTTTGCCCCACAGCATGGTCATCTTCTACAACTTAAGTTAATCGGTTTTGATTTAATTTTGAGATCAAACACACATACTACACAGCCCTAGCTCAAAATTTAACAAGTCATGCCATGTGATATAAACAGGTAGAAAGATAGAATCATAGATATGAGAAGAAACTGCGGAGTAAGAAAACAGATGATATTCCTACTAGGATTTAATAACAGAAATGGATTCAATTGTGACACTAAGAGCCAAGATTCACAAATAGATCCAAGTAATAAAAGTTCAGGAAAGTAAATAACAGCAATTTTATATGCTCAGTCCTTGTAGTTTAGCTTGCCTGTCTGCAAATACACCAGCAAGTAGCTTTGGAGAAAGAAGCTACTACTAACATATAAAGGAGAAACAATGAATTCAAAAGTTCTTACAAATTGAAAAGGCTGTCCATGGTTCTACCAGTAATTAAGAGAAATGAGAACCCATCAAGTAAACATGTTCACGTGTCAATGAAATTCTCATCAATCAACTTCAGATGATGACATGACATAAAGGAAAAAAAATTGAACAATCAGATGATAAGTGCTTTTAAAAGTTTATTATCACGAATGCACGCATATACACGGAAGAAATAACAAAATCCGAGACTTTGATTGACCAATTTAGATATATCTAAATTTAAAACAGTAATCGCACTGATTGAACTACATACATACAGCACCCAAACCCAAACACGTAGCAGAATTCAACATTGAAACTTTGGATACATCAGAATTCAAACCACATACCCGCAGCAGCCAACCAAACGGATCGATCAATGGCCACCGTGCTCCTTGGCGTGCTGCTGGTGCTCGAGATGGCGTCGCTCCTCTGGAAGAGCAACGAGATAGGAGAAGATCATACCGCCAAAGCAGACATGGTAGAGAGGATCGATTGAGCTAGTATCAATGTATCTGGCATGGTAATTATCTAGGCCTTTCTGCACAGCCTTCTTCGCGTAACCAGCGGACAGCATCGGCTTAACGTAGCCGGGAAACTCCTTCACTCTCATGCCCTTGATCTCGTTGTAGAAATGCCTCAGCGCCATCTTCGCTGACAACCCCTAACCCTCTAAATCAACGGAGAACCAAGGCGGTGAGCACTTTGCCTGATTTATATTCAATCCTCGGCTAAGTAGAGACCAGACCGAGAACGGGACCAGAACCGAGCCTTTTGGTCCGGTTCTGGTCGGTTTTGCCCTAAAAAATAATAGAAGTCGGTTTTTTTCCAAGAACCGAAGTTGTCGGTTCAGTTCTCGGGTTTGGTGACAAACATTTCATAGAAACGGCCCAGACCGTTCGCTGGCCACTGCCCATGCCCTAAAAAGTCGAACTCTGAGTCTTCGCTCGACAGACTTCTTCCTAGTTCATTCCCTGTTTCTTGGTTGATCTTCGCTCACGCCAGTCAGCAGTCGCCTCTGTAACACCCGGTTTCCGTTAACCGATTTACCTTTTTCCATTTATAAAGAATGTTTTATAATTAAAATATGGGTGATTTAGTGATTAGGTTAACAAGTGATTGAGCAAGGACAAAATGGTAAATTGTAATTTAATGTGGATAACGCATTTAAGGGAGGGTTTAATGAGGTTTTGCCGCCACTGTTCTCTCATTTTCCTCTTTGGGTTTTCAGCTCAAGCAGTCGAGCTCTCTAGGCTACTTTCCCTCGCCTGATTCTCCTTCAAACTAGGTAAGTTTTCCTTTCGTTACCTTGAGATTTTAGTGGCTATATAGCAGGGAGAGTACAATGCGTGTATTTTGATAAGGCTGCGAGTGTGTTGAGTTCGAGTTTAGTGTTGAGAATGTTCGATAACCAGAGTTTCCAAACTAGCTCCTTAGGTTTCTGAACGATATAAGGTTAAGGTTAGTGATGATCTAATCAGTATTCTGCTTATGACATTAGGTGTACAGAGCTTCCCGAGTAGTGGTAACCGAACAATTTCCAGGAATCCAGGTAAGTAAAGTATGCATGTGCCTTTGGGCCTACATCACAAAATAGTAGGGTTGTGCATTTTGTGAATGATTTTGTATGTCATGCATCATGTTTTTTAAAGACTACGAAAATGAATTTGTAACGACCCGGGGAGGATCGCCACGTAATTCATGACTTTACTCACTCCTTTCACTCTTTTATATATATATTTTTTTACTAAGCAGCGGAAATACTAATTCTGTAGTCACATTTAGAATCTAGACAATAAAATAAGACATTTGGCTGGGGAAATTAAAACCCAAGGGCATCTGCCGAATCTCAACGACAAAACTTCACTCTTATCTGCCGATCACTAAACGACAAAAACAGAAGAGAGCTCACATCTACCGATAAACTAAGCTACATCATCCGGTTATCCTGTGCATTTCACGTGATTCATTAATCGCCCATCGGCAGATGTAAATTCTCACATCAACCGACAGTCACGTGCATCCCACACAATTCATTAAACATTCGTCGGCAGATATCTAAGCTGCATCTGCCGATGACGTCAGCCGGCAGGTAAACAAATTGTGTCTGCCGATGACGTCAGCAAGAAGATAGACAAACTGTATCTGCCGATGACATCAGCAGGGAGATATATAAACTGTATCTGCCGATGACATCAGCAGGGAGATATATAAACTACATCTGCCGATGACTAGACGACAGAAAAAAAAATACTCCTTCATCTCCCGATTGAAACACACGATATTTACCGATAGAAGTCTCACTGCTTCTACCGATAGGAAAACGCTCTGCACCTACTGATAGAGAAGCACGTTACTCCTACCGATAAGACTAAACAACATCTCTCAATAGACATGATCATAAGTAAGTCTCAAACTTTCCAGACTTAACATTTCTATAAACAGAAATCAATGATTCCCTCAGAGTACCTATAACAGAAGTCTTAAACAAAAGATATTCAATAAATTGTACCATCCTCAATTCAGTGACCAACCAGAAAATTTCAAATCCCAGTACCATAACGCAACTTCATTCCATTTATACTTCTATATTAAAAATCATTACTAACGTTCATAGAGCATAAACCAGAGTTTCCATCACCATCCAGCCACAGACTTGCACCTTGAATACCATCCAGCAGCCAGTCCTAAACATCCTCATTGATTTTGAAGTCCTCACCTGAATGTTCTTCACCTACATCATAAGGTGTAACCGTAAGCCTAAGGCTTAGTAAGGAATGCAATACTATCACGAGTGCATGAATGCATAATTCAGAGAAAACATGCTCATAAATCATTTCTGGTTCATGTTCTTGTTCGTATTCATTATTCGTAATCATAGATCGTATTCATCTTTCATATCATTGTTCATATCACTGAACCACATTCATCATTCGTATCATAGTTCATATCGCTGAACCATCTTCATCATTCATATCATTGTTCATGTTGTGTGGGATGAGAGAGGATTTGTGCCGGTAAAGGGGGTTCGACAGTGAGTTTGATCATGGTCCCTACTGCGGGTCGTATTCTTATGTCCTACTGCGGACTGTGACATACGCCGAACCGCCCCCAACCCTCACTCATCCACGTTGTAGGGATTTTATCACCTTATCTTGTTCATGAGAAAACATGCTTTTAAAACATTTTCGTGTGCATAAAACATTGATAATGCATGAGCATGGGATTCTTTATCTCATCCTAGCTATAGGACAGAACAATCATCCAGTGTGAAAACTTACCATCGAACTACTCATCAACATAAATGCTAGACAGTAACATGAAAGAACTACTGATCATCGTATGAGTTTCTACCTAGCATCCTTTGATGTAGGGTCCTATTGACCGGGAAACCTATACATTCACTTACCTGGTCTCCTTAGCACTTTGAGCTCTTTCTCTTCAAACTTCTTCACCTAAAACATTCACATTGCAATAGTTAAAACAAAGTCCTATAAGTTCTAACCTCAAGTCATCCTAGGGTCTAATAGACAAAGCCATCCTGAATCCTTAGTCTAATGCTCTGTGCAAAATCTGAAATCCAAGAACTGAAATAGACAGATTCGACTATCGGTTACTCAGGGTTGATTGTTTTTAAATGTCCAAAACTGATTCGGAATGACATTACCATTCTCAGATTAACAATGAACTATATTATTACCCTGTTGTTTAAGGATTTGAGTTACGGGTTCAAGCTGAAAACAGAGTTAAACGATTAACTGATAACTACATTGTCTAACTCATACCTCGAGCGTAAGGTAACCGAGAAATAGCAAGGGAACTGGTCGTCGAAGGAAGGATTACAGGCAGGCAGAGGGCGAGAGCTTGCGAGAGAAGGAATCGCCGAGAATGGAGGATGTCGGCTACAGTGAGTTAATGAGGTTTAAATCATTTCCACTTCCTTTAAATATCGGTCTAAGCCCTCTATTATTACAATTTTGCCACTCGACCTAGTTTAAACCCACATGTAATTAATTACACTTGTCTTAAAATTCTAAACCGCGAAGATTAAATGTTCATGACCGTTAATACAGTTAGGAAAATTACCTAGTCGTAACTCGGGTGTTACATCCACCCCTCCTTAAACAAAATTTTCGTCCTCGAAAATTGCTTAAGCAAATAACTCCGGATAATTGTCCAACATGTCCTGTCGCCGCTCCCAAGTGGCTTCTTCAATGCCGTGGTTTGTCCACAAAACTTTCACCAATGGGATTTCCTTGTTCCTTAGAGTTTTCACTGCAGAATCCAAAATTGTACCGGTTTCTCCTCATACTCCAAAGTCGGTTCAATTTCGATTTCTGATGGCACCACAACATGCGTTGGATCACGTATGCATTTCCTTAGCATTGACACATGAAAAACATTATGAACCTTCTCCAATGACGGAGGTAATTGTATTCTGCAAGCTGTGTTTCCAACCTTTGCCAAAACAAGGAATGGTCCAATGAACCGTGGGTTAAGCTTCCCTTTCTTGCCAAATCTTAGCACTCCTTTAAATGGTGAAATCTTCAAGAAGACTTCATCACCAACAGCAAACTCGAGGTCTCTCCTCCTTTGGTCTGCATAACTCTTCTGTCGACTTTGTGCAGTCATCATCCTGTTTCTAATAATGGCGATCTTATCTGACATTTGCTGCAAGATCTCAGGGCCCAAGAGCTTTGCTTCGCCAACCTCATCCCAATACAAGGGTGACCTGCACCTCCTGCCATAAAGCGCTTCATAAGGTGCCATACCAATGGTGGACTGATAACTGTTGTTGTAAGAAAATTCAACTAACGGTAGATGTCTATTCCAAGTTGTCTGAAAATCCAACACACATGCTCTCAACATATCCTCAAGTATCTGAATGGTCCTCTCTGATTGGCCATCTGTCTGTGGATGAAATGCAGTACTGAAGGTTAACTTTGTTGTAATACCCAGCTTGTACGGATTTCGGATATAATATATTATATTATTATTTTATTATATAATGGTATTTTTGGTAAATATGTCAAATCAGGTCCGTTTCACAAAAAGAAAGCATCACTGCGATCCTAACGATTAATAGGAATTTTAAGGAAATTATGGGAATTTTTGGAGATTAAACGCTATATTTCGAGTAATTACCTTTATCGTAATGTAAATGACGTTCTCGTAAAAATAGCAAACGAGGTCCGAATTGCGAACGGACAGTTTTATTAAATCTCAAATAATAAGTTGGGTATATTGGCAAAATATGGAAATTTGAGAAAGTCGAATCGCTGGACGATTAACGAACCGAGGAACGAAATCTATAAAGAAAACTCAAGAAGGACAAAATGGTAATTTTGACAAGACAAAATTTAATAAAAACAGAAATACTTCTCCTCCTTCGACAGAATGCATTTCTTCCTCTCTGTTTCTCATTTTCTCTCGCAAACCCTCTCTGGCCGTCGACGTTTCTCACGATCCGACCTCCGGTTCTCTTCCGTTTTTCCTCCGTTCTTCACGTTTCTTCCTCCAATCGACGTTCTAGGTATGTCTCTGTAGTTTTAGAGCTTTTATTTCGAGGTTTATGGAGTTTTAAACGATTAGGGTTTCGTTTAGGTTTCTATAAAAATGTCGATTTAGGGCCCGAAATTAATAGTTTGATTACGATTGACGATATAAAGGACGTATTGAACGTTATTGGACAAAGTTAAACCGATTTGCGAATAAGTTAAAAATTAGGAATTTTCGGGTTTTTAGGGAAAAACTCGTAAAAGTGATTTCGAACTATCGAGCACTAATTGGTAGTTTAAATGCTTCGACTAGTTAAGTTATGATTTTAGGAAAAATCCTTTAGTTAAGGTTTTGACAATTTGGACGTTTATTAACTTAAATTAGTTTTAACGTCGATATTGCGTTTTACTTCAGACAAACAACGCTCGTGGACGGAGCTTGAGCTGCATTGGACGCGAGGTAAGTTCTCGTGATCTTCTTTGGCCGATTGGCCTACACCGTACGTCGTGGTCTCGAGGAGTTTGGTGACGCACTAGTTTTATTGCTTTGGTTGGGTAGCTAGGTTTATTTGTTTTATAGTTTATGTTTTACAGTCTTTGATGGTACCCATTATTGTTTGTTTACTGTAAGTTATTGAACTGTTCACGCATCACTTGTTTTAAAGAAAAGCATGAAAAGGAATTTCCGCACAGAGTTTTAAAGATAACGAGATTAATGCATCGGCCGAAAGGCTTATTGTTCATTTGCCGCAAGGCGTATTGTTTATTGGACGTATTTGAACGTATTGGACCAAAGTTAAACCGATTTGCGAATAAGTAAAACTAGGAATTTTCGGGTTTTTAGGGAAAAACTCGTAAAGTGATTTCGAACTATCGAGCACTAATTGGTAGTTTTAAATGCTTCGACTAGTTAAGTTCTGATTTTAGGAAAAATCCTTTAGTTAAGGTTTTTGACAATTGGACGTTTATTAACTTAACTTGTTTTAACGTCGATATTGCGTTTTACTTCAGACAAACAACGCTCGTGGACGGAGCTTGAGCTGCATTGGACGCGAGGTAAGTTCTCGTGATCTTCTTTGGCCGATTGGCCCTAACACCGTACGTTCGTGGTTCTCGAGGAGGCCGAATGGCGTATTGTTTATTGGCCGAATGGCGTATTGTTATTGGTCACGCGAGGTGGGGCTCAGGCACGGCTGTACGTGTTGTAAGCGTGCACCCCCCGCCTCTAGCCGGAAAGAGTAGTCCGCCCGCTGGATGAGCTCTCTCTGGTTAGAGGGATAGGACCTCGGTGACACATATTGTATTGAGCATTGCATTGTAAGATAAAATAAAGCATGGTTTATCGAACTCATACGCACAGCATGCATTGCATTTACGAGGCTTACTGGGATTTCATCTCATAGTGTATTGTATGGTGTAGGTGATCTAGATATCGAGGAACCAGGTGAGGATGTGATTCCTCTTCCTGAGGCATGATTCAGTTGACGGAGGATGGCTGCGGTGGTGTGCTGGCGCAGTCGAGGCTCACCTGACCCGTGGGGACGTATGTATAGGTTTTGAGGGTCTTTTTGGGATATTTTGGGTTTGTGAATTGTAAAGATATTTTAGGATGTTAAGTATTAACGTTTATCTTGAAATTCTGGAACTGTTTGGTTGTATAGCGTTTTAAATCATTTAGTAAACTGTATCAGAATTGTTTTAGGTTTGATACGGATAAGCTCGAGTTTTAGAGCTATCCACGCCATTTGTTTTTAGGAAGTTTTGTCACGTATTGAAGTACGTCTAAATCGTATGTTTAGTGTTTTTAGAATGTGAAAGAGAAAGAAGAAGTTGCTCTCTGGAATCGGATTCCAGAGAGCGAAAGTTTGAAGTGTTTGCTCTCTGGAAATCCCAGAGAGCAAGGGTTCTGGTCGCTGCTGTGCAGCGACTGGGTGCTGCAACATGCAGCGCCCGATCGCTGCACAAGTGCAGCGACTGGGCGCTGCAAGATGCAGCGCCCGATCGCTGCATTGTGCAGCGACTAGGCGCTGCACAATGCAGCGCAAGCGGCGACCGGGCGCTGCAATTAGCAGCGACCAGTCGCTGCTCCTTTTGAGGGCAGAATTCCAATTCTGCCCTCCCCTCATTTTAAATATTGTTTAATTAATTTTTATAAATGTTTTAAAAGTTTCATTTAATTATTAATAGTTTGTAAATGGTTTAAAGATTTGGTTTAACTTAGATTTTAATTCCGATTTCGATTCTGGTTTCGATTTCGGTTTAGGTTCCGCCTAGAGTCTATTTAAAGTATAGAGTTTATTTAAAGTAATTATTGGGATAAAAATAAATATATAGTACGGAATTACGGGTACAGTGTTAGGGTCGTTACAATTATGGTATCAGAGCCCCCGGGTTTTAAAATCGGTTCTGTAGACTGCTCGACTGCACAGCCACTACGTGAACATTCTTCATCAACTGTAAGTATGTTTATAGCTTTATTTGATTTCTAGTTTCTTAGAATATTTGTTTAACTTTGATATAGGAGTTATATAATGGTGCGTCCACGAAACGATCGAGATGACAGAGACGATACGATAGACCAATTGAGAGAGTTGATAGCACAACAGTCCCAACATCTTGACCAACAAGCCCGACTTATAGATAGCCAATCTCGTCAACTTGAGGCATTAATAAATCGAGAAATGCCTAGGACCCAAGGGGTGGTTGCTCCTGATGACCATGGTGCAAAGAGGAGGGACAAGGAGGAAATAGAACAAAGCCGATCGAAGCGCGCACAAGGGACTTATCGAGGACCACTATGTCCTAATTGCCAGAGAGAGCATTATGGAAAATGCAGATTAGGCACAGAAATGTGCTATAAATGTGGTGTGATTGGCCACTACGTCAGGAGGTGCCCGAAACTGGGTAGGGATCAGAAAAAGGTTGCACCAAGGATAATTGCCCCGAACAAGGGCGAGAATAGTGGTCAACCCTCAGCTGTTTCAGGTATAGTTTTATTTCGGTGGTTAATGAAATAAAGAATATTAGAGTTTAAATTTTGGGAATATAACTGTGTGATAGAGACATAGACTTCGAATATAGAAGGGGTAGAGTTATGCGTTAAAGTCCATGACTCAGTATAACCGAGCGAGTCGAACACTCGAGGCTTATATTTCCAAGGAAGGGGTACAATTTATGGGAAATAAGGTTTAAATAAATGAGAACTAAACCCTAATTGATAGACCCTTAGATTTTTGAATGTGATCAATCAATGAGAAATTTGTAGTTTAGGAAATGTTCTAGATTGTCAAGGTATCGTGGTACTGGTAGACAAGAAAATATCGCAGGAAAAATTTAGTAACTTAGATCCACGGGAAGTGGGGAACACCTGGACATGGGTGGTACTCGAAAGTTTAATTTCAGTAGATTGTTGAAGGGGTATACGATACGTTGACTTCTTTTGTAAAGGGGTGGTGGAACAACGCAACGTTGAAGACGCGAATACGAAGGAGTGTTCGTATTGACGTATATCGATGAAGAGAATAGGGGAATTTACTTGGAACTGTGAGGTTAATGAATCTCGAGGCAATAGAGAGATGATGGTTATACAAAAAGGTAATGCTCGAGTTCCGAGTTTGGTCAGTCCTTAGGAAATAAGTATATAGTCTTAGAAGACTAACCGACAATGATCGACTACTCAATTTGTGAGTGGGATTTTGACCAACTTTCTATAAGAGGGAGACGTACGAAAGTAGAGAGTAATTAGTAAATAGTAGACACTTCGTGCATTAGGAAGTGTTGAGTGAAGGTTATGAAGCGGAGGCCTAAGAACTACGAAGAACTTAGGAACGCAAACGTGGTAACCTACCGAAGGGAAGGTTTAGCACTCTAAATCAGATGGCGTGTTTCGAGATTTAAAGTAGTAGTAGACTGTGGAAGAGATGGCGGTTTAATTGGAGTCGGGGTATGGTAATACGGTTAGAGTCGAGAGCCACAAAATGTAAGGCTTACAGCCAAGTGGAAGTAGGAACGTCGGTGTACACGGGAAATAGAGGAGTAAGACTTGGGGATAAAAGAGATTGGAATTGAAGACGTAAACTCATTAGCAAACCAGTTTGCAAACCAAGAGATGGTTTAGATGAGTCATGGTACGGTAGTCAAGTGGAATAATTAGAACCGACTAGAGGGAACGAAAGGATGTCACCCATGGGTGCGTTGAGAGGAGTCCTGTCTACGACATTTTAGTTAAGTGTGAGAGATTGTTAATTCAATGAGAGTTAAATAGGAGTTTAACTCCATGGTTAGTGCCGTGACGGAGGATGTCTTGCGGTGGTGTGCTGCGCAGTCGAGGCTTCAACCTGACCCGTGGACTAGTGTATAGTTTGGAGGGTCTTTTTTTTGGGATATTTGTGGGTTTGTTGAATTGTACAGATATTTAGGATGTTACTATTATCGTTATCTTGAATGCTGGAACTGTTTGGGGTTGTATAGCGTTTTAACTCATTTATAACTGTATCAGAATTGTTTTAGGTTTGACGGATGAGCTCGAGTTTTGAGCTACCACGCCATTTGTTTTTAGGATTTTGTCACGTAATTGAAGTACGTCTAAAATCGTATGTTTAGTGTTTTTAGAATGTGAAAGAGAAAGAAAAGTTTGCTCTCTGGAATCGAGTCGAGAGCGAAGTTTGAGTGTTTGCTCGCTCTGGAAATCCCAGAGAGCACGGGTTCTGGTCGCTGCTGTGCATCGACTGGGTGCTGCAACATGCAGCGCCCTGATCGCTGCACAATGCAGCGACTGGGCGGCTGCAAGATGCAGCGCCCCGATCGCTGCATTGTGCAGCGCTGGGCTCTGCAACAATGCAGCCGCAAGCGCGACCGAGCGCTGCATAGCAGCGACCAGTCGCTGTCCGTTTGAGGTCAAATTCATTCTGCCCTCCCTCATTTTAAAATATTGTTTACTAATTTTTTTTATAAAGGTTTTAAAAGTTTCATGAATTATTAATAGTTTTTAAATTGTTTTAAAGATTGTTAACTTAAGATTTTAAATCCGATTCGATTCTGGTTTCGCTTTCAGTTTATTCCGCCTAGACTATTTAAAGTATAGAGGTTTATTTAAATAATTATTGGGATAAAAAATAAATATATAGTACGGAATTACGGTTACAGTGTTAGGGTCGTTACAATCCGAACGTGCCTTGCCAACTTTTTGTCCAAAATCGTGAGGTGAACCTGGGGTCACGATCAGAGACAATATACCGGTGTTCCATGTAACCTTAGAATTTCTTGAACATAAAGTTCGATCAGATTGGCCATTGTTAGGTCATCTTTACAGGTAGAAGTGAGCTGAACTTGGTATTCTGTCAATCACGACCAAATACATCATGTCCTTAGTTGTATTGGCAACCTACAACAAATCCATGGAATGTTTTCCCACTTCCATTCAGGGATGGTAGAGGACTGAAGGGTACCTCCAGGGCGTTGATTTCTCTTTAACCTTGTTGGCTACCAACATGATCTACAAACTTTAGCCACATCCCTCTTCATGTTTGGGCCACCAATAATTACCCTTAAATCCCATACAGCTTGGTGTCCACGGTGCACGAGAAGATGAATGGGCTTTCCGCCAGATTAACTTACGTAACTTCATCACAGGGACCATAACATCTTCTCTAAACTTCAGTACCCATCCTTGGAGAGACTAAACTCGGGGTGGCGTCCTTCATCTGACAATATGTCTGTTATTCCTCCTCTACGTCTTCTGTTGTGCGTCTTCTTTGATCTTTTCCAAAATGGTTGGTTGGATAGTTAAGTAGCAATTAAAAAAAAAAACTCGACGTTCAGGAACTAACTCCAATTCCACTTTTTCTGAATCTCTGTCCTCAAAGGTATATACACGCTTATATCACGGGTTTGCTTGTTGCTGACATTCTGCTCAAGGCATCATCTAGCATCATTGCCTTGCTGGAGATACGAATTTCGAGTCATAGTCTTTTTAACAATTCTAAACCAATGATCCCTCGGTCTCATGTTTAATTCTTTTTGGTGAAGAGATATTTCAAGCTCTTAATGTCCAAAATACTTTCGCACTGTCGTCATGACAATAGTGTCTCCAATCTTACGGCGATACAACTGCGGCTAATTTCCAAATCGTGAGTGGGGTAGTCTGCGCGTAACTTTTTAGCGCCTAGAGGCATACGCTTAACTTTTTTTTTTTTTTGTTGCCTTCTTGCATCAAACCACCCTAGTCCACTTTGGACGCATACAATAAACACTAAACGCTTCCCTTCTTCGTGGGAGGGTCAATAGTAGAGCTGTCCGTTAACTTTAGTTTTAAGTGTCAGGAAGCCGATCTTCACAAGCTTTGGTCCAGAGTCTTTGTGTCCTTCCGTTGTCCAAACTAGATAAAGGTTTTAGCTAATCCTACAAAGAAGAATCCTTTCATAACCTTCCTCATATAACCTGTCAAGCCAAAAACTATGGACTCACTACATTCCTGGCTTGTGGCCAGTCCTTACACCTGAAGCTTGGTTGGGTCTACACTGATATACCTTCGCAGAAAATGACATGGCCTAAAAGTGCCCTTACCCACCAGAATTCACATTTAGATAACTTGGCGCATTATGCTGTTTCAGGGTTTCAAACTATCCTTAAGTGTTGCTGCATGCAGCTTTCTGGTCTCGAGTATATAAGAAATATCATCTATAAACACCATTACGAAAATTTGTCCCATACCACGAAACACTAGATTCATTAAGTCCATGAAGGCTGCAGGTGCGTTTGCACCCCAAACGACTCAACCAGAATTCCTAATGTCTAACGGGTCCTAAAAAGCTGTTTAGGTATGCCACTTTCCTTAACTTCAGTTGGAAAATAATACCCCTACTTAAATCTACTTTTGAAAACACTTTTGCTGATCCTTGCAGTTGGTCAAAACAAATCATCATCCTGGCAAGGGGTACTTTGTTCTTAATCGTCAGTTGTTCAATTCTCTGTATCATGCACATCCCAAAAACCATTCCTTCGTCTTGACAAATAAGACAGCGCACCCAGGAGAGCTACTAGAGCGTATGCTCCCTTGTCTACTACTCCTGTAATTTGGACTTTAATTCTTTTAATTTCGCCGGTGCCATACGGTAAGTATTCTTAGACACAGGTCAGGCTCGAGATATGATCAATTACAAACCTATTTCTCTAGCAGGTTGTTAATCCTGCAATCATCCAGATTGCTTCAGGGACTCGGCCTATAGAAATATCTTGTGCTCTATCTTAGTCTTCGCTCGTGTATCCATTACACTAGCTAATAACAATCACAACCATCTTTCAATATCCGTTGAGCCTCTAGTGAAGTTATAATTGGCATTGTACTTAACGTTGGATAGCTTGGGAAGGTATAACGATCTCCATTTGGGGGTCGGACTCTACTAATCCAGACCTACACTTTCGTGCATAATGCCTGATAACAACCATATCCCTACTAATCACCTCATACCCTTTCATTGTCAATTACAACCAGTTCTACATAAGTTTTCTTACTTCTAACACAACATCAACCTTTAATAATCTGTTCATAATGTAGGACTTCCCCGATGGTAAACATAACATCATATGACCTTTCACGGCTGGTAAAAAGTGCTAATTTGTGTCGGCATACAACAGCGTTTATAAAACGGTGTGTGTCTTGCTCGTACATAAACGTGTAAGCAGAAAACCACAGTATCATGTGAGTACCTGTTTGACTTGCTGCACGGTTTCCTCATCCTCCATCATTGCATAGACTCTTGTGCGACCCTTACCGGTTCGGTCTTGCGGCATGGGGCAGTCTCTGTCTTATGCTAACGTTGTCCACACCTTGAAGCCTCGGCCAGAATTCAACTTGCATCTTCACCATGTGGGTTCTTCTGGCAGTTGGGGCATAGAGTTGGCCAATGTTCGTTTTCCCTTTCCCTTGGTCTCTTGGATTGAAAGGTCTCTTTATACCTATGCTGTTGTTTCTGTGGCCCTCTGTTTCTGTTGCGGCTGCCATCCTTTGTTCTGACGGGTGGCGCTGAGTTTCCTTCGTGAACTTCCCTTGGTTGCCTCACCTGGGCATAATGCTGTCACTCAGCCTCTTCCATCCTCCAATGCCTTTAGCCGTCACTTCTCCCATCAGGTACATTGGTATCCCCAGCAGTCTTTACTTTGCCCGTACAAACTCGGCTTTAGTACTTGAACAATGGTAAATCTTGTCCTCAGCATCTCAAATCATCTCGGGGAGCAAAACCGCGACAAAAGCTTCAAACTTGCCTATTTAGTCCGTCACAGAGCAGTTTGTCGCAGTGTTCTGAATTCCTTCTCTTTTCTTGCTGGCCCGCACAGTCTTATTGAAGTACTTGTCAAAGTAAAGCGATCTTGAACGTCTCCCAAGTCATAGCTCCGGCGTTTAGCGGTGTTCGGATTTGACATTCCCAATGCCTTGCACCCAAGTCAAATTCAAGACAGCGTACGTGACCTTATCTCCTCTCAACCGCGCCTACTTAAACTGTCGTCCTATCTTTCAACCCCTCCTCAAGCGAGAGAGGATCTGAACCTGTCCATTAAAACCGGGGTCGAAGCCGGTGAAACGCTCAACCACATGATCATGATTGCTTATTACTGGAGTTGCCTTGCTCCTCCTGTAGCATTCATCATTGTTCAATCTGGTGAATTGCGCATGACCAACTCTTTCAACTGAGCATGTGTAATTGCTACTGTCATTGTTTTCTCACATCCGACCTCCGTTCTCTTCCGTTTTTCCTCCGTTCTTTCACTTTTTCTTCCTCCGATCGACGTTCAGGTATGTCTCTGTAGTTTTAGAGCTTTTATTTCGAGGTTTATGGAGTTTTAAACGATTAGGGTTTCGTTTAGGTTTCTATAAAAATGTCGATTTAGGGCCCGAAATTAATAGTTTGATTACGATTGACGATATAAAGGACGTATTGAACGTTATTGGACAAAGTTAAACCGATTTGCGAATAAGTTAAAAATTAGGA
Organism: Begonia masoniana; assembly: GCA_022432975.1. Classification (NCBI taxonomy): domain Eukaryota; kingdom Viridiplantae; phylum Streptophyta; class Magnoliopsida; order Cucurbitales; family Begoniaceae; genus Begonia; species Begonia masoniana. The sequence continues at coordinate 12,478,421 of CM039508.1, read as the reverse complement.
ATTTTCGGGTTTTTAGGGAAAAACTCGTAAAAGTGATTTCGAACTATCGAGCACTAATTGGTAGTTTAAATGCTTCGACTAGTTAAGTTATGATTTTAGGAAAAATCCTTTAGTTAAGGTTTTGACAATTTGGACGTTTATTAACTTAAATTAGTTTTAACGTCGATATTGCGTTTTACTTCAGACAAACAACGCTCGTGGACGGAGCTTGAGCTGCATTGGACGCGAGGTAAGTTCTCGTGATCTTCTTTGGCCGATTGGCCTACACCGTACGTCGTGGTCTCGAGGAGTTTGGTGACGCACTAGTTTTATTGCTTTGGTTGGGTAGCTAGGTTTATTTGTTTTATAGTTTATGTTTTACAGTCTTTGATGGTACCCATTATTGTTTGTTTACTGTAAGTTATTGAACTGTTCACGCATCACTTGTTTTTAAAGAAAAGCATGAAAAGGAATTTCCGCACAGAGTTTTAAAGATAACGAGATTAATGCATCGGCCGAAAGGCTTATTGTTCATTTGCCGCAAGGCGTATTGTTTATTGGCCGAATGGCGTATTGTTTATTGGCCGAATGGCGTATTGTTATTGGTCACGCGAGGTGGGGCTCAGGCACGGCTGTACGTGTTGTAAGCGTGCACCCCCCGCCTCTAGCCGGAAAGAGTAGTCCGCCCGCTGGATGAGCTCTCTCTGGTTAGAGGGATAGGACCTCGGTGACACATATTGTATTGAGCATTGCATTGTAAGATAAAATAAAGCATGGTTTATCGAACTCATACGCACAGCATGCATTGCATTTACGAGGCTTACTGGGATTTCATCTCATAGTGTATTGTATGGTGTAGGTGATCTAGATATCGAGGAACCAGGTGAGGATGTGATTCCTCTTCCTGAGGCATGATTCAGTTGACGGAGGATGGCTGCGGTGGTGTGCTGGCGCAGTCGAGGCTCACCTGACCCGTGGGGACGTATGTATAGGTTTTGAGGGTCTTTTTGGGATATTTTGGGTTTGTGAATTGTAAAGATATTTTAGGATGTTAAGTATTAACGTTTATCTTGAAATTCTGGAACTGTTTGGTTGTATAGCGTTTTAAATCATTTAGTAAACTGTATCAGAATTGTTTTAGGTTTGATACGGATTAGCTCGAGTTTTAGAGCTATCCACGCCATTTGTTTTTAGGAAGTTTTGTCACGTATTGAAGTACGTCTAAATCGTATGTTTAGTGTTTTTAGAATGTGAAAGAGAAAGAAGAAGTTGCTCTCTGGAATCGGATTCCAGAGAGCGAAAGTTTGAAGTGTTTGCTCTCTGGAAATCCCAGAGAGCAAGGGTTCTGGTCGCTGCTGTGCAGCGACTGGGTGCTGCAACATGCAGCGCCCGATCGCTGCACAAGTGCAGCGACTGGGCGCTGCAAGATGCAGCGCCCGATCGCTGCATTGTGCAGCGACTGGGCGCTGCACAATGCAGCGCAAGCGGCGACCGGGCGCTGCAATTAGCAGCGACCAGTCGCTGCTCCTTTTGAGGGCAGAATTCCAATTCTGCCCTCCCCTCATTTTAAATATTGTTTAATTAATTTTTATAAATGTTTTAAAAGTTTCATTTAATTATTAATAGTTTGTAAATGGTTTAAAGATTTGGTTTAACTTAGATTTTAATTCCGATTTCGATTCTGGTTTCGATTTCGGTTTAGGTTCCGCCTAGAGTCTATTTAAAGTATAGAGTTTATTTAAAGTAATTATTGGGATAAAAATAAATATATAGTACGGAATTACGGGTACAGTGTTAGGGTCGTTACAATCCTAACGTGCCTTGCAAACTTTTCCAAAATCGTGAGGTGAACCTGGGGTCACGATCAGAGACAATGGATACCGGTGTTCCATGTAACCTTAGAATTTCTTGAACATACAAGTTCGCCAGTTGGTCCATTGTGTAGGTCATCTTTACAGGTAAGAAGTGAGCTGACTTGGTCATTCTGTCAATCACGACCCAAATACTATCATGTCCTTTAGTTGTCTTTGGCAAACCTACAACAAAATCCATGGCAATGTTTTCCCACTTCCATTCAGGGATAGGTAGAGGCTGAAGGGTACCTCCAGGGCGTTGATGTTCTGCTTTAACTTGTTGGCATACCAAACATGATTCTACAAACTTAGCCACATCCCTCTTCATGTTTGGCCACCAATAATATAATCTTAAATCCCGATACATCTTGGTGTTACCAGGGTGCACAGAGAAGGAAGATGAATGGGCTTCAGCCAGAATTAACTTACGTAACCCTTCATCACTAGGGACATACCATCTATCTCTAAACTTCAGGATCCCATCCTTGGAGAGACTAAACTCGGAGGTGGCGTCCTTCATCTTGATCAATATTCTGTTATTCTCCTCTAAGTTCTTCTGTTGTGCTTCTTTGATCTTTTCCAAAATGGTTGGTTGGATAGTTAGAGTAGCAAGTAGACTCGACAGTTCAGGAACTAACTCCAATTCCAATTTCTGAATCTCTGTCCTCAAAGGTATAGACACAGCTGATATCACGGGTTGCATTGTTGCTGACATTCTGCTCAAGGCATCAGCTACAGCATTAGCCTTGCCTGGATGATACTTAATTTCGAAGTCATAGTCTTTAACAAATTCTAACCAATGTCTCTGTCTCATGTTTAATTCTTTTTGAGTGAAGAGATATTTCAAGCTCTTATGGTCAGAAAATACTTCGCACCGTCGTCCATACAAATAGTGTCTCCAAATCTTTAGCGCGAATACAACTGCGGCTAATTCCAAATCGTGAGTGGGGTAGTTCTGCTCGTAACTTTTTAGCTGCCTAGAGGCATACGCTATAACTTTGCCTTCTTGCATCAAAACACACCCTAGTCCGACTTTGGACGCATCACAATAAACACTAAACTTCCCTTCTTCGGTTGGGAGGGTCAATAGTGGAGCTGTCGTTAACTTTAGTTTAAGTGTCAGGAAGCCATCTTCACAAGCTTTGGTCCAAGAGTATTTGGTGTCCTTCTTTGTCAAACTAGATAAAGGTTTAGCTATCATAGAAAATCCTTTAATAAACTTCCTATAATAACCTGTCAAGCCAAGAAAACTACGGACTTCACTGACATTCCTTGGCTGTGGCCAGTCCTTAACAGCCTGAATCTTGGTTGGGTCTACTGATATACCTTCAGCAGAAATGACATGGCCTAAAAAGTTGACCTTACTCAACCAGAATTCACATTTAGATAACTTGGCATACAGTTGATGCTGTTTCAGGGTTGTCAAAACTATCCTTAAGTGTTCTGCATGGTCAGCTTCTGTCTGCGAGTATATAAGAATATCATCTATAAACACAATTACAAATTTGTCCAAATACTCACGAAACACTAGATTCATTAAGTCCATGAAGGCTGCAGGTGCGTTGGTCAACCCAAACGACATCACCAGGAATTCATAATGTCCATAACGGGTCCTAAAAGCTGTCTTAGGTATGCCACTTTCCTTAACCTTCAGTTGGTAATACCCCGAACGTAAATCTACTTTTGAAAACACTTTTGCTCCTTGCAGTTGGTCAAACAAATCATCAATCCGGGGCAAGGGGTACTTGTTCTTAATCGTCAGTTTGTTCAATTCTCTGTAGTCTATGCACATCCTCAAAGAACCATCCTTCTTCTTGACAAATAAGACAGGCGCACCCCAGGGAGAGCTACTAGAGCGTATGAATCCCTTGTCTACTAACTCCTGTAATTGGACTTTTAATTCTTTTAATTCGACAGGTGCCATACGGTAAGGATTCTTAGACACAGGTAATGCCTCGGGATATGTATCAATTACAAACTCTATTTCTCTATCAGGTGGTAATCCTGGCAAATCATCCAAGAATGCTTCAGGGAACTCTCGGACTATAGAAATATCTTGTAGCTCTATCTTATTCTTCGCTCGGGTATCCATTACACTAGCTAGATAACAATCACAACCATCTTTCAATATCCGTTGAGCCTCTAGTGAAGTTATAATTGGCATTTTACTTACTTTTGGGATAGCTTGGAAGGTATAACGATCTCCATTTGGGGGTCGGAACTCTACTAATCCAGACCTACAACTTATCGTGGCATAATGCCTGGATAACCAATCCATCCCTAATATCACCTCATACCCTTTCATGTCAATTACAACCAGTTCTACATATAGTTTCTTACTTCCTAAGGTCACAACATCACCTTTAATAATCTGTTCAGAATGTAGGGACTTCCCCGATGGTAACATAACATCATATGACCTTTCGGCTGGTAAAAGTTCTAAGTTGTGTCGGCATACAAACAGAGTTGATATAAACGAGTGTGTGGCTCTCGTATCAATAAGCGTGTAAGCAGAAAAACCACAGATCATGATGGTACCTGTTATGACTGTATGCTGCACGGTTTCCTCATCCTCCATCATTGCATAGACTCTTGGTGCTACCCTTACACGGTTCGGGTCTGGCGGCATGGGGCAGTCTCTGGCTATATGTCTAACTTTGTCACACCTGAAGCATCGGCCAGAATGCAACTTGCACTCACCATGGTGGTTCTTCTGGCAGTTGGGGCATAGAGGGGCCAATGGTCGTTTTCCCTTCCCTTGGTCATCATTTGGATTGAAAGGTCTCTTTATACCTTGCTGTTGTTGCTGTGGCCCTCTGTTCTGTTGCGGCTGCCATCCTTTGTTCTGACGAGGTGGCGGCTGAGTTTCCTTCGTGAACTTCCTTGGTTGCTCACGCTGTGCATATGCTGTCATCTCAGCCTCTTCCAGCTCCAATGCCTTAGCCGTCACTTCTCCATAAGGTACATTGTGTATCCCAGCAGTCTTTACTTTCACGTACAAACTCGGCTTTAGTCCTTGAACAAATTGGTAAATCCTGTCCTCATCATCCTCAATCATTCGGGGAGCAAACCGCGACAAAGCATCAAACTTGCATATGTAGTCCGTCACAGAGCCAGTTTGTCGCAGGTTCATGAATTCCTTCTTCTTGCTGGCCCGAACAGTCTTATTGAAGTACTTGTCAAAGAAAGCGATCTTGAACGTCTCCCAAGTCATAGCTCCGGCTTTAGCGGTGTTCTGGATTGAATTCCACCAATGCCTTGCACCCAATTCCAAATGAAAGACAGCGTACGTGACCTTATCTCCTTCATCAACCTTCGCATACTTAAACATGTCTTCTATCTTTCGAACCCACTCCTCAGCATAGATAGGATCTGAAACCTGTCCATTAAACACCGGGGGTCGAAGCCGGTGAAAACGCTCACCACCATGATCATGAGTTGCATTATTACTGGAGTTGCCTTGCTCCTCCTTAGCAGTCATCAGTTGTTCAATCTGGTGAGATTGGCGCATGACCAACTCTGTCAACTGAGCAATGGTATTGCTACCTTCATTGGTTTCTCTCTGCTGACCTCTAACCATATTGGGGTTCCTAAACACATAGTTATAGATACATCTTAACTTAGTGACATTTACTGAAATCATAAATACTTACAGTTGCTGGAAAGTACTCAAGTGACAATCTGTGCTGGGAGGCAGTCTACAGAATCGGTTTTAGAACCTGGTTTAGCTCTGATACCATAATTTTAACGACCCGGGGAGGATCGCCACGTAATTCATGACTTTACTCACTCCTTTCACTCTTTTATATATATATTTTTTTTACTAAGCAGCGGAAATACTAATTCTGTAGTCACATTTAGAATCTAGACAATAAAATAAGACATTTGGCTGGGGAAATTAAAACCCAAGGGCATCTGCCGAATCTCAACGACAAAACTTCACTCTCATCTGCCGATCACTAAACGACAAAAACAGAAGAGAGCTCACATCTACCGATAAACTAAGCTACATCATCCGGTTATCCTGTGCATTTCACGTGATTCATTAATCGCCCATCGGCAGATGTAAATTCTCACATCAACCGACAGTCACGTGCATCCCACACAATTCATTAAACATTCGTCGGCAGATATCTAAGCTGCATCTGCCGATGACGTCAGCCGGCAGGTAAACAAATTGTGTCTGCCGATGACGTCAGCAGGAAGATAGACAAACTGTATCTGCCGATAACATCAGCAGGGAGATATATAAACTGTATCTGCCGATGACATCAGCAGGGAGATATATAAACTACATCTGCCGATGACTAGACGACAGAAAAAAAAATACTCCTTCATCACCCGATTGAAACACACGATATTTACCGATAGAAGTCTCACTGCTTCTACCGATAGGAAAACGCTCTGCACCTACCGATAGAGAAGCACGTTACTCCTATCGATAAGACTAAACAACATCTCTCAATAGACATGATCATAAGTAAGTCTCAAACTTTCCAGACTTAACATTTCTATAAACAGAAATCATTGATTCCCTCAGAGTACCTATAGCGGAAGTCTTAAACAAAAGATATTCAATAAATTGTATCATCCTCAATTCAGTGACCAACCAGACAATTTCAAATCCCAGTACCATAACGCAACTTCATTCCATTTATACTTCTATATTAAAAATCATTACTAACGTTCATAGAGCATAAACCAGAGTTTCCATCACCATCCAGCCACAGACTTGCACCTTGAATACCATCCAGCAGCTAGTCCTAAACATCCTCATTGATTTTGAAGTCCTCACCTGAATGTTCTTCACCTACATCATAAGGTGTAACCGTAAGCCTAAGGCTTAGTAAGGAATGCAATACTATCACGAGTGCATGAATGCATAATTCAGAGAAAACATGCTCATAAATCATTTCTGGTTCATGTTCTTGTTCGTATTCATCATTCGTAATCATAGATCGTATTCATCTTTCATATCATTGTTCATATCGCTGAACCACATTCATCATTCGTATCATAGTTCATATCGCTGAACCATCTTCATCATTCATATCATTGTTCATGTTGTGTGGGATGAGAGAGGATTTGTGCCGGTAAAGGGGGTTCGACAGTGAGTTTGATCATGGTCCCTACTGCGGGTCGTATTCTTATGTCCTACTGCGGATTGTGACATACGCTGAACCGCCCCCAACCCTCACTCATCCACGTTGTAGGGATTTTATCACCTTATCTTGTTCATGAGAAAACATGCTTTTAAAACATTTTTGTGTGCATAAAACATTGATAATGCATGAACATGGGATTCTTTATCTCATCCTAGCTATAGGACAGAACAATCATCCAGTGTGAAAACTTACCATCGAACTACTCATCAACATAAATGCTAGACAGTAACATGAAAGAACTACTGATCATCGTATGAGTTTCTACCTAGCATCCTTTGATGTAGGGTCCTATTGACCGGGAAACCTATACATTCACTTACCTGGTCTCCTTAGCACTTTGAGCTCTTTCTCTTCAAACTTCTTCACCTAAAACATTCACATCACCTAAAACATTCACATTGCAATAGTTAAAACAAAGTCCTATAAGTTCTAACCTCAAGTCATCCTAGGGTCTAATAGACAAAGCCATCCTGAATCCTTAGTCTAACGCTCTGTGCAAAATCTGAAATCCAAGAACTGAAATAGACAGATTCGACTATCGGTTACTCAGGATTGATTGTTTTTAAATGTCCAAAACTGATTCGGAATGACATTACCACTCTCAGATTAACAATGAACTATATTATTACCCTGTTGTTTAAGGATTTGAGTTACGGGTTCAAGCTGAAAACAGAGTTAAACGATTAACTGATAACTACATTGTCTAACTCATACCTCGAGCGTAAGGTAACCGAGAAATAGCAAGGGAACTGGTCGTCGAAGGAAGGATTACAGGCAGGCAGAGGGCGAGAGCTTGCGAGAGAAGGAATCGCCGAGAATGGAGGATGTCGGCTACAGTGAGTTAATGAGGTTTAAATCATTTCCACTTCCTTTAAATATCGGTCTAAGCCCTCTATTATTACAACTTTGCCACTCGACCTAGTTTAAACCCACATGTAATTAATTACAGTTGTCTTAAAATTCTAAACCGCGAAGATTAAATGTTCATGACCTTTAATACAGTTAGGAAAATTACCTAGTCGTAACTCGGGTGTTACAGAATTTCCATGCAAGAATGGTAAGGTATGAACTGAATGTGACAGACAAACTATTAAGGGAACTAATCCGCCCCTTAATCGAGTAGAGGATGTATGACATTGGGAGAATTGATCCCACTCCCAAGGGAACCATGGGATCAGATAAGCTATTAAGGGAATTCATCCGCCCCTTAATCGAGTAGAGGATGTATGACATTGGGAGAATTGATCCCACTCCCAAGGGAACCAAGGGATCAGATCAGTTTATGAACGTACGTGTATGCAACTGAGATGAGAAAGTAGAAATTGCATGTTTAGGAATTTATGTTTCAGCAATGCATTTCATTACTGCTTTACTTACTTAGCATTAGGCTAATAGATGAGTTTTGTGATGTAGGTGTTGAGGATACTACAGGTGAATTCTCTGAGTTCACTGAGGGATAGGCTGGTTGGAGGAGCACATTCATGTTTCGGCCTGGTAAACTGATGAGGCGGGTTAACTGGTGTCAGTAATCTGAAAGTTTAGTTGACAGTATTTCAATTTAAATTTGTTGAGTTTCATGATTGAAGTGATTCTGATGTTTTGAATACGTTTTTGAGTTCCTTTTTGTTAATAGTGTCTGTTGGGATTTAATGTTGGCACTCACTGAATTTTTAGTAATGTAATGGTCTGAAATGTTTTTGAATGGTTTCAGTGAAGTGAGTAAATTCTTTTCTGTAGGTTAAGTTGTTGTTCTGTTGTCTATCGGAAGATGTCTTCAGTGGAAGCTATCAGATGATATAGAACAAACTTTGTCGTTTAGTGATCGGTATGTGTAACTTGTTTCATCGGAAGGTGTAGGTTTAAGTCTATCGGATGATGTCTCAGTAAACTCATCGGCAGATGCGTGCTGACGTCATCGGAAGGTGTAGGTTTAAGTCTATCGGATGATGCCTCAGTAAACTCATCGGCAGATGCGTGCTGACGTCATCGGAAGGTGTAGGTTTAAGTCTATCGGATGATGTCTCAGTAAACTCATCGGCAGATGCGTGCTGACGTCATCGGAAGGTGTAGGTTTAAGTCTATCAGAGGATGTCTCAGTAAACTCATCGGCAGATGCGTGCTGACGTCATCGGAAGATGTAGAGTGCATTTTGTCGTTTTGCCGCCGGATGATGTCTTCCATTTTCTGCTTCAGCCCCTTTTGTTGACTTTGTTCAGCGGGTGATGCGTTTTTTTTTTTTTTTTTTTTTTTTTTTTTTTTTTTTTTTTTTTTTTTTTTTTTTTTTTTTTTTTTTTTTTTTTTTTTTTTTTTTTTTTTTTTTTTTTTTTTTTTTTTTTTTTTTTTTTTTTTTTTTTTTTTTTTTTTTTTTTTTTTTTTTTTTTTTTTTTTTTTTTTTTTTTTTTTTTTTTTTTTTTTTTTTTTTTTTTTTTTTTTTTTTTTTTTTTTTTTTTTTTTTTTTTTTTTTTTTTTTTTTTTTTTTTTTTTTTTTTTTTTTTTTTTTTTTTTTTTTTTTTTTTTTTTTTTTTTTTTTTTTTTTTTTTTTTTTTTTTTTTTTTTTTTTTTTTTTTTTTTTTTTTTTTTTTTTTTTTTTTTTTTTTTTTTTTTTTTTTTTTTTTTTTTTTTTTTTTTTTTTTTTTTTTTTTTTTTTTTTTTTTTTTTTTTTTTTTTTTTTTTTTTTTTTTTTTTTTTTTTTTTTTTTTTTTTTTTTTTTTTTTTTTTTTTTTTTTTTTATGAAGTGTTTGCGATCTAATCCTTCATTCCTTTTTGCCAATTATTCCCCAAAATTTTAACTGAGTATTCAAGCATTGTACAATAGTTTTGTTTAACTCTATTTTTACTTAGATGATTTCCGCTGCAAGTTTTTCTTTTAAAAAAAAATAATAATACAGTTGAAATTTTTAGTCATGTACGGGCATGGTGTGACTAACCGGGTTTAGATAACTCGGGGCGTTACAGCCTCGCCATGTCTCTCGCGCCAATCGCCCTCTCCGTGTGTCGTTATATCTCGCCGTCTCTCCCAGTCGCTCTCGCCAGCTTGCTATTCGCAAGTCGCACTTCATCTGAGCATCATCAGACGATTCAAACCACAAGTGTTTTTCTGCTCTCACTTTTATATTGTTTTGTTTTATTCTTCTGCTCTCGTTGTGATTCTGTTATGGCATTTTCCGGTCTTGTTTTTTGTTTAATACTTTTATTTGTGTTTTATAAATCTGTTTTTCTGGTTTTTAAGTGTTATTTAACCTAGTAAAAATGAACCAAATAAAGAACAATAGGGGCTCCTGGAGCGAACCTTGTCTGCAATTTTCACTTTTCTGCATATCCAATTTTGCTTTACTCATTTCTGCAACATCTATGATAATATATGCATAGACACGGCTGTTTTTGCCTAAAAAAAGTTGGAAGGAACAGAAAATGAGTCACAGAGCCTATCTATGTTAGTACGTTCCTATCCACTTTTAGATTGCATTTTCTGTTTTTGGGAGATTCTTCGGAACTGTTGACCGAGAGCACTTTGTGTTTGATGTTCATTATATGTTTGTGATTTGTTAGAATCTCTTTTTCAGCATGCTGTGTTGTGTTCTAGTTGCTGTGTTTGTTTGCTGTGTAATTTGTAAAGATGTTTGTTAGATTGTTCAATTTGGCTACTTTATTTGATAAATTGTTGTATTTTTAGGATGAAAACAGAAAGTACAAATGAAAACCAAACTGTAACAATTATTCCTATGACTGGTTTTATTGTTAGTGTTCGAAGGGAAAAGACAAAGAAATATGAAGTTTGGAATTATTTTAATATTGTTAACGATGACGAAGATAAAAATGCTAGAGTTAAATGTAATCACTGTGGAAAAATATATGCATGTGATACACTGAAAAATGGGACATCAAGCTTGAAAAAACACATCCGTATTTGAGCAAAATTATTGACAAATGTAGATGTGAAACAAAAGACTTTGAACTTTCAGAATATGAACAATAAAGGACAACAACTTGCATGTTTTAGTGTTGCTACTTGTCGAGAACTACTTGCGAAGATGGTAATTAAGGACGAATTGTATTTGAAGTTTGTTGAAAGAGAGAGTTTTAGAGAATATTCTCAATATCTGCAACCGAAGTTTTCTATACCTTCCAGATTTACTGTTGCTCATGATATTTTGAGTCTTTATGAAAAACAAAAGATGAAACTGAAAGAATACTTTAGAAGAACATCACAACGAGTATGTTTGACTACAGATACATGGACTTCTATTCAAAATTTAAATTACATGGTTTTAACTGGTCATTACATTGATAGTAATTGTACTATGCATAAGAATATTTTAAATTTTTGTTTGATTTTGAGTCATAAAGGTGAGACAATTGGTAGAGAATTAGAAAGATATTTGTATGAATGGGGAATTGAAAATGTGTTGACTGTGTAACGTCCCTAATACTATACCTAATTTTTCCGTATAATTTTTTTTTATATATACTTAAAACTTTAACCTAGCGTTTTAGCGGAAATAAAACTTTTAATGTCGGAATCGAAATCGGAATTAAAATCGATGGAGTCTATGTTTATAAACTATTTAAAACAATTATAAAATAATTTAAAACAATGAAAAAACTAAATAACAATAGGCGGAGGGCAAAATGGGACGTTTGTCCCTAAAAATGAGGGGCGATCGATCGGCAGCTATAACATGGAGGGGCGATCACGATCGCCCCTCGTTGTGGTGAACGATCGCCTCGCGATCGTTCACCAGGCGATCGATCGCCTCGCGATCGTTCACCAGGCGATCGATCGCCTCGCGATCGTTCACCAGGCGATCGATCGCCTCGCGATCGTTCACCAGGCGATCGATCGCCTCGCGATCGTTCACCAGGCGATCGATCGCAACGCGCTCTGGAAAAATTCCAGAGCGTGGCGATCACTTGGTGACCGATCGCCTCTCTTGGCGATCGGTCGCCAACTCCTCTGCCTCCCCCATTTTTCTTCTTTCTTTCCCCTTCACTTCATTCATTCTACTCCTCTTCTTCTCTTCTCTCTTGCACACAACATAAACACCTATTTAAACTCAAATCACAAACTAAAAACACTTCAACATCACTTCATTTCATCGACCAAATGAACGACTCAAAACACAATTAAAACCAAATATATTTTCATGAAAACGAACTGCATGGATATGTTTAAAACCTAAACAAAACCCTATGAAATTCAATAATCCAGCAGTTCATCAAACGACAGTTTTTAACAAAACATTTCATAAACATGAATCCGTTATCCAGATCCAAACAACCTAAAATTGGTCTAGCTGTATAATTAACCTGTCTAATCCACCGTTAACCCAAAATATCCCAAAAAACCTCAAAACGCGTACATTCACCCCCATAGGTCGGGTTAAGCATCGACTGCGCCAGCACACCCCGCGAGCCATCCTCCGCCAACTGTATCACTCCTCGGGTGGAGGTATCTCATCCTCACCTAAGTCAAGATCACATACACCATATAGACAAACTATGAGATAAAAATCTCAGCAAGCTTCGTAAATGTGAATGCATGCTGTGCATATGAGTTCGTAAATCATGCAACGTTTTTCTTATCTTTACATAGGTTGTCATCGAGATCTCAACCCCCTAAATGGAGAGGGCATATCCTGCGGTTGGACTACCCTTTCCACCTAGAGGAAGGGGTACATGCTTGCAACACGCACAGCCGTGCCTGAGCCCTACTTCGCATGACCATAAACATACATCGATCCATATTAGATGTAGTATTGTGACAGACCCGTAATCGATCCACACAATAGATCAATAGCCCCCTTTCAGGCCACATCGCCATTTTCTTTAAAACATAGTGCGAAAATTTATTTTCATGCTCTTTTAAAATACGTGATGCGTGAACAATTTATAACATAATTTAAACGTGCATCATACGTACCATCAACACAATAAAAGCAATTAAAGACATAGCCTATAAAACAACTAAACCTAACTACCCAACCAAAGCAATTTAAACAAACGCGTCACCAAAACTCCTCGAGACGACATCGACGTACGGTGTAGGCCTATCGGCCAGAGTAAGTCACAAGAATTTACCTTGTGTCCGTTGAAATCCAAACTCCGTCCACGAGCGTTGTTCACCTAAGGCAATTTCACAAATTTGTCGTTAAAACGAGTTTAAACTATTAAATGTCCAAATTTAACGAAACCTTAACTAAGGGAATTTCTTAAAGCCTTAATTTGATTCATTGAAGCATTTTATCGAGTAATTCACGCTCGCGAATTTACAAAACTCCATTAATGGAGATTTCTCAAACCTCAAAATCTAGTTTTCCGACCTAAACACCGCATACACTCTAAACTTCGTCCATTAACGTTTAATACGTCAATATATCTACAACTACGATAAACCTATCGATTTCGAACCCTAAATCACGTTTTTCACAAACCCTAAACGAAACCTAATCGTTTAAACTCCTTAAAAACTAAGAACTAAGGCCGGGAAACGTTAGAGACTTACTTAGAATCGTGAATGGAGAAGAAAACACGAAGAACCGGAGGTCAATCGGGGGAAGAATCGGTGTCGGAAGTGGGGAACGCCGTTGAGAGAAAATGTCGCCGTGAGAGGGAGAGGGAGAGGGAGAGGGAGAGGGAAAAAGAGGAAATCGTGAAAGTGAAGGAAAAGTGAAGATTTTTGGTTTTTAATTATAATTTGTCTTGGTAAATTACCATTCTGGCCTTCCATTGATTTTCTATTTGTTTCGTCGCTTGTTTCGTTAATTGTCTAATGATTCGGATTCTCCAAATTTCTTTAATTCACCAATAACTCCAACTCATTACTAGGGTTCTATTAAAACTGTCCGTTCAAAATTCGGACCTCGTTTACTACTTTTACCAAAGTATCCTTTATATTACGATAAACGTAATTCTCGTAAAAATAGCGTTACGACTCCTAAAATTTCCGAAATATTCTTAAAATCCTTATTAATTATTAGGTTCTTAATGACGCTTTCTTTTCGCAAAATCGACTTAATTTGACATATTAACAAAAATGTCATTTACATTAAAATACCAATATTCCGTACAGTCGGGTATTACAGACTGTCACAGTTGACAATGCTTCTTCGAATGATGTTGCAATTTCATATTTGATCAAAAGTGTTCGAAATTAGAATGGTTTGATTTTGAATGGAGAATACATGCATATGCAATGTTTTGCACACATATATGAACTTGATTGTATGTGATGGATTGAAAGATCATCAAGAGGCTATTGCTAGAGTGCGTAGAGCTATTAAGTATGTTCGATCTTCCCCCGCGAGGTTACAAAATTTTAAGAATTGTGCTGATAGTGTTAAGATTGCAAAGTGGTGTTTCTCTTGATGTATCTACAAGATGGAATTCTACATATTTGATGTTAGCTAGCGCTAAAAAGTTTGAAAAAGCTTTTGACAAGTTAATGGTAACCGATAGTAATTACCTTGCTGATTTTAGTGGGGACATACTTCCCACTGCAATAGATTGGATAAATATTAGAGAACTTCTTAAGTTTTTTTTTTTAAAAATATGATACGACTATGACTATTTCAGCCTCTTCACATGTTAAATCAAATATTTATTTTAGCGAAGTATGTCATTTGAAAATAGTTATCATGGAGTATGCTGAGTATGACAATCCATTATTGAGAAAAATAGCTATTGGAATGCAAGGAAAATTTGACAAATACTGGGAAAATTATGAGAATATTAATTTCTTGATGACGTTGCTGTTGTCTTAGATCCGAGATGTAAGTTAGAGTATTTCAAACTTTGTCTTACAACGTTGGTTGACAATACGATTTGGTGAGTCACGTACAGACATTGATTAACAGATTATATCTTCAACATAAAGCAGATTTGGGATTTGAAATGTCACAAAATTATTGTAGAACTAGTGTTGCGATATCTTCATTCACAGGACAAAGCCACAATAAGCTATTTCATAAATTTTGCAACCGTCTTAGTGAGCGAGATGATTCAAGTAAGAGGACGGAAGTTGATCAATATTTATCCGAAGAATTAGAAGTTTTTTCTGACAATCAAGATATTTTGGCATGGTGGAAATTAGATTCATTGAAATATCCAATATTAAGTAAAATTGCAAAAGATGTATTGGTTATTCCTATTTTCGCAGTTCCTTAGGAGTCAACTTTTAGTAGTAGTGGACGTGTATTAGATTCTTTTTGTAGTTCTTTATCACCAAAGACTGTCGAGATACTTATTTGCAGTCAAAACTGGTTTCGTAGAGAAATACATGATTTAAAACACTTCAATGATGGGGTGGATGATTTTCAAAAATGTGTGTTTTAAATTTTTCTCTATTTTTTTAGTAATTATTATGTATTATATATTTACTTTATAACTTATATTTTATAGATATTACATCAGCAGGTGAATATAGCGAACCAATTATAATTGGTGAATAATTTTCTCATATTCTGACCTTTAGGGCAAGATTCGATTTCAAAGGAGAGTATCGTTGAGACTCGAGAGGAAAATAGTAAGAGAAGTGAAAATTATGAATTTGTAGATTTTTGAATTCATGATTGGTTTAGGGTAAATTATGAGTTCTAATATTGTTGTTAAACTCGTGATGTGTTTCATTTTTTTGGGGTTTCCTTTGCTATGCAATATTTGCACAAATTTTTTCATTATGCACAGTGATTGAAATATGAATTATGATACAAAAGTATGATTTTCAATATCAGGTTTGTTTTATCTTCTATTAAACTAGTATTTATAATGCAGCACAAAAAAAAAATCGGGAGGACCAGAACTCGGACCAGAATTCTGGTCCGGTTTTGAAAAAAAATTTATGCTTATTGGTGTAAAAAATTAAAAACCGAATTTAGTGGTCCGGTCCTAAATTTTTCAAAATCGGACCGAACCAGACCACGGTCACCCCTAAAGCCAACGGTGCTATTTCTGCATTTTCCAAACATTCAGACCTCATTTATTTTTAGGGCGATATTCATTGTGATATTTAAGAAAAATCACTCTAAAGTAATTTCTTAAACCATCTCAACCTCAAAATATAAAAAATGTTTGATTCAAACTCTGTCAACCCCCTTCTTAGAGTTCGGGGGGCCAATCTCCAACATCGAGGATCCCCACCATTTGCACTCTTTCTAAAACAGAGGTGGGTACCCTCTCCCAAAACCAGGGGGTGGGCACCCCTGCAAGAGAGTGCAAAAATGCACGGTGGTGGGCACCTACCATTCTAGAGAGAGTGCATTTGTGCACTTTTGAGAATGAGGGGTGAGGATCTCCACACTAGGGTGTGGGCACCCTTCCGATCTCGAATTAGGTAAGAGATTGGGCGGCCGATCTCCCCCAAGTATAAATAGATCGTCTCTCTATTTTTTATTTTTACCCCTGATCTCTGCCCTAGCCATTGCCCACTCCTTGGATTCTCTGTTCCGGCAACACTTGACCGCCCTAACTGTGTGACGCGATTTCACCCACAAAGGGGCGTGTATTTACCCACAACAGTAAGGTTATAAACTAGAAATCGACTGGGCCGAAAATACCCAAAAATCGACCAACGATTTAACCAATCAAACAAAGTCCAAATACAACGAAATTTTAAGGGTTTCTTATTATATGTGTCAACAATACTTTCTTAAAGTTTCAGGTCCAGATGACAAGAAAATCGAAAGTTATGTAAAGAACGCTAGATATTGTCCGATGAGCAATCTTTTGTAAGCTCTCGGCATAACAATCTTCCAAAGAAGATTGGCAGCAAATGGAACAAGTTATGGCCGCTTTCTTCGTGTATCCTACTCTGGAAAGAGAGGGAAGAAAAGAGGAACATTGGCTATTCAAGCAACCGTGGGCTTGAAAGCTCAAAAGAGAGAACTCCTTCCCGGTTCTTGACCGAAGCGAGCCTTACCATTCACCAATCTTCAAGGCGACGCTCAGCAGACGAAATTAGGTTATTCTCATATCATCAACAACCATTACAAGCACCAATAACCATGAATTAATAGACCTACGGTGGGCTGGTTGTTGGTGCAAAAAGGACCATTATGTGCTGATTGGGCTCCACTCCTTTGCTAGTTTGGGCCGAGCTCTTCCTTTGCTTCAGTCAACTTCCAACCACCATCTATCTTAACATACATCTAATCCTAATGTCTAAGGATGCATGCAACTATAAAACATTATATGAAGACTAATGTTTGCCAACAAAATACAAGACTAAAAGTTTTCCAAAACAAAAAGAAAAAAAAGTAAGTGTTCGGTTACAATTTTAATCCCAAGGGAGACAAATCCATTCTTCAAGTGCTTCCCTCTTGAGTTCCCACGATAGCACGTGTAAAGGTTGATTCATGTCCTTTGTGCTCGGCTCCCAATCCAAGTCGTCGAAGAGATCTTCGAATCCATCAATACCTGCAAAAGAATTAAGCTTATTAGTAAATAGATTTAATAAAGTTTGTGCCTTGGTTTGTGATCGAGTGACGGCCCTCTGGGACACATCACTGTGTGATACCGATCGAATCGCCCTCACAAATCAATTGGCATGTGGCGCCCTTTCGAAATACACCCAAAATTTGAGAAGGAATGGATCCAAAATTGTTGTTCAAACGCAAGGCTCCATTGACACAAGGTGGACCGTCAGAAGGAGGACCGTCACAAGGTGACCCGACTAACTGGCCTTGGCCACATGGTGGTTCGTCTACCCATCCTCCAACTCAAGGTACTAGGTATCACTCTAATGAATTTAAAACTCGGCTTTGTGAACTTAAGTATAAGGATGACATGACAAATCGGTCGATTATTTTCTCAAGTTTATTCGATTTTCAAGTCTTGAATCTTTGAGAATTCACAATTTATTTGATCGAATTGGCCTACGAGACTTATGTGAGTTGTAGGGTGATTGTTGTGAGCAGCTTATTTAAGTATTTTATGCAAATTTAGCTTCAGTAAGGGAGCATGGTAAGATGAAGACCTATTTATTAAGTTCAAAAATCCTGATATCCCCATTGGACGTAAATGAGTTGATTGGTTTTTCGAAGAAAGACGACGAGGACTATGAACAATACTACCATGTTTCTCGGGATTGTGAGTTTATCAGAGCAGACAAAGGATTTAGCTTCTTAAAAAAAATTCATCGAAATCCTTAGATTCAAGCGTTTAGCAAAGCAAAATTGAAGGACTTCAATGTAGAAGCTCGGGTTATTCACAATGTGATAACCCACGCTATTCTACCATGAGATGATCACAGAGATTTGGTGAGCTGCATGGACTCTATGTAATGTAAAAGCTGTATATTGGGAAGATATTTGACCTAGGATACTTGATTTTGAACCACATGTTAGATATTAGTCAAACGTGCAAAAAGAATATGTCGTATAACACGTTGATTCTATAACGACCCCGACCCTCTTCGGGCTGTCACAAGACTTGACTTGATGTTGACTTTAACTTAGACATTTTGGGCGTGAAATTTTTTGACTTTTGAAACATTTAAAACGAGGACCTTTTTCGATAAAATGTCGACTCTGTTTTTGGGTCTTTAAAATCCTTTAAAATACATGGGGGACGTTCGTAAAATACGTTTAAAAGGTATCGTAAAAGATCGGGTTGAAACGTGTTTGGAAATCAAAACATTTGAAAACTTTTCATTTTGGGCCACTTGATATGCGGCGTGCGCACACTTGGCACACGCGTTGCCCAGACAACGTGCGCTCAGAGAGCTGATCGATCGGCGCCTTGTGCCAATCGATCGGCTGACTCTCTACCGCGCTCCAGCATATCTAGTGCCTGCGCCGATTGATCGCGCTCTGTGGCTGATCGATCGGCTGGGTTGCTGCGCGCCCCAGCAGCGCGCACCAGCGCCTACTGCGCGCGAGCGCCCAGCGCACCCAACGCGCACCAGCGCTGCATCCCGCGCCCTCCTTCCTTCTTTTCACTCTCTTCTTCACTTTTCTTCATTCTTTCACTTACACTTCACCCATAAATTTACTTCAAATCTTTCCAAACATAAAACGCCTCTAACCTCAAAAATGTAACACCCGAGATTTTTCTATAACGCGTATAGGCTTAGGATTAAATGTTTAGAGGGATTATATTTAGTAATGAAAGGTTTAGAAAAAATGCAATGGGAAGAAGAGAGTTGACAAGTCCAACTAAATTGTGATTGGTGGAAAAGTTGGTTTGAAAAAGTCTAACACTTTACACCAATTAAGATTTAGTAAAAAGAATGAGTGAATGGTTAATTTGGTTGGAGTTTGGCGTTGGAAAAACAATGGAAAAAGGGAGGGCTTTGTGGTAATTTCACTTGGTGTTATTAATGAATTAGTTAAAAGAGTGAAAAGTGGGGTTTTCTTCATTCTTCTTTTTCTCCATCGTGCCCTTCTCCCTTCTCCTCCATAGCCAACGCCACATCTCCATTGTTCTTCATTTTCTCAAGCCAATCCAAGGTAATTTTTGTTGGGTTTTGGTTTGTGCATGATTAGATGAAGATTTGAAGAGATTTTAGGGTGTTTTAAGTGGATTTGGTTAGGTTTTAGAAAACCCTAAGGTGGAGCTACGAATTTTTGGTTTCAATTGGGGGTTTTCTTC
Source organism: Begonia masoniana (assembly GCA_022432975.1). Lineage (NCBI taxonomy): Eukaryota > Viridiplantae > Streptophyta > Magnoliopsida > Cucurbitales > Begoniaceae > Begonia > Begonia masoniana. The sequence goes on along the minus strand of CM039508.1, from coordinate 12,458,839 downwards.
CTCTTTTGCTTAATTAAGCCTTATATATGTTAGATTAGGTGGTTAGGAGGATTAGATTGAAGATTGGTTGAGTGTTCTACAAAAACCGAGCTAGAACACTAGGGGGCCGATTCTGTCTTGGCTATTTTCGGGTTGGTTAAGTGTATTATTTGATGGATTTAAGTGTTTCAATGGATAGTAGACGTGTAGAGGTTTACGAATTGGGGTGGCACGTCAAAATCTGTTGAAAAACGAGGGAGTTATGACCGTTTGAAGTTTGACGATCGATGTGGAATAGAAAATCGGGTTTGAGTGTTTTGGAGTGTGAAGTTGTTTAGGTATGTTTAGTTTTAGTTAGAAAATCTTTTAGAATTTATTGAAAGCTTATCAATTTGAGTTTCCGTTATTTTAGGTCGTCGGACGAGTGATTTGACCGGTGAAAGTGTGCAAGCAATAGCCGAGCCATCAGGTAAGTAGTGGTAGCTTTTCCTTCGCCTTCGGGCGTACACCATGGAACAGTAGGGTTATCTACTTCGTGTTGTGTTGTGTTGTTTGTTTTGGTTTGGTATTGCATTTTCGAAGCATGCATCATGGTATAGCACGTTAAATAATATTAATGGCATTGGTTGGCATTGTGAGCATGAATGTAATTAGATAAGAAAATTGTATTTGCATCTCGAATAGGTGCCTTGTCGGGCTGAGGTGTTGGTATATAGCACCCCGAGGGGTACTCTATGAGAGATGACCAGCTAAAACACTTATTGCATTTCGAATAGGTGCCTTGTCAGGCTGAGGCGTTGGTATATAGCACCCCGAGGGGTACTCTATGAGAGATGACCAGCTAAAACACTTATTGCATTTCGAATAGGTGCCTTGTCGGGCTGAGGTGTTGGTATATAGCACCCCGAGGGGTATTCTATGAGAGATGATTGGCTAAGACATATAATCCTGAATAGTGTGCCTTGTCGGGCTGAGGTGTTGGTATATATGATGCGAACCTCGAATCGAAAGGACCCGGGACCCGACAACAACGCGGAATAATTGAAAGGAACGCCTTTTGATTCAAGAACAAAGTAAGGAACTAAGACCCCAATCGAAGAATTCGATGGAACCCTAGTTATCAAAACAGGAGCTTGACCCGAGCCACACCTGTTGGCTGAACCAAAGCTATCAAAACAGGAGCTTGACCCAGACCAAACTCGTTGGTAAGAACCAAAGCTATCAAGCGAGATTCTTCAAGCGTGACTTGAAGAAGATCGTTGTTCTTCGCAAAGAACTAAAGAGAAATCCTCTCTAAAAAAAAACACTCAATTTTTAATTCAAACTTGTTCTTCAATTAAATCAAAAAGTTTGCCATTAAATAGGCTACACATTAAAATTAAATTAAATAATAATAAAAAACGAAAATTAAAATAAAATAACTAATAAAATAGTGAGATAATGATCCTTGGCATGATTAGTTATCATCTCACGTTTGAATATGATTTGAATTGATTTAAGTAGATTCTGTCGGATAAGATCTCTCATACGTGATTTGTTGGAATTTGCATGTGCTTCGCATGTGACTTTTTAGTTCTTACACGTGCATGTGCATGGCACATGTAAATCTTCATGCATCTTTGGCTTCCCTTGCTTCAAAAGATCTTTCAATAATCTTGGGCTTCTTACTCTGCTCATTGGGCCTGCCGTATCTTCAACTGGATCCTTATTCTTGGGCTTTGAATTGGTCTGAACTTGGATCTCATCATAAACCAAGTCATGTGGATCTTTATCTCTTTCTAACCCACGTGAATCTTTATCTCTTTGTATTTTGCGTGAATCTTTACCCTTCTCTCTCCAATCCATTGGGATTTGTGGAGCCCAACTCTGTACCTTATGGGTCTTCTTTTGCCACTTTTGTGAGGCCCACTTCCATGCTACAAAACTCTTTATTTTTATAGTCTTTTGTTTTTGTTGTGATCGCTCTTTTCCTCGGGTTTTCACGACTAAACCATGTGAAGCTTTGTTCGTTGGACCTCCTTTATCTTCTAATAGATCATGGTCCTTGACTTTGAGATTTATCGCTTCTCGGTTCACATCATTCCCTCCCCCTTCGAAAAGATTCGTCCTCGAATCTCCTGCATCATATAAAAATAAGTTAGTAAAATTAAAATATGTGCTTACATTACCGTATTCACTCGGTAGGTTGATCTTGTAAGCGATGTCGTTGATGCACTCTAAAACTTGGAAAGGATCATCTCCTCGAGGTTGTAGCTTGTTGTTCCGTGTGTTCAGAAACCTTTCTTTTTGTAGACGTAGCCCAACCAAATCTCCGGGTTTAAAAATAAGTCTTACCATTGAATGAAATTTCTTAGCAAATTCGTCTTTTTTACGTTCATGCACAAGAACAAACTTATTAGTTAACGAAGTTAATAATTTTAATGGATTTAATAGATTAAAATCATCAATAATATCAAACAGTGAATAATATCGAATAGAAATAAAATCCCTTAAAATGCTAAAATCAGATTTGAAACTCACAAAATATGTATCTACAATTTTGTCATAAACCAAGTTGTGTGCAAAGTAATCAATGACAAATTTTCCAATTAAATAATTATACATAGTATCTATCAACCTTATACATATAGTAGGTGCAATATAAAAATCATATGGCCTTACCAACCACTCAAACCTGTTTGATGTTTCCGGTTGACTTAGAACTAACGTACTTGGCACGAGATCTTTTTGCTTCTTAATCTCACTCATCGGAGAAATTCCTCTTCGAAACTCCTCAGAAATTTCATATTTATTTTTCTGCAAAAGAAAAGAAACAACTCTTGGAAGAAAACTTGGTAAGTCGTTAGATGATAAATAAACATCTTTATATAAAAGCAAAATCATCTCACGCTTATCCTCACTTTTGTTCATCAATACGATTTGTTTCTCACTTGACTTTTGTTCACTCTCTCCCTCAGTTTTTATCTCTTTTCCATCGATTTTTCTCTCTTGCTCCCTCGGTTTTTCATCTCTCTTTATGCTCTTTTCAACTATTTTTCTTTCTCCACTTTCTTTCTCTATTTTTGCCTCTTTTTCAACTAATTTCTTTTCACCACTTTCTTTTTCTTTTTCGGCCTCTTTTTCAACTAATTTCTTTTCACCACTTTCTTTCTCTCTTTCATCCTTAATTATTTGAAATTCCTTCGCAATCCTCTCTTGATCTTCAATTGCCTCCCATGGCTTTAATGGTGTAAGGATAACAGTTTTTCCATTGTAAACCAACGAATACTCATTTTTGTAACCGTTATACTTGCCGTTTCGATCATATTGCCAAGGTCTCCCCAAAAGTATGTGTGTAGCTTGCATCAGCACTACATCACATAAAACTTTATCTTGGTACCTTCCAATTGATAAAGGAACTTCCACCTGTTTAGTCACCTTGATTTCTCCACAATCGCTTGACCATTGCAACTTGTATGGTTTTGGATGTTGCTCGGTTTTCAAGTTCAACTTTTGGACTAGTAATGTGCTTGCTACATTGGTGCAATTCCCACTATTGATGATCAAACTACAAACTTTGTTGAGCACATGGCATCTTGTATGGAATATATGCTCACGTTGTACTTTGGCTCCATCTTCCTTAGTTTGCACATTCAATACTCGCCCTGTGACTAAATGATCTCTTTTTACTGGTTCCTCCATCAAGTCTACTTTTCGTTCCCAATCTAAATATCTCTTGGGGTCGTTCTTCCCTCGTAAAGGTGGAATATTTACCTTGATGTTACTTAGATCATCATCTTCTCGGTACGACCTATCATTCATTTCCCTTTGATAATATCCACTATTATCTTTGAATTTTCCATCAAAAATCTTCCTTTGTCGCGTATGACTAGGGGATGGAGATTCCAATCGGTCCATCCTCGTATTTAGAGCCTTGAAATTTTCTTGCATGGCTTTCATGAACAACTTTAAATCCACCTCGTTTTGTTCTCCACTCATGATATTCTTTATCAACCACAATAAGAAAATAAAAGAAAATTGTTAGAAGTAAAAGAAAAAATATTCAAATAATGGACCTTACCTCTCCCTCACGTGTTTACTCTCGATGGATGTCACTCCACTCGTGTTTTGCTCAAAAATTAAGACTTTTTCTATAATAGTCTCACCCTCTTGCCTTTTACCTCTAGATCTCCCTTTTAGTTCTTTACGTAAGAACTTGATCGATGATAAATATTCAACAAGCCAAACTATAAAAAATCAAACTTTAAAGCTTAAAAAGTTCAAACTTGTAAAGATGGCTAAATCAAGGGTATGATTGAAATAAGACAAAACTTTGGATGATGACAATCTTTCAAATGAAGATTCAACAATTTGAACCTTCAAGGAATAAATTTGGATAAAGACAATATTTTGAATGAAGATTCAATAATTTGAATTTTCAAAGAATAAATTTGGATAAAGACAATATTTCGAATGAAGATTCAATAATTTAAATTTTCAAAGAACAATTATCTACGAATTTAAGAACGAATTTTTGAATTTAAAAGGGCTAGAAATTTCAAAATCTCTAGAACAAAATTTCGATTTTTTTTTTTTGACTTCTCACAACTCTTTTTTTTTTGACTTTTGACAACTTTTTTTTTGACTTTTGACAATTCTTTTTTTTTGACTTTTGACAACTCTTTTTTTTTTTGACTTTTGACAACTCCTTTTTTTTTTTTTTTTTTACTTTTGACAAACTCTTTTTTTTGAACTTTGCAAGAAGACAAATTCACAATAAAAAAAGAATCAATGATAACGAATAGAATAAGATGAAGAAGAAAAAAAAAAAATTGATAACAAAAAATTAACGATAGCTTCTTGAATCAAGGAACCGAAGCTCTGATACCAACTGATGCGAACCTCGAATCGAAAGGACCCGGGACCCGACAACAACGCGGAATAATTGAAAGGAACGCCTTTTGATTCAAGAACAAAGTAAGGAACTAAGACCCCAATCGAAGAATTCGATGGAACCCTAGTTATCAAAACAGGAGCTTGACCCGAGCCACACCTGTTGGCTGAACCAAAGCTATCAAAACAGGAGCTTGACCCAGACCAAACTTGTTGGTAAGAACCAAAGCTATCAAGCGAGATTCTTCAAGCGTGACTTGAAGAAGATCGTTGTTCTTCGCAAAGAACTAAAGAGAAATCCTCTCTAAAAAAAAACACTCAATTTTTAATTCAAACTTGTTCTTCAATTAAATCAAATAGTTTGCCATTAAATAGGCTACACATTAAAATTAAATTAAATAATAATAAAAAACGAAAATTAAAATAAAATAACTAATAAAATAGTGAGATAATGATCCTTGGCATGATTAGTTATCATCTCACGTTTGAATATGATTTGAATTGATTTGAGTAGATTCTGTCGGATAAGATCTCTCATACGTGATTTGTTGGAATTTGCATGTGCTTCGCATGTGACTTTTTAGTTCTTACACGTGCATGTGCATGGCACATGTAAATCTTCATGCATCTTTGGCTTCCCTTGCTTCAAAAGATCTTTCAATAATCTTGGGCTTCTTACTCTGCTCATTGGGTCTGCCGTATCTTCAACTGGATCCTTATTCTTGGGCTTTGAATTGGTCTGAACTTAGATCTCATCATAAACCAAGTCATGCGGATCTTTATCTCTTTCTAACCCACGTGAATCTTTATCTCTTTGTATTTTGCGTGAATCTTTACCCTTCTCTCTCCAATCCATTGGGATTTGTGGAGCCCAACTCTGTACCTTATGGGTCTTCTTTTGCCACTTTTGTGAGGCCCACTTCCATGCTACAAAACTCTTTATTTTTATAGTCTTTTGTTTTTGTTGTGATCGCTCTTTTCCTCGGGTTTTCACGACTAAACCATGTGAAGCTTTGTTCGTTGGACCTCCTTTATCTTCTAATAGATCATGGTCCTTGACTTTGAGATTTATCGCTTCTCGGTTCACATCAATATAGCACCCCGAGGGGTCCTCTATGAAGGATGTTGGTTCGAGTGTGGCCATCCTAGACGGTTATGGGATGTGTGCCAACTCGTTCCACACAGCTTATGAAAGATTAAAGCAAGAGTAAAGCAACGAACAGCAAATAAGTACAACTGAGTGATAGAAACCGCATGTGTTAGGTTGATTGCATTGTGTAGTGTCGCATTTGTATGCCCTACTTGCTAAGCATTAGGCTTATGTTTTGTGTTCTATGGTGTAGGTGACGGAGCGTTTCCAGGTGAGCTCAAGAGTGAGGATCAGGACTAGGAGCAGTCAGGAATCCACGGAGCTCGCCGGTGCAGGGTATTTGTCGGGGCGCTTCGACCTGATTCTTGGGGTATTTTTGTTGTGGTTGGACTAGATATGTTTTGGTTTTGGTATGTTTTGTTTAGTGGGTTGAAGTTAGTGGATGTAAATAGAAGTGTTAGAGTTGTTGGGTGGTTTGATGTTTGTAGTGAATTTGGGTATGGTTGTCGGGATTTAAGTTAGTGTGTTTGGTTAAATTTTGTTTTGATATATATAGTAATATTTGGTTCTGGCTGGGATTTGTTTGAATCGTGTTTTAAACGTATTGTTTTTTTTCAGGTTTTCGGTTTTAGAAAATTTAGCCGTTATATTGCCCTTTTTTTTAAAATCAATAACGTCGGGTTCGTTTGGCTATTTTTTTTAGTTAAGCATTTTAAGTCGGTTTTCCTAGATTTTTACGGGACACGTACTTATGGGTGTCGGGAGTGTGTGGTTAAAATTTCATGGATTTTGGAGAAGTTTAGCTTAAGGAAAAGTGGAAAAACAAATTTGCATGTAGGTGTTGACATTTACTGTTCATAGTGTTGTAAAAGTGTCGACAACAAAGACAAGGTGTCGACACCTACTGTTCATAGTGTTGCAAAAGTGTCGACACCAAAGACAAGGTGTCGACACCTTTTGCAAAGGAATGGGACCAGAGAACAAACTGTCCTTAAAGTGTCGACACCTTACTGTTCATAATGTCGAGACCTACTGTTCATACTTAAATTTTTAACATTTTGACGCTTATTTCAAACCAGTTTCAACCCTAAACTTTCCGATATCTTTTATATGTGTTTAATGAATGTTTTTCAATAATTTAGAGTGTTCGAAAAAAAACAAAAAAAACCCGACAACGAGTCGTAGTATTTTACAAAAATTAGTTTAAATTACGTTTTAAACGCGGGGTTGGCTAGCAACGTACCGCACCGGGCCCAGAGCGGGTTCGGGGTGTTACAAAGTTGGTATCAGAGCGTTACTGGTCGAAACGTTCAGAGAATTATCCGACAATGCCGGCCGCCGTGCAACGTGCTTCACCGACTGTAAGTATTCTTTCCTTAGCTAGTTTTTTTTTTCTAAGCTAGATTGTTTTAAATTCTATCTACAGGATTAAGTTACGATGCATAACCCTAGACGACCCGAGAGACCTAGGAATGAACCCGAATCGCTCAGAAACCCACTCCACGAGTCAGTTAAGCAACTTGCCGATCTAGTTACACAGCAAGCAGAGTTGGTCGTAAGACAGACTGAGTTATTGGGACTGTTCTTCAATTGTGGAGGACAACGAAATATTGAAGCAAATTATAGTGGTGCGGAGTCTAGTGGGTTAGATTCTCCAATGGGGGAAGAAAATAAGGTAATGGAAGTGAATAAGATGAAAATAAAGTGTGTTCAATTAATTAGGTCTCCTTCACAGTCTCATGGAACTAAAAGACCGGGTGTATATTTGAATGACCTGAGGGGAGAAAAGAAACCGCAACCGAAGCAAAGAAGAGGTTTTCTGCGCTGTGCCAAGTGTTTGAAATGTCATCCAGGTGAGTGCGGACAATATGATGACAAATGTTTTAATTGTCTTGGATCCGGCCATCTTTCCCGAGACTGTCCACAGCCAAAGATCGCCCGGTGCTTCATATGCAACGAGTTTGGACATCTAGCCAGGAATTGCCCTGTAGCAAAGAAAGATTTAACTGAGGCAATGCCCCGAATCCTCGCCACGACTGAACCAAGTGGTAAGAATATAAACTTCATGGAACTAGTGTGGATTTTGTTGTTTAGAAAGATACCTCTCATGAAAAATAAGATTTGAATATATAGAAATTTGACCTTAGTTAGTAAACCTTTGGAGTTTTAGGGATACGACAAATCAAAGTGAAGTTTAAGTTAGAAAGAAATTATCGGGAGACACCTTAGACCATCGAAATGTCATAAGTAAGTTATTTACAAGGATATGGGCGGATAACAAAAAGTATGTTACGTAAAGTTGGCGGTATTTAGATGTAGGCTACATTTGAGCGCCTAGTTTAAGTAAATGAATGCAAGGGTTGGCAGTATTTAGATGTATGCGAGAGTTTAAGAATTTAAGAAATGGAGACAATAATAGGTAGTCTGTGGGGGAATAGTTGGATGAATTTTACGAGAGAAAAACCCAGAGGAGAACCTAGCCTAAAGTTAAAGAACGTTGTGAGTGTAATAAATTGTCGATTAAATTGAGGTCGACATTAGTGGAGCTTTCTTGGGTATTAAGAGGCATAGGGGTCATGCAGGGGTGAATTTAGAAATTATTTAGTATTGGGAAACTAATAAATATTGAGGTATTAGGGGATGTAGGTACATTCAATCAAGATGATTGGGGATAAATGAAAAGATTATGCTCGGCATGTTAAGGGAGCATTAAGGGTTGTCTGGTTGTTGGTGTTATTCGACCTAGAAGCCAAAACCTAAAGGTGGGAATAGAGACCGTGATACCTTGATTGGGTAGAGAAAAGCCTAGTTTTTTTTTAATTGTGGTGATATTTTGAGGTTAGAGTAATGATGGTAAATGGAATATTTAGAATCGAGTTGAAGAGTAAGAGAGAGTGGATTAGTTATTTCATTTTAGAGAAAATTTTTAGGAAATTAGTGAGTGCTCAAGTTAAGGTCTAAGGAAGTATGAGTAAGTGAGTTATGGAGGAATAGTTATAAAAGGTTAGGAATGTAGGGACTTATGTGAATGTTCGGTAGAATGTGAGTTGACAGGAGTTTTGAATGAGAGGGGGTAAGTGTATTAGGAATTATGGAGTTCGAAGGAAAGGAATGAAATTTGCTTCGAAAAGTGTTTGAGTGCGTATGGTTAAGCAATAATATGTCATGATTATTTGAAGGAAATGAGTATAAAAGATAGGAGGGATGATTGAGAAGTTGGATTGAGGAAACGTTAGAGTTGAAATTTAGATAGACGAGTTTGAGAGTTTAGTGATGAGTGTTTAAGCATGCAAATGTAACATAAGAACATAAGAACGTAAGAGTATGGAACTATAAAGATCATAGTTAAGATTTAGCGTGACAACTCGAGATTTAGAGAACTAGTAAGTTAAGGAGTTAGATTAAATGGATGGTTCAGCAAGGATTAAACCTCTCAAGTGAAGTGCAGAAAAGTACAAGTGCATAGGAATGATTAAGGGAGTGCACTTAAAAGGACGGTGCATGAGGGACCAAGTGCAGTGATCTCTGGGAACAATTTGAGTTAAGAACTAAGTTAAGTTAAGAACTAAGTTAGAGGGATTGGAGAGTCCTAGTTAAAACCTTGGAGATGTAGAGAAGTTTAAGGGTGTAAAGTTGAGCTACAACAAGTTACAAATGAGAAGGTTATTGGGCGACTTGTTGTAATAAAAATTAAAAGAATACTTAGAATGCGAGTTGGAAGAATAGAGAAGAGCTGAGGAGTAGTAAATTTTGAAGCAAATCCTGTTGGAAATTATAAATGAGTTGCTAGCTTGTATTATGAATTTTAAATGGACATAGGAAAGAAATAAGTGAGGAAATTAGTTGACTTTAGTGAAGAGTTAAAAGATGGAGAGAGAGTTATGCAAATTTAGACTTGTAAGTTATGAGGTGGAATTTGAAGGGTGATACACCGTGTATGTCGTTGGGTGAAAGGTGAGAAATTAGATAAGTTAGACTTAAGACTTTGATAACATTTGATGATAAGCGAGGTAGAAGTTGGAAAATTTAAGCATAATGTATGTATGCCAACTTAGAGGACACTTTGAAATGTGAGGGATAGATCTAAATAGTAAGGGCCTGGAGTAAGAGTACGGTATTCGTATGATTAAGGAAGTGTGGTGATGGTTCGAAGTAAGTAGATGCAAGTGGTGGAAGTGATAAGTTCTAAATGGTATAGTAAGTTAGAGTGGAAATTTAATTTGATGACTTAAATAGAAAGTTACTTGGTAGACTTTAGTTTTATGTGATTGAGGGTGTATGGAGAACTGGAATAAGTCACGTGCATATTTAATAGACGATAGTGTAAATTTGGGGTCTAGACGAACCGAGTTCGAGGTAAAGTTAGAGTTAAGAATTTAGTTGGAAAGATTTATAGGTTTAAGTGATGCAGCTCAAGCTAAAGTCCAAAACTTGGAGATGTAGGAATAGGTCAGCAAGAGCACCAGGTAAATTGTTTGGGCAGTAGCCTAGTAGGGACTCAACGTGGCAACTCATGAAGCTAGAAAGTAAAGTTAGAGTGAGTGAGTTGAAGAAAAATAAGGTACGTTAAATTTTGAGGACAAAATTTTTGTAAGGAGGGTAAATTGTAACACCCGAGATTTTTCTATAACGCGTATAGGCTTAGGATTAAATGTTTAGAGGGATTATATTTAGTAATGAAAGGTTTAGAAAAAATGCAATGGGAAGAAGAGAGTTGACAAGTCCAACTAAATTGTGATTGGTGGAAAAGTTGGTTTGAAAAAGTCTAACACTTTACACCAATTAAGATTTAGTAAAAAGAATGAGTGAATGGTTAATTTGGTTGGAGTTTGGCGTTGGAAAAACAATGGAAAAAGGGAGGGCTTTGTTGTAATTTCACTTGGTGTTATTAATGAATTAGTTAAAAGAGTGAAAAGTGGGGTTTTCTTCATTCTTCTTCTTCTCCATCATGCCCTTCTCCCTTCTCCTCCATAGCCAACGCCACATCTCCATTGTTCTTCATTTTCTCAAGTCAATCCAAGGTAATTTTTGTTGGGTTTTGGTTTGTGCATGATTAGATGAAGATTTGAAGAGATTTTAGGGTGTTTTAAGTGGATTTGGTTAGGTTTTAGAAAACCCTAAGGTGGAGCTACGAATTTTTGGTTTCAATTGGGGGTTTTCTTCCTCTTTTTCTTAATTAAGCCTTATATATGTTAGATTAGGTGGTTAGGAGGATTAGATTGAAGATTGGTGGAGTGTTCTACAAAAACTGAGCTAGAACACTAGGGGGCCGATTCTGTCTTGGCTATTTTCGGGTTGGTTAAGTGTATTGTTTGATAGATTTAAGTGTTTCAATGGATAGTAGACGTGTAGAGGTTTACGGATTGGGGTGGCACGTCGAAATCTGTTGAAAAACGAGGGAGTTATGACCGTTTGAAGTTTGACGATCGATGTGGAATAGAAAATCGGGTTTGAGTGTTTTGGAGTGTGAAGTTGTTTAAGTATGTTTAGTTTTAGTTAGAAAATCTTTTAGAATTTATTGAAAGCTTATCAATTTGAGTTTTCGTTATTTTAGGTCGTCGGACGAATGATTTGACCGGTGAAAGTGTGCAAGCAATAGCCGAGCCATCAGGTAAGTAGTGGTAGATTTTCCTTCGCCTTCGGGCCTACACCATGGAACGGTAGGGTTATCTACTTCGTGTTGTGTTGTGTTGTTTGTTTTGGTTTGGTATTGCATTTTCGAAGCATGCATCATGGTATAGCACGTTAAATAATATTAATGGCATTGGTTGGCATTGTGAGCATGAATGTAATCAGATAAGAAAATTGTATTTGCATCTCGAATAGGTGCCTTGTCGGGCTGAGGTGTTGGTATATAGCACCCCGAGGGGTACTCTATGAGAGATGACCAGCTAAAACACTTATTGCATTTCGAATAGGTGCCTTGTCAGGCTGAGGTGTTGGTATATAGCACCCCGAGGGGTACTCTATGAGAGATGACCAGCTAAAACACTTATTGCATTTCGAATAGGTGCCTTGTCGGGCTGAGGTGTTGGTATATAGCACCCCGAGGGGTATTCTATGAGAGATGATTGGCTAAGACATATAATCCTGAATAGTGTGCCTTGTCGGGCTAAGGTGTTGGTATATAGCACCCCAAGGGGTCCTCTATGAAGGATGTTGGTTCGAGTGTGGCCATCCTAGACAGTTATGGGATGTGTGCCAACTCGTTCCACACAGCTTATGAAAGATTAAAGCAAGAGTAAAGCAACGAACAGCAAATAAGTACAACTGAGTGATAGAAACCGCATGTGTTAGGTTGATTGCATTGTGTAGTGTCGCATTTGTATGCCCTACTTGCTAAGCATTAGGCTTATGTTTTGTGTTCTATGGTGTAGGTGACGGAGCGTTTCCAGGTGAGCTCAAGAGTGAGGATGAGGACTAGGAGCAGTCGGGAATCCATGGAGCTCGCCGGTGCAGGGTATTTGTCGGGGCGCTTCGACCTGATTCTTGGGGTATTTTTGTTGTGGTTGGACTAGATATGTTTTGGTTTTGGTATGTTTTGTTTAGTGGGTTGAAGTTAGTGGATGTAAATAGAAGTGTTAGAGTTGTTGGGTGGTTTGATGTTTGTAGTGAATTTGGGTATGGTTGTCGGGATTTAAGTTAGTGTGTTTGGTTAAATTTTGTTTTGATATATATAGTAATATTTGGTTCTGGCTGGGATTTGTTTGAATCGTGTTTTAAACGTATTGTTTTTTTTTAGGTTTTCGGTTTTAGAAAATTTAACCGTTATATTGCCGTTTTTTTTTAAATCAATAACGTCGGGTTCGTTTGGCTATTTTTTTTAGTTAAGCATTTTAAGTCGGTTTTCCTAGATTTTTACGGGACACGTACTTGTGGGTGTCGGGAGTGTGTGGTTAAAATTTCATGGATTTTGGAGAAGTTTAGCTTAAGGAAAAGTGGAAAAACAAATTTGCATGCAGGTGTTGACATTAACTGTTCATAGTGTTGTAAAAGTGTCGACACCGTTCGTAGTGTTGCAAAAGTGTCGACACCAAAGACAAGGTGTCGACACCTTTTGCAAAGGAATGGGACCAGAGAACAAACTGTCCTTAAAGTGTCGACACCTTGCTGTTCATAGTGTCGACACCTACTGTTCATACTTCAATTTTTAACATTTTGACGCTTATTTCAAACCAGTTTCAACCCTATACTTTCCGATATCTTTTATATGTGTTTAATGAATGTTTTTCAATAATTTAGAGTGTTCGGAAAAAAAAAAAAAACCCGACAACGAGTCGTAGTATTTTACGAAAATTAGTTTAAATTACGTTTTAAACGCGGGGTTGGCTAGCAACGTAGCACACCGGGCCCAGAGCGGGTTCGGGGTGTTACAAAAAACACGACTCAAAAACGTGTCCGAAAATGTAATGAAAATTTATGAAAACGTACTGCATTGATCGCTTTAAAAACTAAACATATCCATATAGTTTTAAAAACCTCCAAACAATTCCAGTATAGTTTCAAAATAAAACTTCACTTTCTATAAATTCTGCTACCACACATTCACATCAAAACTTAACTTTCTATACGTCTTTCCATCAGACTTCTTTATACACATACATAACCCAAAAACATAAACGTACACACACACTGACCACGGTCGGAATCGCCCTAACAATATTGTCAGGTTGCCGCCATGGTCGTACTCCTCCAACTGCATCCATAATCCTATCAAGTCTGTGTAATCTCACCGCGCTGCTCTTCTTCATCTACATCACATAACTCATCTATTGTAGCGGCCCCAACACTGTACCCTTATTTTCCCGTATTAATTTTTTTATCCTTAAATACTAAATAAATTTAATTACGTTTAAGCGAAATTTAAATCTTTGGAGATCGTTTGAAACCTAAGTTGAAAATCATTAAAGAAAACCATTGAAACAATAAAATAAAACAATTAACATAATTTTATAAAACCATTAAAACCAACCAAAAGCATCGGCCACTATTCAAGGGGCAGAAGGGACATCTGTCCCATAAATGGCGGGGGCGATCGATCGCCCATTTGCAAAATTGAGGGGCGATCGATCGCCCCTCATTGTGGCGATCAATAACCCAATTACAAATAGGGGGCGATCAATCGCCCCACATATGGGCGATCGATCGCCCTGCTCTCTGGAAAATCCAGAGAGCGACGATCACCCTGCCGATCGATGGCGATCAATCAGCAGGTTCTCTGCCTCTTTCTTTTTTTTCTTTTCTTCACTTTTTTCTTTCTTTCTTTTCCCTGCATACACATACACCTAGCACACAACTTTACAAATTTCATCAACCCAATTCTACCTACATCACAACCATACGTTTTAACATAAAATTGCCCAATACTCGTACATCTCCCATAACCTCATTCAAACCGACTCAAAACGTATTTAACACGAAATACCTTTTCACGAAAACGAACTGCGTGGATCCATTTAAAAATCGAACATATCCCTATAATATAAATCATCCAGTAGTTCCAATATATCATCGATAAAATACTTTTCAAAACAGTTTATAAAATAGGTTTTCAAAACATAAAACATAAACCTATCAACTAACCAGATCCCAAGCATCCTAATATGTTCAATTTATACAATTTCTCCTATGATCTAACTATCGTATCCCCAAAATACTTACGTCCATCCCCACAGGTCAAAAGGCACATCGACTGCTCAGCACACTCCTACGGGCCATCCTCCTTCAACTGCATCATTCCTCGGGTGGAGGGATCTCGTTCTCACCTATGTCAAGATCACCTACACCATACAGACAACTATGAGCTAAAGGCTCAGCAAGTTTCGTAAATGCAGATGCGTGCTATGCATATGAGTTTCAGAAATCATGCAACATTTTCTTATCATTATGTCGCAGACAGAATATCACCGAGGTCTCAGCCTATTAGATGGAGAGGAAACCTCCCGTGATTGGACAACCCTCTCCACCTAACGGCCGGGGGGGGGGGGGTACACGCTTACATCCGTATACAGCCGTGCCTGAGCCCCACCTTGCATGACCAGATAATAGATTACGTAGATTCATTTCGTTTTAGGTGATATGGTATTGCGACAGACCCCTTTTGGCCTACACAATAGATCAATAGCCCCCTTTTAGGCCACATCTCTTTTCATGAAAACATAGTGCAGAAATTCATTTTCTATGCATAATTGAAAACCATGATGCATGAACAATTGAGTGCTTAAAGTAAACATACATCATACGTACCATCGAGACAATAAAAACAAATAAAAGCATGTCCTATAAAAGAACTAATCCTAACTACCCAACCAAAACATTTAAACAATCAAGACTCCAATGATCCTCGACGCGACTTCGACGTACGGTGTAGGCCAATCGGCCATAGTAAGTCACGAGAACTTACCTCGTGCGCGTTGAACTTCAAGCTCCGTCCACGAGCGTTGTTCACCTAAGCAATTCACAATAGTTATCGTTAAAACGCGTTTGAACCATTAACGTACAAATTAACGAAATCCTTATTTCTAAAATTCTAACTTAACTAATCGAGACATTTTTTTACAAACAATTAACACTCGATACCTCAAAACCACCATTAACGAGTTTTTCCAAAAACTGAAAAATTCATAAATTCCTAACATTTGTCTTAAATAGGTTAACTTCATCCAATAACGCTCAATACGTCCATTATATTCACAAATACGATAAATCTATCGATTTCAAACCCTAAATCACGTTTTTAACGAAACCCTAAATGGAACCCTAACCGTTAAACTTCGCAAAAACTGAAATATAATGCTCTACTACTGTAGATTCTTACCTAGAGCGTTAATCGAAGGAGAAATCGTGAAGAATGGACGTAAACCGGAGGAAGAATCAGTGTCGGAAGTGGGGAACGCCGTGAGGAGAAATGAAATCGCAGGGGGAAGCTTCTGGTTCACGGACGCAGAGAGAAAGTGTGGGAGAAAAAGAGAGAAGTGTTAATTTTAATAAAAATTAACTTGACAAATTACCATTTTGTCCTTCCTTGATTTTCTATTTGTTTCGTCCTTTGTTTCGTTAATTGTCTGACGATTCGTTTTCTCCAAATTTTCTTAATTCATCAATAACCCCAACTTATTATCAGGTCTTTATTAAAACTGTCCGTTCGTAATTCGTATCTCGTTTACTATTTTTATCAAAATATCATTTATATTACGAGAAACGTAATTCTGGTAAAATTTGCGTTACGACTCCTAAAATTTCTGAAATTTTCTTAAAATTCATATTAATTATTAGGATCGTAATAGCGCTTTCTTTTCACGAAACTGACTTAATTTGACGTAATTTCAAAAATAGCAATATATATATAATTACAAAATCCCGTAAAGAACCGGATGTTACATCTATAAACCTAATGCTTAGCAAGTAGCAACAATATGAATTTAAAACATTTCATTTAACATATGTAGTTTCTACTGTTTCTATCGTACATAAACGTTTCATTTCAGTTTTCTACCATTTCTATCATACATACATGTAATCCTCTACCGAGTGGAGAACAGATTAGTTTCTCCACCCCTATACGTTCCACTACTACATCTGGGGGGTGAACAACTTCCCCCAAACGCTACACATTTTCTACGTTCCGTTGTTTTCTATCGTACATGTAATCCTCTATCGAGTGGAAAGCAGATTAGTTTCTCCACCCCTATACGTTCCACAACTACATCTGAAGGTTGAACCACTCCCTTCAGACACTACACATTTTACACGGTTGCAGTTTCTATGTTCTACTCGTGAAAACACATGCTCAAAATATTTTCGTATATTTTCTAAAACATGATGCATAAACTAAACATACATAAAAACATGAAACATATCCTAACGTTTTGTGATGTAGGCCAGAAAAGCAACACGCATGCATACACTACTTATCTGACGTCCTTAGCAACTTATCTGTACTCGAAATCTTAACCGTGGAACCTAAAACCTAAACATCATAAACATTGTATTAGCATTCACTCGACATAACCAAACTCTTACTTTCGTAATAAAATCTCAAGTGCATTTAATCCACTACCATTACGTCAAAACATGATTCTCACGTTCATAACTAATTCAGAGCTCAATTCCTCATAAACTCTAATCCAACCAATTTAACAACTCATTCAGGCAATTCATCAAACACTTTATGTGCATAAATTCATTTCCAAATTTCTCTATAATCCTACATCCGTTTCCAACGATTCAAACGACTATGCGTACTCCATAATGTCTACTTTAACATGTCATAGTTAATTATCGAATTAAACCTAAATATCAAGTCCATAAATTCAAAATTCCAATACGCAGTAAAACAATATTTCCAACCACCAAAAATCCAAATCTATATCGATTTTTCAATCTAAAACTCAACAATAACCATTTTTCAATCTAAAACTCAACAATAACCATTTTTCAATCTAAAACTCAACAATAACCATAAATCTTTCATCAATAATCATCAATACACCAAAACTATCAATTTCTAACCAAAACCTAAAATTTCCCAAACCTAAATCAATAAACCCTAACCGTTATCAAACCCTAAACCGAAACTAAACTCATGGAACACTAGAGCCTTACCTAGAGCGTTGAATCATCGAAGAAAATCGGAAAGAAAACGGTCGTTGGAGGAGGGAATCATCGGCGTTCAATGGATCGACCGAGAGGAAGAAATCGCAGGGAGAGGGCTTCTGGCGTTGAGAAAGAAGGAAAAGAAGAGAGAGGGGGGGGGGGGTGATTTATAAATTTAAAATATTGATTTCTCTAATTAGTCTTTTGCCCCTCCACCTAATCCTCTATTTAATTCGTTATTTAGCCTATCGATTTGGTTTCTCCGAAATTTTCTTATTTCACCAAATATTTCAATTAATTCCTAGGGTCCTAACAAAACTTCCCGTTCGTAAAACGGTCTTAAATTTCTATATTTACGAATATAACTCTATATAGCGGAAAACTAAAAACTCAAAAATTTGGGTGTTACAGATTCATAAGATGTTCGACCACTTTAACATCCAAACCCGCCTGAAGAGCAGATGAGGATTTCAAAAGCGAGTGATGTCTTTGACATGTTACATTTAGTAAGGATGAGTCTAATTAAAGTTAGAGGTGAGTGGGTGTTCAAAGCCGATCAAGAGGGCTCCACCTCGGCTGCTCCTTCACCCTCTTTCAGCTAATAAGATATTCCTATAGAGGATCCGCCCGTGTAGCCCTATCAACATTTCAATGCATAAGATAGAGTTGAACAGAAGTTGGACATCCTCATTGATTGGTAGACCAACTGACTGTGGTTCAGAGAGACGTGGAAGCCTTAGTTGAGGAGTTGTGATAGCCATATAGAGTTCTGGATGCTAGAGTCGAGTAGTTGATGAATATGATGGTGGTGATGGACTCTCAAAAGGTCGAAGATGAAGATGGTGTTGAGTTAAGGAGCCTACTCTAGTGCTAGGGGTATTTTGGTCATAATTATCTTGTTATTTCGTAACCCTAATTCGTCTATATAAAAAGATGTATTTAGGTTATTGAAGTGTGTGTGAGCGTGAGAGGCAAAACTATTGTAACTCGTTTTTGTTCTTAATGAAATTTGTCAGTGACCAGTGGACATAGATCTCACAACGAACGAGAGTTAACCACTATAAATCTGTGTGTTTTTCTTTTTCATATTTTCTCGATCGTTCTTTACAGGTTGGATTAGGGCATCTAATCCTAACAACTGTTATCAGAGCTTTAGGTTGAAGGTTTTCGAAAATCAAGTTTTGATTTTTCGAAGGTATTGAATGATTTCAGGTTTGCAATTTCAGTCAGTGAAATTGCAATTTTAGAGGAAAAGGAAATAAAAAAATAAAAAAAAGGAAAGTAATTCCCTTGCTGCGTCGCTATTCTTCAACAGAGAAGAAGTTTCACACTGCATGCCGCCGATTGTGAAGGAAGAAGAGGAACCCTAGACCCAATCATCGTTGCCTTCGCCGTGCAGAAGAAGAAAAATTCGCCGCCTGAAGAACGACCGTCCAGGGAGAAGAACGTTGGTTGCTGGCGCAGCTCTGATCCTACAATCAGAACACAGGACCTTTTTGCATGCCGTGCCACCAACCAGAAATTGCCGTCCTTCTGTTGTACAGAAGCCGTCGGAGAAGAAAGCCTCTCCCATCAACGGTCTACCCAAACGAGTTCTCTCAGTCGCCGATTCATTGTGAAAAAGTTCCAGTTTTTCACTGGTTTTTTGTTCTCTGTTATTTGTTTAGTGAAGCCAGACTCCAACAATTGAGTCACAACCCGCTGTTCTGTTATTGGATTTTGCAGAATTTACTCTGATTTTAAAAGGAAACAATTTTTGGGCTTGAATATCTATTTTGGGTATTGATCTTTGATAACGATGACAAATGACAATAGTAAAGGACACGGTATTGAAAAATTTGATGGCACAGATTTCGCGTTCTAAATAATGCAAATCAGAGATTACTTGTACGAAAAAAAACTTCATCTTCCATTGAGTGAGAAGCCAGAGAAGACGGAAGACATTAAATGTTATCTCCTTCATAGACAGATTTTGAGAGTCATCTAATTGACGCTAGCCAAAATCGTGGTTACAATGTGGCGAAGGAAATGACCACCGCGAGTCTAATGAAGGCTCTGTCTGATAAGTACGAGAAACCCTCTGCGAATAATAAGGTATTTCTGATGAAGAAATTTTTTAATCTGAAGATGGTTGATAGTACTGCTATCGCAGCGCATTTTAATGAATTCAGTACGATTGTAAATCAATTGCTATATATGGAAACTAATCTTGTTGGCGTCTCTGCCAAATAGCTGGGAGCCTATGAGGGCAGTAGTTAGTAACTCAGTCGGAAGTGCAAAATTGGTATTCACTGATGTGAGAGATCGCATTCTTGGCGAGGAGGTTCGTAAGATTGATTCTGGTGAAACATTGAAAGGCTCAGATCTGAATGCTAAAAATAGAGGTAGGAATAATGAGAGAAACTCCAACTAGAATAGGAACATATCTAAGTCAAAGAATGGAAGAGGTCAGTCCAAGTCCCGATGAACACTTGAGTGCTGGAATTGTGACAAACATGGTCACATGAAGAAGGATTGCAGAGCACCGAAGAAGAGAAGAAATGACAAAGGTGATGGAGCAAATGCAGTAACAGAAAACATCACTAACACATTGCTTCTTTCAGTTGACAGCCAATAGACTCGTGGGTTTTGGACTCGGGAGCATCCTTTCACACCACCGCACACAAAAAATTAATGGAAAATTACGTGGCTAGAAACTATGGGAAGGTCTACCTTGTAGATAGTGAGCCACTTAATATTGTGGGCATCAGTGACATCAAACTGAATATGGCAAACGAGTCTGTTTGGAAGATTAGTAAAGTGAGACACGTGCCAGGGTTGATGCGAAATCTGATTTCAGTTAGACAGCTTGATAGTGAATGTCACAATGTCAGTTTCAAAAACAATGATTGGAAGGTAACTAAATGAGTGATGGTCATCGCTCGAGGTCACAAAACAGGAACCTTATACATGACTTCTACATGCTGAGACACAGTTGCTGTTATTGATAGCTCGAATAACACAGATTTGTGGCATTGCAGGTTAAGCCACATGTGCGAGAAAGGAATGAAGTTTTTTGTCAAGAATGGTCAAATTTCGAAGCTGAAGTCTGTCGAGCATCAGCTATATGAAAGTTGCATTTTTTGGAAACAAAAATGTGTCAGTTTCCTAAAGGTTGGGAAGGAGCTGAAGAAGAAAAGACTGAAATTGATACATACTAATGTGTGGGGACCCGTACCCATTTCTTCTCTTGGTGGATCATATTACTATGTGACGTTCATAGATGATTCAACAAGAAAGGTATGAGTCTACTCATGAAGAACAAATCTAATGTATTTAGTGTTTTCAAGAAGTGGAAGACCTTGGTTGAAAATGAAACCAATCTGAAGTTAAAGTGTTTGACGTCTGACAATGGAGGCAAGTACATCGATGCCGATTTCAAAGAGTATTGTGTTGTGAATGAGATCAAGCTGGAGAATACTATTCCTCGAACACTCCAAGAGAATGAAGTAGCTGAAATGATGAACATAATGCTTAATGAACGTGCAAGAAGCATGAGATTGCACGTCAAGCTGCCTAAAACCTTTTGGGCAGATACAATCAACACTGCAGCCTATCTGATCAACAAAGGACCCTCTGTGCCTCTAGATTTCAAAATTCTAGAATAAGCCTGGAGCGGTAAAAAGGTAAACTTTTCTTTTCTGAAGGTGTTTTGGTTACTTATCATGTGTTCATATTGATGATTCTGATAGAAATAAGCTTGATCCAAAATCTAAGAAATGTTTTCTTATTGGTTATGGTGACGTCGAGTTTGGTTATCGTTTCTGGGAAAGTCAAAATCAGAAGATCATTCGTAGCAGGAACGTCATCTTCAACGAACATGTCCTTTACAAAGATGCTGTTGGTAAGACTTCTGACAGTGGAAGTTCTATATTGAAAGGGTCTACTATGGTCAACTTGAGAGATTTTTCAGCTGATAATACTCCGACTGTCAAAGAAGATCGAGGTGTTATTGAAGAAGAAGTTGACGAGAATGTGGCTTCAGAGGTAAATCCGCAAACACCAATTGCAGAACTGAGAATATCATCTATAATCAGCAAACCAGTCCAAAGATGGTCTCCGTCTCTTAATTACATCCTTCTGACCGACAGAAGCGAACTAGGATGTTATGAGGAAGCATCACAGCCTGATGATTCGATTAAGTGGGAGGCAGCCATGAAAGATGAGATGGACTCGTTGAAGTCAAATCAAGGTTGGCAATTGGCTAAGTTGCTAAAGGGTAAGAAAGCACTGTACAACAAGTGGGTTACCGGATTAAAGAAAAACATGATGGGGGCAAGAGGTACAAGGTTAGGTTGGTTGTCAAAGGTTTCCAACAGAAAGAAGGTATTGACTACACTGAGATCTTCTCACCATTGGTGAAGTTGACGACGATAAGAACTGTCTTGGGTTTAGTTGTGAAAGATGACCTTCATCTTCAGCAAATAGATGTGAAAACTGTTTTTCTTCATGACAATTTAGACGAAAAGATCTACATGTAGTAATCACAAGGTTTCGAGGTGAAAGATAAAGAGGAGCTTGTGTGTAAGCTTCAGAAGAGCTTGTACGGCTTCAAAAGACTCTAGGGCAATGGTACAGAAGGTTCGATAGCTTCATGAAGAGTAACAATTTTGTGAGATATGAAGCCGATCACTGCTGCTACATCAAAAGGTTTGGTAATTCTTACATTATTCTACTCCTTTACGTTGATGATATGTTGATTGCTGGAGCAAGCTTGCATGAGATTGACAGGCTTAAGAGGAAGTTATCTAAAGAGTTTGCAATGAAGAATTTGGGTCCTGCAAAACAAATCATTGATATGAAGATCTTCATGGATAAGGAGGTTCTCAAACTGTCACAAGAAGAGTACGTGAAGAAGGTTCCTAGTAGGTTCAAGATGCACGAAGCTAAGACAGTCCCTACACCGTTGGCTAGTCATTTCAGACTAGCCAAAGATCAGTCACCCTCAACCGATGAAGAGAAGGACTACATAGCTACTATTCCATATGCCTCAGCTGTTGGTAATTTCATGTATGCAATAGTTTGCACACGACCAGACATTGCACATGTAGTGGGAGTTTTCAGCAAGTTTATTAGTAATCCAGGAAGGAAACATTGGGAAGCCGTAAAGTGGATCTTGCGATTCTTGAAGCGAAGTTCAAATTTTGCTTTATGTTTTAGAAAGTCGGACTTGGGTTTAGATGGATACGTTGATACTGATAATGGTGGTGATGTTGACAGTAGTAAGAGCAAGACTGATTATGTCTACACTTTAAGTGGCACCGCAAAAAATTACGTTTCGAGACTTCAAGATGTAGTCGTTGTTTCTAATTGTGCAGCTGAGTATATTGCGTTGACAGAAGCTGCGAAAGAGATGATATGGTTGTAGTCTTTCTTACGTTAGTTAGGTCAAAACTACGATAGGAGTGTATTGCATTGTAACAGCCAAATTGCCATCCATTTGGCAAAGAACCTGGTTTATCATGGCAAGACAAAACATATACAGGTGCGTTATCACTTTATCAGATCCGCCTTAGAGATGGAGTACTAGCGCTTGAGAAGATCCTAGGGAGTCGGAATCCAGCTGATATGTTGACGAAAGCTGTTACGAGTGAGAAACTGAAGTTGTGCGCAACTTCAATCGGACTTCTTGGATAAGATATTGAAATGAAGCCACTATAGATGAAGAGATGATGAAATTAGTCTCCAAGTGGGAGATTGTTGAGTTATAGAGCCTACTCTAGTGCAGAGGGTATTTTGGTCATATTTACCTTTTATTTCATAGCCCTAATTCGTCTATATATATAAACGTATTTAGGTTATTGAAGTGTGTGTGAGCGAGAGAGGCAAAACTATTAAAACTTGTTTTTGTTCTTAGTCAAATCTTTCAGCGGCCAGTAGACGTAGCTCTCACAACGAGAGTGAACCTGTAACCTATCAAATTTTCCCCAAATCAATGCAATCAAAGATTTTCAATTTTTCTATTCTAACCCTAATTTTAGACAATTATTTCAATCATCGCTCAAATCATTGCTTAGCTGAAAATCTGATTTACAAATCAGATTTAAACCAAGGTATAATTTAATGAATCTAGTCGTAATATTGTCCATGAACCGAAGGAATTCAGATTTTCAGAGTAGCAAATCCAGACAGAACCGGATTCTCAGGAAACAGTAGGATTTCTTTCTAGAAATCCGACGCTAAACAGAATGAAAGGTGGTCTGGAAAGTGACTAAATTCTGATGGAGATCAGAATGGAAATAGCTGAAAATCCAAACTCATTGATTTTCAGCTCGGATTGCAGATTTCATGGAGGGGCGCGGGTTGAACCTCCCCTATAAATAGAGGGGTTCGGGTGATGGTGATTTCACACCTCAGCTCCCCTCCCTCTCGAGTTCTCTAGAAAGATAAAGAGAAGGTGAGTTTACCTCGGTCTTCAAAGCAACGAGCTCCGACCACCGCCCAGTCTCCGACGAGAAGGAACTCCTCGGTTGAAAGCTCCGACGAAGCCCTCTCAGCCTCCATTGACGACCCGCTTCTTGAGTAAGCCTCCTCTCGGCCTCTGTCGCACTTTCCCTCCCTCTCTGAATTTTTCTCTCTCTGACACTCCCTCTGTTTCTCTCAGCAGATTTCGCGAAAAAGAAAGGAGTAGGTTCAGTTTTCTTAATACTGAACCAGTCCACTTAAGTCCACCCAGACCAAACCGGACAACCCTCATCCGACCCGAACCAAACCAAATCTGATCGGCATTGTTCACCCGACCCAAACCGGACTCGAATCAAATTTCTACCCAAATCAAACCGGACCGATAGGAGATTTAACTGGTAAGGAATTTCTGCCCAAATTCTTCTAAAGTTGGAATAATTTAAGTAGCATTTTAACATTGGTATTCGAATTAGGCACGAAAGATTTTGAAACCGTCCGATTCAATCCTAATTGATCCAACCGATCCGATCCGACCTGATAACACAACGTAAGGAATTTCTGCTCAAATTTCTTTGAAATTGGATTTATTAAGTTTGATATTAATATCAAAGATTTTATTTGAGCAGGATATTATTTTATAATTTTTGGATATCTCGATAAACACATATTGCTCGGAATCCAAGTAAGTGCAAATACAATATTTTGTAACGTTTTTGCTACGGCCCTACATCACATGATAAATATTATTTTTCTTATTATTGTTTTATTTTATCACACGTTTTCGATGATTGAGCATGCATGTTAGAATATCGACATAGAATTATTTAAAAGATAAAACAGATAGGATATTTGCATGTGTATGAAAAAGTAAAAGGGAATTGACGGCATATACGTGATAGCAAAAGTCTGAACGACAGGGAGATTGTGAGCTTGAACGTTAAAAGTAAAAGTAAAAGATGACGAAGCCTGAACGACAATGAGATGACTAAGTCTTAAAAGAAGGTTGAGTTTTCAACTAGTATGCAACTGTTAACAAGATTTGGTAAAAGTAAAAGTAAAAGTTTTACAACTTGCACCTATTTTCACTTACTGAGTTTTCTCACAGTTTTAACTTTTGATGTAGGTGAATTTTTGTCTGAGAAAGAACTAGCTGCAATTGAGAACCCTCCAGTGGCAAGAGAGGATAAAGATGAAGAACATATTGTTGATTTTGAGGAAAATGATTTAAATTATTATGCTTTAAATTTTTAAAACGATATTTAATGTTTTATTTTGATTTAAGATTTTGGAAATAATTGTTGAATTTTATTATTTAATAAAGTCTCATAGATTGTTTTAATTATGTGATAGTTTCAAGATTTTGATGGATTTATTTCAAAGCTTCCGCAAATTTAAAAACTTTCAATTAATATTTAAAATTTTCAAATTATGATTTAACACTCGATTTCAAATTAATTTGGGAAAAATCTAGGGTTTTCAAAATTAGGGTTTTAAATTGGGGATTTTAAATTGGGGTGTTACAAAATGGTATCAGAGAACAAGATTTATAAAATGATTCTGTAGACTACTCTGTATGCTCACGTGCACTTGGAAGATTGTCAATCAGCAAGTAAGTCGGTATTAAATTTTATATTTTGATAAAAGTATGTTAGGTAATATTGTAGTACATTTAAAAAATAAGTATATAAGGCAGATTTTTTTAAAATATGATCATTGTGATGTAGACTATGGTCAATCGTAGAGGAGATAGAAATGATCGGGATGTTTTACTCGATCGGATGGTGGACATGATCGAGATGCAAGCCAGGCAAAATGAACAACTGTCTCAAGCAGCTAATGCGGCATCTCAGGCAGCCACTGCCGCAGCTCAAGCGGCGAATATGCAGGCCCAAATTCCTAATAGGCCTCGGTGTAACACCCGACATTTCGGCCAGGTGATTTTCTGACCATTTTCATTGTCACCCTCTTATTTAACCGTTATGATTTAAATTTAATGTTAAGACAAATTTATTACAAGTTGAGTAAAACTAGGTTGGGTGGCAGTTTTGTAATTAAAATTGATGGATTAGGTATAAATAGGAAATGGAAACCTTAAACCCCATTTATTACCACTGTAGCCGACATTCCCTCTCGGCGATTCCTTCTTTCCCAAGTTCTTGCTCTCGGCTACCAGAACTTCCTTTACCGACGGCTGGTTTCGAGCTTGCTCTTCTCTGCAAATCCACACCCGAGGTATGAAATGGACAATGTGGTCATTCTTTAGTAATTAGAGCTCTGTTTTCAGCTCGGCACTGAGTTCGGATTTTTTTTAGCAGTGGCCGAGTAGTTTATGACTTTTTAAAATCTGGGAGTAGAAATGTCATCCCGAATCGATTCTGAGCATTTTAAGTAACCAACTCGGATTTAATCAATGGTAAAACCTGTCCACCTAGTTTCGGATTTCAGACTGCAGTGTGTCAAACAGAGGAATCGGAATGACTTTAGCTATTAGATCCTAGGATGGTTTATGATTAGGACTATTAGGACTTTGTTTTAACTACTGTAATGTACATGTTTTAGGTGAAGAAGTTTAAAGGAAAGAAGTTCGGATTGCTAAGGAATCCAGGTAAGTGAATGTGTTAAGATTTCCGGCCACTAGGGCCCTACACCGCAAGGGTATTAGGAAATCACTGAGATGTTAGCTTATTGACTATGATTTGTTATTTCTACGATATGAAGAAGTTGTGTAAGTAAATGTAAAGTTACAGGATGTTTTACTTGTCCTCATGATATGACTTCTCTCTATGAACTTTATGTCTATGCACTGTGTCCCTGTTATGATTAAGTTGAGAATATGAAAAGCAAATGTAATCAAGATTAAGTGCAGAGCGGGGAAAGACTATGTTATGTATGACTCGCGAATTCTCCCACTGGTGGAGGCCGAGTTAATGATATGTATGACTCGCGAAATCTCCCTCTGGTGGAGGCCGAGTTAATAACATGTATGACTCGCGAAATCTCCCACTGGTGGAGGCCGAGTAATGATATGTATGGCTCGCGAATTCTCCCACTGGGGAGGCCGAGTGATGTATCATGATTGCCGCGATAGGCAAATGATTATGTATGACTGCCGCGATAGGCAAATGACTATGTACCCTGTCTTCCTCCCTCGTCTCCTGCCTTAATACATGTCATGTAAATGATAAAGATGAACACGAATGATGAGTGGTTTATGAACTTATGTCTCTTTAAATTGTGTACTCATGTATATCTGTCAGCATGCATTCCTTACTAAGCATTAGGCTTATAGTTAAACCTTATGGTGTAGGTGAAGAAGGTTCAGGTGAGGATGTTATGTGCAAAGAGGATGCTTAAGGCTGGTTGCTGGAGGATGCTCAAGGTGACAGTGCGGGATTGGAGAGGCGATTTATGACCCCTGGTTAAGACTCTTATGTTACAGTATGTTAAAGAATATGGTAGTTTAAGTAGGATGAGATTATTTTAAAACGTTGAGCTTTGAAACTGTCTAGTGGATCACTGAGTTAGGGAATGATTATATAGATTTATAAATGGTCTGTTGCTTAAGTCTTCCGCTATATGCATTTGAATGAGTTGTGTTTTCTTTCTGTTGGAAGGAGTCATTTGATGATTTAGAGTTCTCTACTGTAAGACGGAAGCTGGAAGAGGTAGTCCTCCGGCTGACGTCATCGGCAGATGCCGAAAGAATAGTTGTTGATGGTTTAGTCTTCCGGCTGACGTCATCGGCAGATGCCGAAAGAATAGTTGTTGATGGTTTAGTCTTCCGGCTGACGTCATCGGCAGATGCCGAAGGGTAATTGTTTGATGGTTTAGTCTTCCGGCTGACGTCATCGGCAGAGGCCGAAGGGTAGTTGTTTGATGGTTTAGTCTTCCGGATGACGTCACCGGAAGATGTAAAATGTGTGTTGTCGTTTAGCGACCGGAAGATGTAAAATGTGTGTTGTCGTTTAGCGACCGGAAGATGTAAAATGTGTTTTGTCGTTTAGCGACCGGAAGATGTAAAATGTGTGTTGTCGTTTAGCGACCGGAAGATGTAAAATGTGTTTTGTCGTTTAGCGACCGGAAGATGTAAAATGTGTTTTGTCGATTAGCGACCGGATGATGTTTTAATTTAGCACGCGAGACCCACGTGCCCACCGGAAGATGTCTCCTTTTAGGCGATGTTAAGCGAGTCACGCGTAATGCACGTGATGACCGGACGACTAAATTTCTGAGGGTTGTCAACGCATGCAACCCATGCAAACCCGAGTGGTATTAAGTTAAGAGAATTGAGGGCACCTCCTCTTTTCCCGAAATTGTCAAGAAGCCAATGACCGAGTCTAGTCGCTCGACTCTGTGAAGGTTGAGCCGACGAGGCGTGGGAAGTCGGTCACGAGAGGGTTCGTCTTCCTTAATGGTTCTACGTTTCTATTACCAGTTTAAAAAAAAAAGTATATGTAAAATGTGAAAGTCTGTTGAGAGATAGTAAGTGAATGTAATAATAGTAAAAGTCAAGCAAACGATTAATGAAAGAATATGAACACGTGACGGCTCCTGGCCGGGGTCGTTACAATTGTGGTATCAAAGCAAAACCAGGTTCTAAAACCGATTCTGCAGACTGCCTTCCAGCACTGACTGTCACTTGAGCACACCTCAGCAACTGTAAGTGTTTATGATTTCATGTATGTCATTAAGTTAAGTTATGCCTGTAATGAATTGTCTAGGAATCCCAAGATGGTTAGAGGTCAACAGAGAGAGACCAATGAGGATAGCAATGCTATTGCTCAATTGACTGAGTTGGTCATGCGCCAATCTCACCAGATAGAACGACTGATGACAGCTAGAGAAGAACAAGGCAACTCCAGTACTAATGCAACTCATGATCATGGGGGTGAGCGCTTCCACCGGCTTCGACCCCCGGTGTTTAATGGGTATGTCTCAGATCCTATTCATGCTGAGGAGTGGATTCGAAAGATAGAAGACATGTTTAAGTATGCAAAGGTTGACGAAGGAGATAAGGTCACCTATGCTGTCTTTCATTTGGAGTTAAGTGCAAGGCATTGGTGGGACTCGATCCAGAGCACCACTAATGCCGAAGCTATGACCTGGGGGATGTTCAAGACTGCCTTCTTTGACAAGTACTTCAATAGGACTGTTTGGGCCAACAAGAAGAAGGAGTTTATGAATCTACGACAAACTGGCTCTGTGACGGATTATATATGTGAATTTGATGCTTTATCACGGTTTGCTCCCCGTATGACTGAGGATGAGGAAGATAAGATTTACCAATTTGTTCAAGGACTGAAGCCAAGTCTGTACATGAAAGTGAAGACTGTCGGGATACATAATGTACCTTATGGTGAAGTGACGGCTAAGGCCTTGGAGCTAGAAGAGGCAGAAATGACAGCATATGCACAGCGCGAACAGCCAAAGAAACTCATGAAGGACACTCAGCCGCCACCACGTCAGAACAAAGGTTGGCAGCCACGACAGAACAGGGGACCACAGCAACAACAGCATGGAATGAAGAGGCCCCTCAACCAGAATGATGATCAGGGAAAAGGAAAGAGACCTTTGGCACCTCTGTGCCCTACATGTCAGAGGAACCACCCTGGTGAGTGCAAGTTGCTTTCTGGCCGCTGTTTCAGGTGTGATAAGACCGGACACATGGTCAGAGATTGTCCCATGCCGCCAGACCCGAACCGTGCAAGGGTTGTACCCAGAGTGTATGCGTTGATGGAAGATGAGGGAGCTGATCAACACACAGTCATATCAGGTACCATCATGATCTGTGGTTTTGCTGCTTATACACTCATAGATACAGGGGCCACACACTCGTTTATATCAACCTTGTTTGTATGCAAACATAGCATAGGACCCTTACCAGCTGAAAGGTCATATAGTGTTGTGTTGCCATCAGGGAAGTCCCTACATTCAGAACAGATTGTTAAGGGTGACGTCGTGTCCTTAGGGGATAAGAATCTCTATGCGGAATTAATTGTCATTGACATAAAAGGGTATGAAGTGATATTAGGGATGGATTGGTTATTTAGACATCATGCCACGATAAGTTGTAGATCTGGAATAGTTGATTTTAGACCCCCAAATGATAACCATTATTCCTTCCAAGCTATTCCTAAAATAAGTAAGATACCAATTATATCCTCACTAGAAATATACCGAATGCTGAGAGGTGGTTGTGAGAGCTACCTGGCTAGTGTAATAGATGACCGAGTGAAGAATAAAATTGAGCTACAGGATATTCCTATAGTCCGAGAGTTTCCCGAGGCAT
The DNA here is from genome assembly GCA_022432975.1 of Begonia masoniana. Classification (NCBI taxonomy): domain Eukaryota; kingdom Viridiplantae; phylum Streptophyta; class Magnoliopsida; order Cucurbitales; family Begoniaceae; genus Begonia; species Begonia masoniana. The sequence goes on along the minus strand of CM039508.1, from coordinate 12,428,570 downwards.
TCTTAGATGATTTACCGGGTATACCACCCGATAGAGAGATAGAGTTTGTAATTGATACATACCCCGAGGCATCACCTGTATCTAAGAATCCTTACCGTATGGCACCTGTTGAGTTGAAAGAATTGAAGGTTCAACTGCAGGAATTGGTTGACAAGGGATTTATTCGCCCCAGCAGTTCTCCTTGGGGTGCACCAGTCTTATTTGTAAGGAAGAAGGATGGTTCTCTTAGAATGCGCATAGACTACAGGGAACTAAATAAGTTGACAATCAAGAATAGGTACCCCTTACCCAGGATTGACGATTTGTTTGACCAATTACAAGGAGCTAAGGTATTTTCAAAGATAGATTTACGTTCGGGTTATTACCAACTAAAGGTTAAAGAAGGAGATATACCAAAGACAGCCTTCAGAACCCGCTATGGACATTATGAATTCTTAGTCATGTCGTTTGGTTTGACAAACGCCCCTGCCGCTTTTATGGATCTAATGAACCGTGTGTTTCGTGAGTATTTGGATAAGTTTGTGATTGTATTCATAGATGATATCTTGATATATTCCCGAACTGTGGCTGACCATGAAGAACATTTGAAAGTAGTTTTGACGACATTGAAGGAGCATCAACTTTACGCCAAGCTGTCTAAGTGTGAGTTTTGGTTAGATAAGGTTAATTTCCTTGGCCATGTAGTTTCTGCTAATGGCATATCTGTGGACCCAACCAAAATTCAGGCAGTAAAGGATTGGCCTCAACCTAAGAATGCCAGTGAAGTCCGCAGCTTCCTTGGATTGGCAGGCTATTACAGGAAGTTCATCAAGGGATTTTCTATGATAGCTAAACCCCTGACAGGTTTGACAAAGAAGGACATTAAGTATTCTTGGACTGAAGCCTGTGAAGACAGCTTCCAGACGTTAAAACTGAAGTTAACAACAGCTCCTGTATTGACCCTCCCAACCGAAGAAGGAAAATTTAGTGTTTACTGTGATGCGTCTAAAGTTGGTTTAGGTTGTGTTTTGATGCAAGAGGGTAAAGTTATAGCGTATGCGTCCAGGCAGCTAAAGAGTTACGAGCAAAATTACCCCACTCATGATCTAGAATTAGCTGCTGTTGTTTTTGCCTTGAAGATTTGGAGGCACTATTTATATGGACAGCAATGTGAGGTGTTTTCTGACCATAAAAGTCTAAAGTACCTCTTCACGCAGAAGGAATTGAACATGAGACAGAGACGTTGGTTGGAATTTGTCAAGGACTACGATTTTGAGATCAAGTATCACCCCGGGAAGGCTAACTCTGTAGCCGATGCGTTGAGTAGGATGTCAACAACAATGCAGCCAGTGGTTTCAACCATGTCTATACCCTTAAGAACAGAAGTTCAGAAATTTGACTTGGAGATAGTTCCAGAGTTATCAGTCTTGCTCGCTGAGTTAACTATTCAACCAACAATTTTGGAAAAGATCAAGGATGCACAACAGAAGGATTCAGTGGAAAATATCAGCATGATGGATAAGTTGAAGGACACCACCTCCGAGTTCAGTCTCTCCAAGGATGGGATCCTGAGGTTTAGAAATTGGTGGTGCATTCCTAATGATGTGGAATTGCGTAAGTTGATCTTGGCTGAGGCGCACTCCTCTTCCTTTTCTGTACATCCTGGCTGCACCAAGATGTACCGAGACCTGAAGTTACAATACTGGTGGCCTAACCTAAAAAGGGATGTTGCTAAGTATGTGGAGTCCTGTTTAGTATGCCAACAAGTCAAAGCCGAGCACCAACGTCCAGGAGGTACTCTTCAGCCGTTGCCTATTCCCGAATGGAAGTGGGAACATATAGCTATGGATTTTGTTGTAGGACTACCTAAGACGACAAAAGGGCATGATTGTATTTGGGTTGTGGTGGATAGACTAACGAAATCGGCCCATTTCTTACCTGTAAGGACCACCTATACGATGGACCAAATTGCTGATCTTTATGTTCAGGAAATTATTAGATTGCATGGGATCCCAGTATCCATTGTCTCTGACCGTGATCCCAGGTTTACCTCTCGATTCTGGAAAAGTTTGCAAGGCACATTAGGTACAAAGTTATCTTTCAGCACAGCTTTTCACCCACAGACCGATGGCCAATCAGAAAGGACGATTCAAATACTCGAAGATATGTTGAGAGCATGTGTACTTGACTTTCAGACAACTTGGAGCAGACAATTACCTCTGGTTGAGTTCTCCTACAATAACAGTTATCAGTCCACCATTGGTATGGTACCTTATGAAGCACTGTATGGTAGGAAATGTAGGTCACCCCTTTACTGGGACGAGGTTGGTGAAACAAAACTTCTTGGACCTGATATTCTGCAGCAAATGTCAGATAAGATTGCCACTATTCGGAAAAGAATGATGACTGCACAAAGCCGGCAGAAGTGTTATGCAGATCAAAGGAGAAGGGAACTCTAGTTTTCGGTAGGAGATGAAGTATTCTTAAAGGTGTCACCATTTAGAGGAGTCTTAAGATTTGGCAAGAAGGGAAAACTTAATCCTAGGTTTATTGGACCCTTCCCTGTCTTGGCAAAAAATCGGGAGTACAGCTTACAGACTGCAACTGCCCCCATCATTGGATAAAGTTCATAATGTCTTCCATGTGTCAATGTTAAGGAAGTGCATGCGTGATCCGATGCAGATCATCCAGCCATCGGATATTGGTTTAGAACCGACACTGGAGTATGAGGAGAAACCGATATAGATATTGGAATATGCAGTCAAGACTCTGAGAAACAAAGAGATCCCATTGGTGAAAGTTTTATGGACAAATCACGGCATTGAAGAAGCCACATGGGAAAGGCAGCAGGAGATGTTGGACAAATATCCTAAGTTATTTGCTTGAGCAATTTTCGAGGACGAAAATTTTGTTTAAGGAGGGGTGGATGTAACACCCGACATTTCGGCCAGGTGATTTTCTGACCATTTTCATTGTCACCCTCTTATTTAACCGTTATGATTTAAATTTAATGTTAAGACAAATTTATTACAAGTTGAGTAAAACTAGGTTGGGTGGCAGTTTTGTAATTAAAATTGATGGATTAGGTATAAATAGGAAATGGAAACCTTAAACCCCATTTATTACCACTGTAGCCGACATTCCCTCTCGGCGATTCCTTCTTTCCCAAGTTCTTGCTCTCGGCTACCAGAACTTCCTTTACCGACGGCTGGTTTCAAGCTTGCTCTTCTCTGCAAATCCACACCCGAGGTATGAAATGGACAATGTGGTCATTCTTTAGTAATTAGAGCTCTGTTTTCAGCTCGGCACTGAGTTCGGATTTTTTTTAGCAGTGGCCGAGTAGTTTATGACTTTTTAAAATCTGGGAGTAGAAATGTCATCCCGAATCGATTCTGAGCATTTTAAGTAACCAACTCGGATTTAATCAATGGTAAAACCTGTCCACCTAGTTTCGGATTTCAGACTGCAGTGTGTCAAACAGAGGAATCGGAATGACTTTAGCTATTAGATCCTAGGATGGTTTATGATTAGGACTATTAGGACTTTGTTTTAACTACTGTAATGTACATGTTTTAGGTGAAGAAGTTTAAAGGAAAGAAGTTCGGATTGCTAAGGAATCCAGGTAAGTGAATGTGTTAAGATTTCCGGCCACTAGGGCCCTACACCGCAAGGGTATTAGGAAATCACTGAGATGTTAGCTTATTGACTATGATTTGTTATTTCTACGATATGAAGAAGTTGTGTAAGTAAATGTAAAGTTACAGGATGTTTTACTTGTCCTCATGATATGACTTCTCTCTATGAACTTTATGTCTATGCACTGTGTCCCTGTTATAATTAAGTTGAGAATATGAAAAGCAAATGTAATCGAGATTAAGTGCAGAGCGGGGAAAGACTATGTTATGTATGGCTCGCGAATTCTCCCACTGGTGGAGGCCGAGTTAATGATATGTATGACTCGCGAAATCTCCCTCTGGTTGAGGCCGAGTTAATAACATGTATGACTCGCGAAATCTCCCACTGGTGGAGGCCGAGTAATGATATGTATGGCTCGCGAATTCTCCCACTGGGGAGGCCGAGTGATGTATCATGATTGCCGCGATAGGCAAATGATTATGTATGACTGCCGCGATAGGCAAATGACTATGTACCCTGTCTTCCTCCCTCGTCTCCTGCCTTAATACATGTCATGTAAATGATAAAGATGAACACGAATAATGAGTGGTTTATGAACTTATGTCTCTTTAAATTGTGTACTCATGTATATCTGTCAGCATGCATTCCTTACTAAGCATTAGGCTTATAGTTAAACCTTATGGTGTAGGTGAAGAAGGTTCAGGTGAGGATGTTATGTGCAAAGAGGATGCTTAAGGCTGGTTGCTGGAGGATGCTCAAGGTGACAGTGTGGGACTGGAGAGGCGATTTATGACCCCTGGTTAAGACTCTTATGTTACAGTATGTTAAAGAATATGGTAGTTTAAGTAGGATGAGATTATTTTAAAACGTTGAGCTTTGAAACTGTCTAGTGGATCACTGAGTTAGGGAATGATTATATAGATTTATAAATGGTCTGTTGCTTAAGTCTTCCGCTATATGCATTTGAATGAGTTGTGTTTTCTTTCTGTTGGAAGGAGTCATTTGATGATTTAGAGTTCTCTACCGTAAGACGGAAGCTGGAAGAGGTAGTCTTCCGGCTTACGTCATCGCAGATGCCATCGGCAGATGCGAAAGAATAGTTGTTGATGGTTTAGTCTTCCGGCTGACGTCATCGGCAGATGCCGAAAGAATAGTTGTTGATGGTTTAGTCTTCCGGCTGACTCATGCGGCAGATGCCGAAGGGTATTGTTTATGGTTAGTCTTCCGGCTGACGTCATCGGCAGAGGCGAAAGGGTAGTTGTTTGATGGTTTAGTCTTCCGGATGACGCACCGTTAAAATGTGTGTTGTCGTTTAGCGACCGGAAGATGTAAAATGTGTGTTGTCGTTTAGCGACCGGAAGATGTAAAATGTGTGTTGTCGTTTAGCGACCGGAAGATGTAAAATGTGTGTTGTCGTTTAGCGACCGGAAGATGTAAAATGTGTGTTGTCGTTTAGCGACCGGAAGATGTAAAATGTGTGTTGTCGTTTAGCGACCGGAAGATGTAAAATGTGTGTTGTCGTTTAGCGACCGGAAGATGTAAAATGTGTGTTGTCGTTTAGCGACCGGAAGATGTAAAATGTGTGTTGTCGTTTAGCGACCGGAAGATGTAAAATGTGTGTTGTCGTTTAGCGACCGGAAGATGTAAAATGTGTGTTGTCGTTTAGCGACCGGAAGATGTAAAATGTGTGTTGTCGTTTAGCGACCGGAAGATGTAAAATGTGTGTTGTCGTTTAGCGACCGGAAGATGTAAAATGTGTGTTGTCGTTTAGCGACCGGAAGATGTAAAATGTGTGTTGTCGTTTAGCGACCGGAAGATGTAAAATGTGTGTTGTCGTTTAGCGACCGGAAGATGTAAAATGTGTGTTGTCGTTTAGCGACCGGAAGATGTAAAATGTGTGTTGTCGTTTAGCGACCGGAAGATGTAAAATGTGTGTTGTCGTTTAGCGACCGGAAGATGTAAAATGTGTGTTGTCGTTTAGCGACCGGAAGATGTAAAATGTGTGTTGTCGTTTAGCGACCGGAAGATGTAAAATGTGTGTTGTCGTTTAGCGACCGGAAGATGTAAAATGTGTGTTGTCGTTTAGCGACCGGAAGATGTAAAATGTGTGTTGTCGTTTAGCGACCGGAAGATGTAAAATGTGTGTTGTCGTTTAGCGACCGGAAGATGTAAAATGTGTGTTGTCGTTTAGCGACCGGAAGATGTAAAATGTGTGTTGTCGTTTAGCGACCGGAAGATGTAAAATGTGTGTTGTCGTTTAGCGACCGGAAGATGTAAAATGTGTGTTGTCGTTTGTTTAGCGACCGGAAGATGTAAAATGTGTGTTGTCGTTTAGCGACCGAAGATGTAAAATGTGTTTTGTCGTTTAGCGACCAGAAGATGTAAAATGTGTGTTGTCGTTAGCGACCGGAAGATGTAAAATGTGTTTTGTCGTTTAGCGACCGGAAGATGTAAAATGTGGTTTGTCGATTAGCGACCGGATGATGTGATGTTTTAATTTAGCACGCGAGACCCACGTGCCCACCGGAAGATGTCTCCTTTTAGGCGATGTTAAGCGAGTCACGCGTAATGCACGTGATGACCGGACGACTAAATTTCTGAGGGTTGTCAACGCATGCAACCCATGCAAACCCGAGTGGTATTAAGTTAAGAGAATTGAGGGCACCTCCTCTTTTCCCGAAATTGTCAAGAAGCCAATGACCGAGTCTAGTCGCTCGACTCTGTGAAGGTTGAGCCGACGAGGCGTGGGAAGTCGGGCACGAGAGGGTTCGTCTTCCTTAATGGTTCTACGTTTCTATTACCAGTTTAAAAAAAAAGTATATGTAAAATGTGAAAGTCTGTTGAGAGATAGTAAGTGAATTAAATAATAGTAAAAGTCAAGCAAACGATTAATGAAAGAATATGAACACGTGACGGCTCCTGGCCGGGGTCGTTACACTCGGCATGCCGATATGGATTTCGACAGATTTCGATGTTTGGACCCTCCAAATTTCTACGGCAATTTAGCAGAGATGGCAGCTGCGGATGATTGGATCAGAACTATTGGCGAAATCTTTGAGCATGCTAAAATTTCTGAGGAAGAGAAAGTTCTTTGTGCATCTTCTATGTTTCGGATGGAGGCACGCTATTGGTGGGATTCCGTAAAGGCGATGCATTCAGTTGTTACTATAACCTGGGAGAAATTTAAGGAATTATTCAATGAGAAGTACTTCACAGACTCAATGATGGATGCAAAAGCTGAGGAATTCATGGCTCTCAAGTAGACCGGAGGTGTTATGGAGTATCTGCACAAATTTGAGCAATTGTCTCGTTTTGTCCCTCACATTGCTGGTAACAAGGCTATGAAGGTGAAATGGTTCATTCAAGGACTAAGGGCGAAGATACTCAAGGACATCCGTCTCACTACCTCCAAGAACTCTTCATTCGCATTTGTGGTAGAGAAAGCACTGGCTGCAGAGCAAGGAGAGAATGATGTTATCAAGGCCTAGGAATTACGAAGGAGATATAACCATGCGACTCAAGCTGTACGAAGTAGAATTCCACCACAACAAACAACTGGATTTAAGCGACCTATGAACAGTGGACCTACTGGAGTACCTTCTAAGTTTGCTGGACGACCTTCTAAGTTTGTTAAGAGGAAACCTACGACGACGAATGCATCTTTTTGTCCCTCATGTAAGAAGTCACATTATGGAGAGTGTCGCATACAAGCCAACACGTGTTTTAAATGCGGTCAACCCGGACATTATATTAGTAATTGCCCAAAGAATGCTCGGGAGCAACCTAAGACAACTGCTAGAGTATTTTCCATGACTAAAGATGAAGCTGAAGGAAATGCATCTGTGGTGACAGGTTCGATATTTATTTCTGGCATATCTTCTAGCATATTAAGTTATTCTGGAGCTACGCATTCCTTTATATACCTTGAGCATGCTAAAAAGTTTGATATTAAAGTAGAGTCTCTAGAATGTAATATAGGAGTAGCTATACCTTCGGGCAAGGTTATGATTGTCGATTCTATTATTAGAAGGCGCAAAGTGTGTATTGGAGAAAATCAACTGGAGGTTGATTTAATTATTTTGCCAATGCACGATTACGACGTTATCCTTGGAATGGATTGGCTTACCAATCACTATGCAACTATCGATTGTAGAAAGAGAATGGTGAAATTTCAACTGCCTAGAGTAAAGCCATTTTTCTTCTATGAGAATTCTAAAAGTTCAAAAGTTCTAGTAATTTCAGCTATGCGAGCTCAGAGTTTATTAAATTCTGGTTGCATTGGAATTTTAGCTAGTGCCATTTGTTCCGAACCTAAAGGAGCAATGACATTGGATATGGTGCCGATAGTTAATGAATTTTCTGTCGTCTTTCTCGATGACCTGACAATGTTACCACCTACGAGAGATGTGGAATTCAGTATTGAGCTGCTACCGGGAACGACACTGATCTCTAAAGTTCCTTATATAATGGCGCCAAGCGAATTAAAGGAGTTAAACACCCAACTTGACAATTTGTTGGAGAGTTTCTCACCCTGGGGAGCTCTGGTTTTATTTATGAAGAAAAAGGATAGATCGATGAGAATGTGTATCGACTACAGAGAGCTCAGCAAAGTTACTATCAAGAACAAGTATCCACTGCTGAGAATCGATGATTTATTTGACCAATTGAAAAGAGCAGCAGTTTTCTCGAAGGTTGATCTAAGATCTAGCTTTCATCTGCTGAGAATTAAGGAGGACGACGTGTTCAAGATGGTGTTTTATACTAGATATGGCCACTTTGAATTCCGAGTCATGTTGTTCGGACTAAGTAATACACAAGCCGCATTTATAGATCTGATGAATCGGACTTTCAAGACCTTTTTGGATGACTTTGTGATAGTCTTCATTGACGACATTCTTATGTACTCCAAGAGCAAGGAGGAGCACGATGAACATTTGAGGATTATTCTATCTACATTGAGAAGTGAGAAATTATACGCCAAGTTCTCCAAATGCGAATTTTGGATGGAGAATGTGGCTTTTCTTGGCCACATTATTTCAAAAGAGGGCGTAGCAGTGGACCCAGCAAAGATTGAAGATGTTAGTAAATGGCCTCAACCAAAGAATGCATCCGAAATAAGGAGTTTTCTTGGTCTTACGGGATACTATCGGAGATTTGTAGAGGGTTTTTCAACTTTAGCTAACATGCTTACAAAGCTAACTAGGAAAGGTACCAAGTATTCATGAACTGATGAGTGCGAGCAAAGTTTCAGGAGCTGAAGAAAAGGTTAGTCTCAGCACCTATACTTACTATACCATCTGGATCGGGAAAATTTGTGATATATAGTGACGCTTCGAAGTTTGGATTAGGATGTGTTCTCATGCAAGAAGGAAAAGTTGTCGCCTATGCCTCGAGACAGTTGAAGGAACATGAGAAGAACTACCCAACTCATGATTTGGAACTTGCAGCGTAGTTCATGCACTAAAGATTTGGAGGCATTATCTTTATGTAGAAAGGTGCGAGATTTGTACGGATCACAAGAGTTTGAAATACTTTCTAACCAGAAGGATCTGAACATGAGACAACGCAGATGGTTGGAGCTAGTAAAGGACTATGACTGCGAAATTATTTATCATCCTGGCAAGGGTAATGTAGTAGCTGATGCGCTGAGTAGAAGAGCATCATCTCAAATTTCTTCGTTGCGGCTAATTCCAGAACAGTTAATCGAGGAGATGCATAAATATAATATTGAAGTTGTACCGTATGGGCTACTGGAGAGATTGTCTGCTATGATGCTTCAGCCAAGTTTGCTTGAGCAAATAAAGGATAAACAACAGGGAGATGCTTACATTTGCAAAGTTAAAAGTGATCTGGAAGCAGGAAAAGTTTCTGAGTTCTCTGTATCTGATAGTGGGATTATCCAATTCAAAAAAGAGATTGTGTATACCAGATGATACTAAATTAAAGGAGGCTATATTGAAGGAAGCACACTCAACCCCATACTCGGTACATCCTGGATCAACAAAAATGTATCGAGATTTGAAGCAGCATTATTGGAGGCATGGGATAAAAGTGGATGTATCCAAATTTGTGGAGAAGTGTCTTACTTGTCAACAAGTCAAAGGGGAGCATCAACGACCTTCGGGTACATTGCAACCTCTTATGGTGCCTCAATGGAAGTGGGAGCATCTTACTATGGACTTTGTAGTGGGACTTCCTAAGACGTTTAAGGGTCACGACTCCATTTGGGTGATAGTGGATCGATTGACCAAATCAGCACACTTCCTTCCTGTAAAGACTACCTATACCATGGATCAGTATGTTCAGCTTTATATTCAGGAGATTATCATACTACATGGTACGTCTGTTTCTATCGTGTCTGATCGAGATCCTCGCTTTACCTCAAAATTTTGGAAGAGTATGTAGAAAGCTATGGGTACTCAGTTGAACTTCAGTACAGCTTTCCACCCTCAGACAGATGGACAATCAAAAAGGACGATTCAAACCCTGGAGGATATGTTACGAGCATGTGTTATCGACTTTCAAGGAAATTGGAGTAAGAATTTGTCATTGGTTGAGTTCGCCTACAACAACAGTTATCAAGCTTCGATTGGGATGACACCTTATGAAGCTCTTTATGGTAGAAAATGCAGATCTCTAGTGCATTGGGACGAAGTGGGCGAAGGAGTATTTGTTGGGCCAAATATTTTGAGGCAGACCGCTGAGATAGTTACATTAATCCGAAAGAGATTTCTTACAGCCCAGAGTAGACAGAAAAGTTATGCTGATAGGACAAGAAGAAAATTAGAGTTTGCTGTGGGAGATCAAGTTTTTCTGAAAATCTCGCCAATGAGAGATGTGATGCGCTTTGGAAAGAAAGGAAAGTTGAGCCCAAGATTCACAAGCCCATTTGAAATCACAAGAAGGATAGGAGAAGTTGCCTACCAGTTGGAATTACCGGATTCATTCAAGCACGTGCATAATATTTTTATGTCTCAATGTTGAAGAAGTATGTTCCAGACCCCTCGCATGTCTTACCATCGAGATCTCTATACTTCGGAATCAACCCTGATTTATCGTATGAAGAAAGACCCATTCAAATTTTAGAGGCAGAAGAAAGAGGACTAAGGAATAAGAATGTCTCGCTTGTCAGAGTGCTTTGGAAGAACCGAAACGTTGAGGAAGCCACTTCAGAAAGAGAAGATGAAATGCGAAAGATCTACCCTGAGTTATTCATGTAATTGTTTAAATTTCGAGGATGAAATTTCATTTAAGGAGGGTAGATTATAACCTATCAAATTTTTCCCCAAATCAATTCAATCAAAGATTTTTAATTTTTCTAATCTAACCCTAATTTTAGACAATTAATTCAATCATCGCTCAAATCATTCCTTAGCTGAAAATCCAATTTACAAATCATATTTAAACCAAGGTATAATTTAATGAATCTAGTCGGAATATTGTCCATGAATCGAAGGAATTCAGATTTTCAGAGTAGCAAATCTGGACAGAACCGGATTGCAACATCCCGAGTCTTCCAAACCCGGTTTGCTACCCATGACATAAAACTGAACTAAGAGAATTTACGGAGAATTTTAAAATTTCTCTAAATGATGAAAATTCTATCTTTAATCCTTGACTATACAGCGGAAAACTCAATAAGTAATTAACATTTATAAATTGAAAAAACGTTAAGACATTTGGCAAAGGGAATTGAAGCTCAAAGAACATCTACCGATCATAAAACGACAAGACATAATACTCACTTTTACCGATAGTGAAAAATCTACATCTTTCGATTGACATGTGCATCCCACGTGACAAATTAAACATCTTCCGATAGAAGACTTCTACCGGTGAACGGGAACCCTCAACATCTACCGATAGTAATAAACAACATCTACCGATCACAAAACGACAAGACATAATACTCACTTCTACCGATAGTGAAAAATATACATCTTCCGATTGACATGTGTATCCCACGTGACTCATTAAACATCACCCGATAGAAGACTTCTACCGGTGAACGGGAACCCTCAACATCTACCGATAGTAATAAACAACATCTACCGATCACAAAACGACAAGACATAATACTCACTTCTACCGATAAATATTTTCTCATAACACCTACCTACAGAGAACACCCTGACTTTCACAGACTTCAACCTGATAGAAGTAAACATGCACAATTATAACCTCAAGACTCATCCAGAATACGTGTAGCGGAATACTTATATAAAACAGAACATTCTATAGCCTCATAATTATCCACAATCAAAAGAAATCATTCAGACAAGTCTTAAACTCCTATGTTTTAAGAAAATCTCATCCTACTTAGACTTCAGTATTCATAATTCTTACAACATCTTAAGAGCAGTAACCCCGGGTCGAATTCGCCTTCCAACCACAAACTGTCACCCTGAGCACTCTCCAGCAACCAGTCTTAGGCATCCTCATTGAGTTTGGAATCCTCACCAGATAGTTCGTCACCTACATCATAAGGTTTAAACTATAAGCCTAATGCTTAGTAAGGAGTGCAATACTAACATGTATGCATAAATGCACAGTTGAAAGAAACACGTTTTCATAATCTTTTCTTGTTCATGTTCTTGTTCATATTCTTATTCATCGTTTACATCATGTGGATTAAGGGAGGATTTGTGCAGAAAAGGGGGGTTGACAGTGAAAGTGTACATAGTCCCTTGCGGGTCGTATTCATGGTCCTTCTTTTGGACAGTGACATACGCCAAACCGCCCCTAACCCTCTCTTAATCATTGTTACATAAGTTTCATGTTCATATCTTGATTGTGAAGGAAAAACATGCACTTAAAACATTTTCATATGCTTGAAAAGGAAACAATCGTGAAGCATGAGTATGAGTACTCTTATTTCATCGGACTAAAAGGACAGATCAATCATTCAACAATAAATCATGTTGCTAACTCACATATCATAACCATACTGACAATAACACAAACAGCTTTCGGACATCATAATCAACTTTAACTTATTACCCTTGTGATGTAGGGCCTTAATGGCTAGGAATCCTACTCACTCACTTATCTGGTTTCCTTAGCAAATTTGGGCACTTCTCTTCAGACCTCCTTCACCTAGAACATTTCACATTACAGAGTTAAACAAAATCCTAAAAGTTTTAACTAAAAGTCATCCTAGAATCTAACACATATATTTATAAATCTTCTTAGTCGAGCACCTTATGTGCGTAGATTAAACTTCCAAAACCTAAAATAATCAGATTCAACCTAGTAACTAACCGCAGATTACAAATGTCACTACTATTACTCTGCCATTGAAGAATCCGAAACTTCAAGTTCTAGCTGGAAACAAAGTTCCAAGTAACTAACCAGCAACTACATTATCTAAGTCTTACCTGGAGCGTGGATTTTCGGGGTGGAGACTGAAGAATCGATCGTCGATGGAGGAGTAGCTGGCCGAGAGAGAGAGGGAGAGAAAGAGCTCTGGAGAAAAGGGAAATTGCCAAGAGAGGAACGTCGGCTACAGTGGGGTTTTAGTGAGGTATAAAGATTTCCATTTTCTATATATACTAAATAAAATCCTTCTTTATTATGGTTCTGTCACCACACAAATAGAAATTGAATAAGCTTTGGCATTTAAATTCTAAATCGAAAAGATCATTAGTAGAGGTGACAGTTAAATTAGTTAAGAAAATCACCTGGGCGAAATTGTCGGGTGTTACATCCACCCCTCCTTAAACAAAATTTTTGTCCTAAAAAATTGATCAAGTAAAGAGCTCAGGATATTTGACCAGCATGTCCTGCTGTCGCTCCCATGTGGCTTCTTCAATGCCATGATTCGTCCACAAAACCTTCACTAGTAATATCTCCTTATTCCGCAGAGTCTTAACTGCAGATTCCAAAATTCGAACAGGTTTCTCTTCATACATTTGCGTCGGTTCAATTTCGATTTCTGTTGGCTTAACAACCTATGTCGGATCACGTATGTATTTTCTTAGCATCGACACATGAAAAACATTATGAACATTTTCCAGTGATGGAGGTAATTGCAACTTATAATCTGTACTGCCAATCCTTGCCAAGACAGAGAATGATCCAATGAATCGTGGATTGAGCTTTCCCTTCTTGTCGAATCTTAAAACTTATTTAAACGGTGAAACCTTTAAGAAGACTTCGTCACCGACTGCAAACTCAAGATCTCTCATTCGTTGGTCAGCATAACTCTTCTGTCAGTTTTGTGCTGTCATCATTCTTTTCCTAATAATTGCAATCTTGTCTGACATCTGCTGCAAAATTTCAGGGCCTAGAAGTTTTACTTCGCCAACTTCATCCCAATATAAGGGTAATCTGCATTTCCTGCCATACAGTGCTTCGTATGGTGCCATACCAATGGTGGACTGGAAACTATTATTGTAGGAGAATTAAACCATGGCAGTCATCGACTCCAAGATGCCTGAAAATCTAGCACACACGCCCTTAACATATCTTCAAGTGTCTGAATTGTCCGTTCAGATTGTCCATCAGTCTAAGGGCGAAAAGCAGTACTGAAGGATAATTTTGTTCCTAACGTGCCTTGAAGACTTTGCCAAAACCTCGAGGTGAACCTGGGATCACGATCTGAGACAATGGATATCAGAATCCCATGCAACCTAATAATTTCCTGAACGTACAGATTAGCAAGCTGATCCATCGGGTAAGTCGTCTTTACAGGTAGAAAGTGAGCTGATTTCGTCAATTTATCAATTACAATCCAAATGCTGTCATGACCTTTAGTTGTCTTAGGTAGTCCTACAACAAAATCCATGGAAATATTTTCCCACTTCCATTCGGGAATCGGTAAGGGCTGAAGGGTACCTCCTAGACGTTGATGCTCTGCCTTAACTTGTTGGCATATCAAACATGACACAACAAACTTGGCAACATCCCTCTTCATATTTGGCCACCAATAATGTAACCTTAAATCCCAATACATCTTGGTGTTACCAGGATGCACAGAAAAGGGAGATGAGTGTGCCTCAGCCAAGATCAACTTACGTAGTTCTTCATCACTTAGGATGTACCATCGATTCCTAAACTTCAGGATACCATCCACCGAAAGGCTGAATTCGGAAGAATCACTTGCTAATTTTCTCATGATGTTCTCTTTTTCCTTTGAATCCTTTTGTTGGGCCTCCTTGATTCTATCCAAAATAGTTGGTCGGATGGTTAAATCAGCAAGTAAGGCTGACAACTCAGGAACTATTTCCAATTCCATCTTCTGGATTTCCATCTTCAAAGGTACAGGCATGGCTAATGTTGCAGGCTGCATTGTTGTCGACATCCTGCTTAATGCATCTGCTACAACATTAGCCTTACCCAGGTGGTACTTAATTTCAAAGTCATAATCCTTAACAAACTCCAACCAACGTCTTTGTCTCATATTTAATTTCTTTTGAGTAAAGAGGTACTTCAAGCTTTTATGGTCGGAAAAGACTTCACACTGCTGACCGTAAAGATAGTGCCTCCAAATATTTAGTGCAAAAACCACAGCAGCTAACTCTAAATCATGAGTGGGGTAATTCTGTTCATAACTCTTTAGCTATCTGGAAGCATATGCCACAACTTTGCCCTCCTGCATTAACACACACCCCCGGCCAACTTTGGATGCATCACAATAGACACTAAACCTTTCTCCTTCAACTGGGAGTGTCAACAGAGGGGCTGTCGTTAATTTCAGTTTCAAGGTCTAGAAACTCTCTTCACAAGCCCCTGTCCAAGAGTATTTAAGGTCCTTCTTTGTTAGACTAGTTAAGGGTTTGACTATCATTGAAAATTCCTTAATAAACTTCCTATAATAACCTGCCAAACCAAGAAAACTTCGGACTTCGCTAACATTCCTCGGTTGGGGCCAATCCTTTACTGCTTGAAATTTGGTTGGATCTACAGATATGCCCTCAGCAGAAATGACATGGCCTAGAAAGTTGACCTTATCCAACCAGAACTCACATTTGGACAACTTGGCATAGAGTTGCTACTGTTTTAATGTTGTCAAAACTACTCTTAAGTGTTTTTCATGGTCAGCTTTAGTTCGTGAGTAAATTAGGATGTCATCTATAAACACAATCACAAACTTGTCCAAGTACTCACGAAACACATGGTTCATCAAATCCATAAAAGCTGCAGGTGCATTTGTCAATCTAAACGACATCACAAGAAATTCATAGTGTCCATATCAGGTTCTGAATGCTGTCTTTGGTATATCACTCTCCTTAACCTTCAGTTGGTAATAACCCGACCGTAAGTCAATTTTTGAAAATTCCTTAGCTCCTTGTAGTTGATCAAATAAATCGTCAATTCGGGGCAAGGAGTATTTATTCTTGATTGTTAACTTATTCAGTTCTCTGTAATCTATACACATTCTAAGAGAACCATTTTTCTTCTTAACGAATAGGACAGGTGCACCCCAGGGAGAACAGATAGGGCGTATAAATCCCTTGTCTACTAATTCCTGTAGTTGGAATTTTAATTCCTTCAGCTCAACAGGTGCCATGTGGTAAGGGTTCTTAGACACAGGTAATGCCTCAGGATATGTATCGATTACAAACTCAATTTCTCTATCAGGTGGTAACCTGAGCAAGTCATCCAAGAATGCTTCTGGAAACTCTCGGACTACGGGAATATCTTGAAGTTCTACCTTATTCTTCACCCGGACATCAATTATGCTAGCTAGAAAACTCTCACAACCACCCTTCAGTAGCCGTTGAGTTTCTAGTGAGGATATAATCGGCATTTTACTTATTTTTGGGATGGCTTGAAGGAAGATCGGTCTCCGTTCAGGGGTCGGAATTCAACTAATCCCGACCTACAACTTATCGTGGCATAATGTCTACATAACTGATCCATTCCTAGTATAGCTTCATATCCCTTCATGTCGATTACGATCAGCTCTACATATAACTTCTTATCTCCTAAAGACACAATATCACCTTTCACTATCTGTTCTGAATGTAAAGATTTCCTCGATGGTAACATGACACTATATGACCTATCGGCTGGTAAGAGTCCTAATTTATGCTTACATACAAACAGGGTTGCTACAAACGAGTGAGTGGCTCCCGTATCTATAAGTGTATAAGCAGAAATACCACAGATCATAACTGTACCTGTTATGACCGTATGTTGCACTGCATCCTCATCTTCCATTAAAGCATAGACTCTAGGCGCTACTCTTGCTCGATTTAGTTCCGGCGGCATGAGACAGTCTCTGACCACATGACCAACCTTGTCACATCTATAGCAACGGCCAAAATATAATTTGCATTCGCCATGGTGGTTCTTCTGGTAGGTGGAACATAGAGGAGCTAGAGGTCGCTTTCTTTTTCCTTGGTCATCATTTGGATTGAAGGGTCTCTTCACACCTTTCTGCTATTGTTGCGGTCCTCTATTCGGTTGTGGTTGCCAACCTCTGCCCTGGCGCGATGGTGGCTGAGTCTCCTTGATAAACTTCCTTGGCGGTTCACGTTGCCCTTGTACTGTTAACTCAACATCTTCCAATTCCAAAGCCTTAGCAGCCACTTCGGAATAAGGTATGTTATGGATCCTTCCAGTCTTCACTCCCTGGAAGAGGCTCGGCTTCAGTCCATGGACAAATTGGTGAATCTTGTCTTCCTCATCATCCACCAGACGGGGTGCAAACCTGGACAAGGCCTCAAACTTACAGATGTAATCAGCCACAGAACCGGTTTGGCGCAACTACATAAATTCCATCTTTTTGCTGGCCCAAACTGCTCAGCTAAAATACTTGTCAAAGAAAGCCATCTTGAACCACGCCCAAGTCATAGTTTTTGCATTCGTAGTGCTTTGAATTGAGTCCAACCAATGCCTTGCACTCAATGCAAGATGAAAAACAGCACATGTGACCTTGTCCCCTTCTTCGACCTTGGCATACTTGAACATGTCCTCAATTGTTCGAATCCATTCTTCAGCATAAATAGGATCTCAAACTTGACCATTGAATATTGGAGGTCGAAGGCGGTGAAAACGCTCGCTTCCATGGTCGTGAGTCGTATTCGAGCTAGAATTCCCTTGCTCTTCTCTAGTAGTCACCCACTTCTCAATTTGGCGGGACTGGCGAATAACTAACTCGGTTAGCTGAGCGATGGTGTTACTATGCTCATTGTTCTCTCTTTGTTGACCTCTTACCATATTGAGACTCTTGAACATATAATCATAAACACATCTTAACTTAATAATAGTACTAAAATCGTAAACACTTACAGTTTTTGGAGTTTACTCATGTTGCAATCTGTGCTGGAAGGAAGTCTGCAGAATCGATTTTAGAACCCGGTTTTGCTTTGATACCATAATTGTAACATCCTGAGTCTTCCAAACCCGGTTTGCTACCCATGACATAGAACTGAACTAAGAGAATTTACGGAGAATTTTAAAATTTCTCTTAATGATGAAAATTCTATCTTTAATCCTCGACTATACAGCGGAAAACTCAATAAGTAAACAACATTTATAAATAGACAAAATGTTAAGACATTTGGCTGAGGGAATTGAAACTCAAAGAACATCTACTGATCACAAAACGACAAGACATAATACTCACTTCTACCGATAGTGAAAAATCTACATCTTCCGATTGACATGTGCATCCCACGTGACTCATTAAACATCTTCCGATAGAAGACTTCTACCGGTGAACGGGAACCCTCAACATCTACCGATAGTAATAAACAACATCTACCGATCACAAAACGACAAGACATAATACTCACTTCTACCGATAAATATTCTCTCATAACACCTACCTACAGAGAACACCCTGACTTTCACAGACATCAACCTGATAGAAGTAAACATGCACAATTATAACCCAGAGACTCATCCAGAATACGTGTAGTGGAATATTTATATAAAACAGAACATTCTATAACCTCATAATTATCCACAATCAAAAGAAATCATTCAGACAAGTCTTAAACTCCTATGTTTTAAGAAAATCTCATCCTACTTAGACTTCAGTATTCATAATTTTTACAACATCTTAAGAGCAGTAACCACGGGTCGAATTCGCCTTCCAGCCACAAACTGTCATCCTGAGCACCCTCCAGCAACCAGTCTTAGGAATCCTCATTGAGTTTAGAATCCTCACCTGATAGTTCGTCACCTATATCATAAGGTTTAAACTATAAGCCTAATGCTTAGTAAGGAATACAATACTAACATGTATGCATAAATGCACAGTTGAAAGAAACACGTTTTCATAATCTTTTCTTGTTCATGTTCTTGTTCATATTCTTATTCATCGTTTACATCATGTGGATTAAGGGAGGATTTGTGCCGAAAAGGGGGGTTGACAGTGAAAGTGTACATAGTCCCTTGCAGGTCGTATTCATGGTCCTTCTTTTGGATAGTGACATACGCCAAACCGCCCCCCAACCCTCTCTTAATCCTTGTTACATAAGTTTCATGTTCATATCTTGATCGTAAAGGAAAAACATGCACTTAAAACATTTTTATATGCTTGAAAAGGAAACAATCGTGAAGCATGAGTTTGAGTACTCTTATTTTATCGGACTAAAAGGACAGATCAATCATTCAACAATAAATCATGTTGCTAACTCACATATCATAACCATACTGACAATAACACAAACAGCTTTCGGACATCATAATCAACTTTAACTTAGAACCCTTATGATGTAGGGCCCTAATGGTCGGGAATCCTACTCACTCACTTACCTGGTTTCCTTAGCAAATTTGGGCACTTCTCTTCAGACGTCCTTCACCTCGAACATTTCACATTACAGAATTAAGAAAAATCCTAAAAGTTCTAACCAAAAGTCATCCTAGAATCTAACATATATATTTCTAAATCTTCTTAGTCGAGCACCTTGTGTGCGTAGATTAAACTTCCAGAACCTAAAATAATCAGATTCAACCTAGTAACTAACCACAGATTACAAATGTCACTACTATTACTCTGCCATTGAAGAATCCGAAACTTCAAGTTCTAGCTGGAAACAGAGTTCCAAGTAACTAACCAGCAACTACATTGTCTAAGTCTTACCTGGAGCGTGGATGGTCAGGGTGGAGACTGAAGAATCGATCGTCGATGGAGGAGTAGCTAGCCGCGAGAGAGAGGGAGAGGAAAAGCTCTGGAGAAAAGGGAAATCGCCAAGAGAGGAATGTCGGCTACAATGGGGTTTTAGTGAGGTATAAGGATTTCCATTTTCTATATATACTAAATAAAATCCTTCTTTATTACGGTTCTGCCACCACATAAATAGAAATTGAATAAGCTTTGGCATTGAAATTCTAAATCGAAAAGATCATTAGTAGAGGTGACAGTTAAATAAGTTAAGAAAATTACCTGGCCGAAATTGTCGGGTGTTACACGGATTCTCAAGAAACAGTAGGATTTCTTTCTAGAAATTCGACGCTAAACAGAATGAAGGTGGTCTGGAAAGTGACTAAATTCTGATGGAGATCAGAATGGAAATAGCTGAAAATCCGAACTCATTGATTTTCAGCTCGGAAAATTCGATCGGATTGCAGATTTCACGGAGGTGCATGGGTGAACCTCCCCTATAAATAGAGGGGTTCAAGTGATGGTGATTTCACACCACAGCTCCCCTCCCTCTCGAGTTCTCTAGAAAGATAAAGAGAAGGTGAGTTTACCTCGATCTTCAAAGCAGCGATCTCCGACCACCGCCCAGTCTCCGACGAGAAGAAACTCCTTGGTTGAAAGCTCCGACGAAGCCCTCTCGGCCTCCATTGAAGACCCACTTCCTGACTAAGCCTCCTATTAGCCTCCGTCGCACTTTCCCTCCCTCTCTGAATTTATGTCTCTCTCTGACACTCCCTCTGTTTCTTTCAGCAGATTTCGCAAAGAAGAAAGGAGTAGGTTCAGTTTTCTTAAAACTTAACTGGTCAACTTAAGTCAACCCAGACCAAACTGGACCAACCCTCATCCGACCCAAAATGAACCGAACCGGATTGGCACTGTTCACCTGAACCAGATCGGCATTGTTCACCCGACCCGAACCAAACTCGAACCAAATTTCTACCCAAATCAAACCGAACCAATCGGAGATTTAACCCGTAAGGAATTTCTGCCCAAATTCTTCTAAAGTTGGAATAATTTGGCATTTTAACATTGGTATTCGAATTAGGCAGGAAAGATTTTGGAACCGTCTGATTCAATCCTAATCGATCCAACCTATCCGATCCGACCTGATAACACAACGTAAGGAATTTCTGCTAAAATTTCTTTGAAATTGGATTTATTAAGTAGGATATTAATATCAAAGATTTTATTTGAGCAGGATATTAGTTTAGAATTTTTGGATATCTCGATAAACACTAATTGCTCGGAATCCAAGTAAGTGCAAATACAATATTTTGTAACGTTTTTACTACTGCCCTACATCACATGATAAAAATTCTTTTCCTTATTATTATTTTATTTTATCACATGTTTTCGATGATTGAGCACGTATGTTAGAATATCGACATAGAATTATTTAAAAGATAAAACAGATAGGATATTTGCATGTGTATGAAAAAGTAAAAGGGAATTGACGGCATATACGTGATAACAAAAGCCTGAACGACAGTGAGATGGTGAGCTTGAACGTTAAAAGTAAAAGTAAAAGGTGACGAAGCCTGAACGACAATGAGATGGCTAAGTCTTAAAAGAAGGTTGAATTTTCAACAAGTATGTAACTGTTAACAGGATTTGGTAAAAGTAAAAGTAAAAGTTTTACAACTTGCACGTATTTCTACTTACTGAGTTTTCTCACAGTTTTAACTTATGATGTAGGTGAATTTTTGTCTGAGGAAGAACTAGCTGCAATTGAGAACCCTCAAGTGACAAGCGAGCATACAGATGAAGAACATATTGTTGATTTCGAGGAAAATGATTTTAATTAGTATACTTTAAATTTATATTTAAAGTTTTATTTTGATTTAAGACTTTGGAAATAATTGTTGAATTTTATTATTTAATAAAGTCTCATAGATTGTTTTAATTATGAGATAGTTTCAAGATTTTGATGGATTTATTTCAATGCTTCCGCAAATTTAAAAACTTTCAGTTAAGATTTAAAATTTTCAAATTATGATTTAACACTCGATTCCAAATCAATTTGGAAAAAATTCTAGGGTTTTCAAAATTAGGATTTTAAATTGGGGATTTTAAATTGGGGTGTTACAGAACCACTATAAATCTGTGTTTTTTTTTTTGTATTTTCTCGATCGTTCTTGTGATGACCCGACCCCTTCAGAGCTGCCACGGCCTGACCGTGACTTACATTTGATTTACCCTCATCCGTTCACATAAAATTTTTCATTTCATTTCCATTTTCATCATCATACGTTAAAGAACAGGCTTAGGCATTCAATCCACCTCTATCGACATTTAGGATTTAACTTAAAACGTATTTAAAACGACTCGTCTATGGTCGGGAAACATCAATGGAGGCTTAGGACATCAAAACATATGGAGTGGCATGCAAGGGGCGCACCCAACATTCGGCGCCCCTCGCGCACAATGCGCGCATGCCGCGAGCGCACCTCTCGCGCCCCTTGCGCCCCTCTCGCGCCCCTTGCGCCCCTCGCACACAATGCACGCATGCTGCGCGCGCACCGCCCCCACCACCGCACTCCAACCGTGCACCTCAACACGCGCCTACCCGCACACCAACCAGCGTGCCTCACTGCGCGCCTACCATCCCGCGCCAACACGCACCTGGCGCGCACTACGCGTCCAGGGCCCAGCGATGGCCGATTTATCGACTGGCGCTCGAGTTTTTTACCAGATCGCCTAGCATTTTACCGATCCATCGGCCATGGGCGACGATCGATCGGCTAGAGCTCAGCCTTGCGTTTAATTTGTAGGGGCTTTACCGATCGATTGGCCATAATACGCCGATCGATCGGCAGATGCAGGGCAGCGCGCTCCTGCGCGCCCGGCTAGCCCCCCTTCTGCGTGCCCTGCATTGCTCCCAGCACCTATTTTGTGGCAACCCCAACCCGGTCAGGGCTGCCATGGACTAGCCATGACGTAATCTTAACTTAAAACCTCGTAATTTCACATAAAATTTTTAATTTCTACTCGACACCTTAAAATAAAACGGAATAGACAAATGACTCACCTCAACTTGTAACGTCCCCTAATTTGACCTTTTATAAATTCCTAAAATCCCATACAAGCGGAAGAGTATTCGCATGTGGAAACCTCATATAAATATTAAACTTAGTTAATAATGCTAAAATAGTAAAACTGGGTTTCGGTCAACCCTGCCTAAAATCGGTCGACGGCCCTTTGGAATTCATTCCATTTAATCGGTCGATGTCCAAACCAGAACGCTTAACATTTGGTCGACGTGGCTTTTGTATGACATCGGTCGACGTGTTACATTCGACAGACAATACTTCTTCTCGGGTTTCATCAAAGTGAACAGTGTGGGGTCGACAATCAACATTGACTAAATTCGGTCGATGTAGTCTCAGTAATAAGATCGGTCGACGTTCTCGATCGAACACTTCACTATAAATGGTCGATGACTTCGACCGAGATCTTCTCTATGGATATCGACCCCGACTAAAATCGGTCGATGTTGCCCTTTACCAGAAGACTTACTAACTTAGGCAAAATCACCCATAAACGTAAGCCGATCGTTCGCCCCTTTTGGCGATCGATCGGCAACCACTCTGGAATCTGAATTCCAGAGCGTTGCCTTCTTCCTTCTCCATTCTCTACACACCACACTTCTTATTTTCTTTACATTCCACAACACTCCATCAAATTCTACATAATAACTCATCCACCTATATGCATTTCTTGACTTTATAAGTTACCTAAAACACGACATGACACTTAGCCTAAATACATTCAAATTTCGTGAAAACTAACTGCATGGATCACTCTAAAAACTGAGCATATCCTTACAAGTTTAAAATACCTAAAATCACCAAATACGATTCAACCTAATCCACTACACAACATCGCACATAAACACCATTTCCATCTTAAAACCATAACCAAAAATCATCAAACCCATCAATATCAGACATACGCAGCGGAAACTCCTAACATCCTCCAAAAGCGACCCATAAAAATACAACTATCAAAAATCACATTTTCTCCGAGCTAACCACTATACAACCAATAAATTCTACATCTACACACACGCCTACTTTTACCAAAAGAGCTCGGAGCCACCCACGGGTTGGTAAGCCTTGCCAAAACACGTTCCATCGCCACGAGTCCTATCCATCAACCGCCTATGCTTGACCATTGGGAAGAGGCTCTTCACCTCCGATCTTTTCACCTACATCATGCAACATAAAAATTAAGCCTAATGCTTAGTAAGAGCATGCACTATAAATGACGTATGCATGAATGCATGACTTTCATAAAACATGTTCATTTACTTGTTCTTCTCCTTTTTCGTGCTGGGGAGGAGGCAGAGTGCGTATACATGGTCCTTACAGACAGTATTCATGGTCCCTCGAGATGGACAATTTTGTTACATAATCATACAGCCCCCCACCCACACTTAATCATTCTGTGCGTTTCGATTTCATGTTTTCTCGTTACATTTCCTTTACAAAATTCATGCATGTAAAACATTTCTTATGTCATTTAAGTAAACATGATGCATGAGGAATTTACGTATAACATATCATCAAAACAATTCACTAACGTACATGAACATACTTTACTCGCAACGAACCTAACAAACAACTAATAATTAACATCCTAGGCTACCTGACACGTTAAAACCCAGAATCAGAAAATCATCATCAAAACACGAAAACCTAGCATTGACATCATGTAGGGCCTTAAGGGCCGAAAACCTGACACCCACTTACCTGGTGTCCTTAGCAATGTCGAGCACCGTCCGTAAACCGTGTCCACCTAAGGCATTTCATAAATAAAGGCATTAAAACCGATCCATAATAAACAAATTCTAAACTTAAACTAAGCTCCTAACCAAAGCTAATTTCTCTAAAACCTTTGATTACTTCACTTGGGCAATTCATCGAGAACATTGTGCTCACCTATTTTCCAACAAGCCCTAATTGATATTTATATCGTTTAACCTCCAATTTCAACCTAACCTTCCATTTCCAACCTAAACTACAACAACAATTACAATTTCATTATCAATAACCAACAATTAACAACCAAACTAATTTCTAACTTAAACCGGTAATTTCTCCAACCCTAAATCGGAATCCTAACAAAATACAAATCTTAAAAATCAAAACTAATCCTTTAGGATACTTAGAATCTTACCTAGGGTATGATTGTTAGGAGAATATTGGAAGAAGATTGACGGAGAAAAGCTGAATCGCCGGCCGATTGGAGAGACCGCCGTGGGAGATGAAGAACGCCTAAGGAGAGGGAGGAGTCCTCTGGTGAGGTATTTTACAGAATGAAGAATCGTGGGGAAGGGGGTGATTTTATGGTTTTATTAAGATTTTGACTTTGTAAATTACTTAAATGCCCTTCCTTCAATTTTCTTGTTTATTTCGTTATTTCGTCTAATGATTTGTTTTCTTCGAAATTTTCTTATTACTCTAAATATTCCAACTTATTCCTAGGGTTCTAACGAAACTCTCCATTCGCAAAACAGACTTAATTTACTATTTTTACGATCTAAAACACTATAGGGCTAAAAACAGAACTCGGCGTTACGCTATAAATTTAAATTTCTAAAAACTTACTTATTCTTCTAAAATCCTCATAAATTCCTAGGGTCCTAATAAAACCTCTCGCTCACAAAACGGGCCTATATTTTGCATTTACAAAAATACCCCTGGAGCGGAAACCCGAAAAACCCGGGCGTTACATATTTTCCTCATTTCTTCATTCCTTTGCCATTTTCTCCAATCTTTCACCTAAAATACATCAACCATAAATATCCTCAATTCATCCATAAACATTTCTACCTAAAATTACACATCCATTAATTGAAAACCTCAACCTAAAATCATCAATTTCCAACTCTTATCCATGAGTTCACTTCTAATCAAAATTCCGACTCTGAATCAAAATCGAATCCAAAACCTAATCATCAAAACCTATTTCATCAGTATCAACCAAGCAGCGGAAACTCATAAAGATCATCCAAATAACTTTCTATACATTTGTCCACAAAACTATCCAAAAAACCATCATCAACATCAATATCCTCAATCCAGTTGCTAATCTCCCTAAAATGAGATTTCTATATATTTTCCATATCAATTCTACCTAACATACCCAAAATACCTATACGTCATCCCCACGGGCCAAAATCACATCGACTGCACCAGCGCACTCCCACGGGCATCCTTCTTCAACCTGTAAGTTCATCTTGTGGAGAAACGTCTTCCTCACCTTCCTCGAGATCACCTACACCATAGAGACATCTATAAGCTAAAGGCTCAGTAAACTTCGTAAATGAAAATGCATGCTGTGCATATGCAGTTCATAAAATCATGCAGTCGTTTTATTCATTACGTTACATAACGGGGCGTCACCGCTCTCACCAGATGGAGAGGGCACATTTCATGGTTATACAGCCATTTCCATCTACCGGGGGAAAAACATGCTTCACCTGTACGACAGCCATGTCTGAACCTTACCCCGACGTGATTGAGATTACGTGCATTCATTTCTTTTTATTAATTCATTTTTTTTCGTAAAACATGTGTAGAAACTCGTTTTCATGCTATTTTGAAAGAGTGTGATGCATGCACAGTTCATATTGCACAACCTAAAACTAACATAGAAAACAATCAATAAAACTTAGAAAAGCACTCTATAACATAAAAAACCTAACTACCCAACCACTTACTCTAAAACTACATAAAACACCAATGTCCTCAATAATGTCAAATTCTCATGGTGTAGGGCAAATCGGCCAAACAAGACACGAAGACTTACCTCGGATCCATCGCAATTAAGCCTCGGGAATCCTCGACTTTGATTTGTTCACCTAGGACAATTTCACAATGATGACATTAAAATCAATCCTAAGAAATCTAATTCTGAACTAAACGAAACTCCTAGCTAAGGCAAATTTCTTAAAATTTCAATCCACTTCATTCGGGCATTTCATTAAGCAATTCCAGCTCTCAATTCTCTAAACCTCCATTAAGGGTGTTTTTACACATTTCCAACCGCCAAACTTATACCACATTCAATAAAAACTCTAAATCTTCTATCAAAAGTCATAAATACGGTAAACCTAATAATTTCTAACACAAACCGACAATTTCAACAAAACCCTAATCAAAGCCCTAACCGTTAACAACCATAAAACTCAAAAACTAACGTCTAAAACCATAGAATCTTATCTAGAGTGTTGATTGTGGAAGAAAACAAGAAGGAAATCGATCGCCTAAGGAGGAGGAATTGTTGGCGTGGAGGAAACGTCGAAGGAGGATATCGCAAGGGCTCTGGTGATTTTTTCTTCGTGAAGGGGGAGGAGAAAACTGATTTGGGGGGTTGGGGGGAACGGTTAAGTTTTTATTAAAATTTTAACTTGTCAATTTACTATTTTTTTCCTTTTGCTTATCCTTTGCTTATTTCGTTATTTCGCCTATCGATTTGGTTTCTCCGAAATTTCCTTATTCCTCCAAATATTTCAATTTATTCCTAGAGTTCTAATAAAAATTTCCGTTCACAAAACAGGCATAATTTACTATATTTACGAAAATACCCTTATATAACAGGAAATCTAAAAACTCATAAAACTAGGTGTTACATTCCATCCACCTTAAATAAAATTTAGTCCTCAAAATTTGATTATATAAAGAGTTTTGGATACTTAGTCATCATATCCTGCTGTCTCTCCTAAGAGGCTTCCTCTACGTCGTGGTTCCACCATAAAACTTTCACCGGCGAAATCTCTTTATTGCGTAGCACCTTGATAGAGGACTCCAGAATTCTCACTAGCTTCTCCACATACGTCAGCGTCGGTTATACCTCGATTTTCCTTGCTTCTACGACATGAGATGGGTCATGTGCGCACTTCCTGAGCATGGATACGTGAAATACACTGTGAATGCCCTCCATCGTTGCTGGAAGTTGTAACCGGTACGCCATCTTTTAGATTCTCTTTACAATAGAGAAGGGCCTCACATAATGAGGACTTAGCTTGCCTTTTCTCCCAAATCTCATAACACCTCTGAATGGAGAAATCTTCAGAAATACCTCGTCGCCGTGTTGAACTTCAATTCCCTTTGTCTATTATCGGCGTAGCTTTTCTGACGGCTTTGCGCTACCTCTATGCGCTGTCTAATAATGGCAATCTTCTCTGCAGTCTGCTGTAGAATATCTAGGCCAATTAAACTAGCCTCGCCAACTTCATCCTAATACAGCAGAGATCTACACTTTCGTCCATACAACGCTTTATACGGAGCCATACCGATTGTAGCTTGAAAGCTATTGTTGTACGAGAACTTGATCAGGAGCAAATACTTACTCCACGAACCTTGACATTCCAACATACAAGCTCTAAGCATATCCTCTAGAATTTGATTCGTTCTTTCTGTCTGTCCATCGGTTTGAAGATAAAATGCTGTGTTGAAATTTAGCTGAGTTCTCATAGCTTTATGTGGACTTATCCAAAATCTCGAAGTAAACCTCGAATCTCTATGAGAGACTATCGAAACGGGCACCCCGTGTAGTTTAACAATTTCTTGAACATAAAGCTCGGCGAGTTGATCCATAGAATATGTTGTCTTAACTGGTAGAAAGTGGACCGACTTTGTCAAATGGTCCACTATAACCCAGATTTCATCGTGTCATCTCGTAGTTATGGGCAATCCTACAATGAAGTCCATAGAGATCTGCTCCCATTTCCATTCCGAAATCGGCAGGGGTTGCAAAGTTCCTGCCACCTTTGGTGCTCCGCTTTAACCTATTGACAGATCAAACAGGTTTCCACGTATCTAGCAACCTCTCTTTTCATATTTGGCCACCAGAAGTGCTGTTTCAAATCTCTGTACATCTTTGTACTTTCTGGATGCACAGAGTAGGCCGAGGAGTGTGCTTCAGCTAGAATTTCCTTCTTCAGCTCCTCATCATTAGGCACATACCACCTATGCCTAAGTTTTAATACACCATCATCCGACTAATTGAAATCAGAAGAATCGTCAGATATCATGCTCACTCTCACACTCTGGGTCTTTCTATTGAGCTTCTCGAATTTCGTCCAATATTGTCGGCCTTAGTGAAATATTCGTAAGCATAGCGTACAATTCTACAACAATCTCCACATTGAACCTTGTAATTTCCGATCTCAGCATTACAGACATTGTGGCAAGTAAAGGTTAACTCGTTGCAGACATTCTACTTAATGCATCCGTGACCTTATTTGCCTTTCCGGGGTGGTATTTAATTTTGAACTCGTAGTCTTTGACAAATTCTAACCACCTTCGTTGCCGCATATTCAACTCCTTCTGCGTAAACAGGTATTTCAAGCTCCTGTGATCTGAAAATACTTTGCACTATTGTCCATACAAATAATGTCTCCATATTTTTAATGCGAAAACTACTGCCGCTAGTTCCAGATCGTGAGTTGGATAATTTTATTCATACGGCTTTGATTGTCGAAAAGCATATGCAATAACTCTGCCCTCCTGCATAAGTATGCATCCAAGCCCAATCTTAGACGCGTCACAGTAGATACTAAATTTGTCACCTTCAACTGGTAGCATTAAAATTGGAGCTGTAGTTAACTTCTATTTCAGCTCCTGAAAACTCTTATCACACGCAGCCGACCATACAAACTTCTCATTTTTCCTTGTTAAACATGATAAAGGAACTGCAATTTTTGAAAACCCCCCTATGAATTTCTAATAATACCCAGCCAACCTTAGAAATCCACGTATTTTCCGTATATTCTTAGGTTACACCCAATCTCTGACAACCTGAATCTTGGTCGGATCTACAGAAACTCCTTCTTAAGATATAATATGGCCAAAAAAATTGATTCTGTCCAGCCAAAGCTCAAACTGAGGAAACTTCGGGTATAATTGGTGTTGCTTCAGAATTCTCAGAACAATCCTTAACTACTCCTCATGTTCTTCTTTTGTTCGGGAATAGATCAAGATGTCATCAATGAAGACGACGATGAACTTGTCTAAATACTCCTTAAAGACGCAATTCATCAGATCCATAAAAGTTGCAGGGGCATTTATAAGTCCATAAGACATTACCAGAAACTCATAATGCCCATACCTCGTACGAAACGTTGTCTTTTGAACATCTTCCCTTCTGATTCTCAATTGATAATAACCCGAGCATAAGTCGATTCTTGAATATACTCGTACACCCTGCAGTTGGTCAAAGTAGTCATCTATTCGTGGCAAGGGATATTTATTCTTCATCGTCAACTTGTTCAACTCTCTGTACTCAATAACATCCTGAAAGTTCCGTCTTTCTTTTTGACAAACATAATTGGCGCACCCCATGGAGAAAAACTAGGCCGAATGAATCCTTTATCCAATAGTTCTTCCAATTAAGATTTTAGCTCCTTTAGTTTGGCAGGCGCCAATCTGTACGAATTCTTTGACACAGGTTTAGAACCTGGATACACATCGATTACAAATTCTATCTCCCTGTCCGGCAGTAATCCGAGAAGATCATCGAGGAAAATCTCCATAAATTCTCTAACAATCGGGAGGTCGCTTGGCCTTACCCCATTAAGCAATTGTGTATCGACCACTGCGGCCAAATAAACTGAGAATCTATCTTTAAACTGCTCTCGAACCATCATAGAATAGGAAGTAGGCAGTTCACTTGTCCTATTCATCGCCTGAAAGGTAAACTTTTCTCTGTTTGGGAGACGAAAAGTCACTATCTCAGACCTGCAGTCAATAGTGGTGAAATGGCAGGACAACTAGTCCATTCCTAGAATGAGATCATATCATTTTATGCCTATAATTATTAGACGGGCAAAAAGGGTATTATTCCATACGGAAATAACATTGCCTTGGACTACTCAATCTGACTGTATAAGTTTTCCCAAAGGTAGCATCACGCTATATAAACAATCTGCCAATTTTGGCACTAACTTCAACCTAGCTACACAGGCAGTTGAAATGAAAGAATGTGTAGCTCCTGTGTCTATCAATGAAAATACTGCTATGCCGGTAACCAAGACAGTACCTGCAATAACAGAAAGCTAAGACTCATCGTCAACATCACCAGGCTCGATAAAAGCAAAGATCCTCGGCCAAACTCTTTTCTGATCTCTGCTCGATTGCTCTCTGCCAGGTTTCGGGCAGTCCTTGACATAGTGGCCGATCTCTCCACATTGATAGCACCTACCTGTACCCAATCTGCAATTGCCATAATGCTCTTTCTGGCATTTAAGACACAAAGGCTTCTGGGTAGATTCCTGGACTTGTTTTCCTTTTCCTTGATCGCCCCTTCCGTCATAGGGCCTCTGTTGTTGTTGTTGTCCTCTCGGTTGCCAGCCTTTGTTCCGATGTGATGACCCAAATGTGTACGTATGAGTACAACTGCGGGGCAAACCTCGGGTTGTGGGGCAAACCTCGGGACCTAAGCCGAGTGTAGGCGAATCTCGGACTCGAGTATAGGCGAATCCCGGGTCGTAAAGAGGGGGTCGTCACAATACCACATTGCTTGGGGAAGTATGTGAAAATGAAACATATGTAAGAGATCCCTCCCAAGATAGTAAGACACATTTTGAAGCACGATTGGCAACGGATACCATATTATTTTTTTTTATCTTTATAAACTTTATAACTTTAATAACGTTTGAGCGGAATTAAAACTTGTTAAGTCGGAATTGAAATCGGAATCGAAATCGGTGAAGTCTATGTTTATAAACCATTTAAACAAAACTTAAAACAAATTATAAAACAAATTTAAAATAATTAAAAACAACAGAAAACACTTTGAGGGACAAAAGGGACAATTGTCCCATTTTACACAGGGGCAATCGATCGCCCAAAACAGGCGATCGATCGCCTGTTAAAAAAACTAAGGGGCAATAGATCGCCCCATTCCAGGCGATTGATCGCCCTTCGGCGATCTCATTTTTCCCAGCGATCCCCTCTCCAAGTGATCGCTCTTCCAGGCGCGACCAAGGAGGGACGATCGATCGCCCAAAACAGGCGATCGATCGCCAAGCTCTCTGGAATTTTTCCAGAGAGCTCGGCTCCCTCCTCTTCCTTCCTCCTTTCTTTCTTCTTCCCTTGCTCAACATCTATAAACACCTCACACACACAACTTCTTCCTCAATTACCACTAACACCACATACACCTTCACAATACAATTTGACGCCAAACCACCCGATACTCATACATCCTCCATAATCTCACTCATAACCGACTCGAGACGCATTTAACACGAAATACGTTTTCACAAAAACGAACTGCATGGATATGTTTAAAAACCGAACATATCCCTATTACCAAACATTTACAAAACAAGTTTCCAAAACGTTTAAAAACTTCAAAAATTAAAACCTATCAACTAGTCCAGATCCAAACATCTTATAATGTTCTATCTGTACAAATATTTTCCTTAAACATTTTCTATCCAAAATAACCCAAAATACCTACATACGTCCCCACAGGTCATGAAATGCCTCGACTGCACCAGCACACTCCCGCGATCATTCTTCTTCAACTGGACTCATGCTTCAAGAGGAAGAACGTCGTCCTTACTTGTTTCGATGTCACCTACACCATACAGACACACTATGAGCTAAAGGCTCAGTAAGTTTCGTAAATACAATGCATGTTGTGCGTATGAGTTTCAGAAATCATGCAACATTTTCTTATCATTACGTCGCAGACAGAATATCACCGAGGTCTCAGCCTATTAGATGGAAAGGACACATCCCGCGGTTGGACTGCCCTCTTCACCTAACAGATTGGGGGGGGGGTACATGCTTACATCCGTAAACAGCCGTGCCTGGGCCCCACCTCGCATGACCAGATAACAGATTACGTAGATTCATTTCGTTCGTTCATTTCATTTTCTTAAACACGTGCAGAAATCCGTTTTCATGCTATTTTAAAAGACGTGATGCATGAACAGTTAAATGCATAAAGTAAACATACATCATAAGTACCATCAAGACAATAAAAGCAATTAAAAGCATATCCTCTAAAAGAATTAATCCTAACTACCCAACCAAAGCATTTAAACAAACAAATCATCAAAGATCCTAGACGCGACCTCGATGTACGGTGTAAGTCAATCGGCCAGAGTAAGTCACGAGAACTTACCTCATGTCCGTTGCAATCCAAACTCCGTCCACGAGCTTTGTTCACCTAAGGCAATTTCGCAACATTGTCGTTAAAACGAGTTTAAACTATTAAACGTCCAAATTAATGAAATTCTTAACTAAAGAAATCTCCAAAAACTCTAATTCAACGCTTTGAGACATTTTATCGAGCAATTCATGCTCGTGAATTTCCAAAACTCCATTAATGGAGATTTCTCAAACCTCAAAATCCATAAACCTTAAAACTACTCACAAATCAATCCAACTTCGCCAAATAACGCTCGATACTTCCATTATATTCATAAATACAGTAATCCTAACGATTTCAAACTCTAAATCACGTTTTTAACAAAACCCTAAACGAAACCTAATCGTTTAAACTTCGTAAAAATCGAAATAAACTTTCCTAAAATCTTAGAATCGTACCTAGGGTTGGGATTGGAGAAGAAAACGTGAAGAACGGAGGTTGATCGGAGAGCGTTGGTTGTCGGAACGGAGATCGCCGTAAGAGGAGAAAGGGATCGCCGGAGAACGCAGGGGGGAGAGAGGGAAATCGTGGAAATGGTGAAGGAGAAGAGGGATTTGTGTTTTTGATTAAAATTTTACTTGGAAAATTACCATTTTGCCATTCCTTTGATTTTCTATTTGTTTTGTCCTTTGTTTCTTTAATTAGCTGACGATTCGGTTTCTCCAAATTTCCTAATTTCGCCTATAACTCCAACTTATTATTAGGGTTCAATTAAAACTATCTGTTCGTAATTCGGACCCCGTTTACTATTTTTACCAAAGTGTCATTTATATTACGATAAACGTAATTATCGTAAAATTAGCGTTAAACTCCTAAAATTCCCGAAATTTTCTTAAAATCCTTATTAATTATTAGGATCGTAATAACGCTTTCTTTTCACGAAACTGACCTAATTGACATAATTACAAAAATGCCATTATATTATTAATTTACAAAATCCCGTAAAGAACTGGGTGTTTCGTTACAAATGGTATCAGAGCTTGTACCCAACCAGAAATGTGGCCAACGAGGACGTTGGGCCCCCGAGGGGGGTGATTGTAATGACCCAGATGTGTACGTATGAGTACGACTGCGGGGCAAACCTCGGGTTACGGGGCAAACCTCGGGACCTAAGCCGAGTGTAGGCGAATCCCAGACTCGAGTATAGGCGAATCCCGGGTCGTAAAGAGGGGGTCGTCACAATACCACATCGCGGGGAAGTATGTGGAAATCAAACATATGTAAGAGATCCCTCCCAAGATAGTAAGACGCGTTTTGGAGAACGATTGGCAACGGATCCCATAAGAACTCCGAAGTTAAAAGTGCTTCAGCGAGAGTAGTACCAGGTTGGGTGACCGACTGGGAAGTCCTTACCAAACAAAGCCGTGAGGGGAGGATATTGGGCTACGGCCCAATCCCCAGAGAGGACAATATCTTACTGGGAAATGTACATCCGAGATTAAGGCTGAATCTCCCGAAAGAATCCTATAGTAGGCTCCCTCAGTTTAACACACGTCAATTCTGCAGCTTCGAACTGCAGAGCTCTGGCTGCAATATCTGCATGGGGTACATCCAAAACTCCAAATATAATGACACTCTTTCGAATCTCCAGCTTTAGCCCTTGCACAAACTGGTGCACCTTGTCCTCATTCTTACTCACCAAGCATAGTGCAAATTGAGACAAGGCCTCAAACCTCTAGATATAATCAGCCACCGAACCAGTCTGCTGTAGTTGCGTAAACTCCATCAATTTAGCCGCTCGCACTGTACGGCTGAAATACTTGTCATAAAACACGGTTTTGAACCGTTCCCACATCATTACTGCCACGTCCGTAGTTGCTTTGATGGAGACCCACAAAAACCGAGTATCCAGTGCAAAATGAAAGGTAACACATGCTACCTTCTCCCCATTCTCGATCTTTGCATACGCTAACATGTCATCCATAGTCCGAACCCACTTCTCAGCAACAGAGGTGTCCAAAGACTGACCGTTAAACACCAGAGGCTGCAACTTTTGAAATCTCTCCATACCGTGATTATTTGGAATGATCAACTCTTGGGTTCTGAGACCCTCTCGGTTTATCCCCCCCCCCCCCCCCCCCCCCCCCCCCCCCCCCCCCCCCCCCCCCCCCCCCCCCCCCCCCCCCCCCCCCCCCCCCCCCCCCCCCCCCCCCCCCCCCCCCCCCCCCCCCCCCCCCCCCCCCCCCCCCCCCCCCCCCCCCCCCCCCCCCCCCCCCCCCCCCCCCCCCCCCCCCCCCCCCCCCCCCCCCCCCCCCCCCCCCCCCCCCCCCCCCCCCCCCCCCCCCCCCCCCCCCCCCCCCCCCCCCCCCCCCCCCCCCCCCCCCCCCCCCCCCCCCCCCCCCCCCCCCCCCCCCCCCCCCCCCCCCCCCCCCCCCCCCCCCCCCCCCCCCCCCCCCCCCCCCCCCCCCCCCCCCCCCCCCCCCCCCCCCCCCCCCCCCCCCCCCCCCCCCCCCCCCCCCCCCCCCCCCCCCCCCCCCCCCCCCCCCCCCCCCCCCCCCCCCCCCCCCCCCCCCCCCCCCCCCCCCCCCCCCCCCCCCCCCCCCCCCCCCCCCCCCCCCCCCCCCCCCCCCCCCCCCCCCCCCCCCCCCCCCCCCCCCCCCCCCCCCCCCCCCCCCCCCCCCCCCCCCCCCCCCCCCCCCCCCCCCCCCCCCCCCCCCCCCCCCCCCCCCCCCCCCCCCCCCCCCCCCCCCCCCCCCCCCCCCCCCCCCCCCCCCCCCCCCCCCCCCCCCCCCCCCCCCCCCCCCCCCCCCCCCCCCCCCCCCCCCCCCCCCCCCCCCCCCCCCCCCCCCCCCCCCCCCCCCCCCCCCCCCCCCCCCCCCCCCCCCCCCCCCCCCCCCCCCCCCCCCCCCCCCCCCCCCCCCCCCCCCCCCCCCCCCCCCCCCCCCCCCCCCCCCCCCCCCCCCCCCCCCCCCCCCCCCCCCCCCCCCCCCCCCCCCCCCCCCCCCCCCCCCCCCCCCCCCCCCCCCCCCCCCCCCCCCCCCCCCCCCCCCCCCCCCCCCCCCCCCCCCCCCCCCCCCCCCCCCCCCCCCCCCCCCCCCCCCCCCCCCCCCCCCCCCCCCCCCCCCCCCCCCCCCCCCCCCCCCCCCCCCCCCCCCCCCCCCCCCCCCCCCCCCCCCCCCCCCCCCCCCCCCCCCCCCCCCCCCCCCCCCCCCCCCCCCCCCCCCCCCCCCCCCCCCCCCCCCCCCCCCCCCCCCCCCCCCCCCCCCCCCCCCCCCCCCCCCCCCCCCCCCCCCCCCCCCCCCCCCCCCCCCCCCCCCCCCCCCCCCCCCCCCCCCCCCCCCCCCCCCCCCCCCCCCCCCCCCCCCCCCCCCCCCCCCCCCCCCCCCCCCCCCCCCCCCCCCCCCCCCCCCCCCCCCCCCCCCCCCCCCCCCCCCCCCCCCCCCCCCCCCCCCCCCCCCCCCCCCCCCCCCCCCCCCCCCCCCCCCCCCCCCCCCCCCCCCCCCCCCCCCCCCCCCCCCCCCCCCCCCCCCCCCCCCCCCCCCCCCCCCCCCCCCCCCCCCCCCCCCCCCCCCCCCCCCCCCCCCCCCCCCCCCCCCCCCCCCCCCCCCCCCCCCCCCCCCCCTCTCTCGATCTACTAAGCTTGCATATCCATATGCTGAGCCTGAAGATTGAGCAAATCTGTCAGCCTATCCATGGCTTCGTCTCTAACATCTCTACCTTGGACCATTTTGTTAACCCTATAAAATTTAAAGACAATAATTCTAAGAAATCGAAAAAAGAAAACTTATAAATGTACTTACAATTGAGGAATCATGTCCGTGTAGTGGCTTGTGCAATCGAGCAGTCTACAGAACCGATTTTAAAGCCCGGGAGCTCTGATACAACTCTTTGTGACGACCCTGACCCCGTCAGGGCTGCCACGGCCTGACCGTGATTTACATTTGATTTACGTCGCCCATTCACATAAAATTTTTCATTTCATTTCCTTTTTCATCATCATACGTTAAAGAACGGACTTAGGCATTCAATTTACCTCTATCAAAATTTAGGGTCTAACTTAAAAAGTATCTAAAATGACTCGTCTAAGGTCAGGAAGCATCAAGTCAGGCTTAGGATATCAAAACATAAGCAGTGGCATGCAAGGGGCGCACCCAGAATTCGGCGCTCGCGACCCTCGCGCGCCCTGTGCACATGCAGCCCGCGCACCTCAAGCACACGGCGCAGGCCCCGCGCGCCAGTGCTGCACGCACACCATGCGCACATCACGCTCCCTTTGCACGCCACCGCACGCCAACCAGCGCGCCTCACTACTCGCCTACCATCGCACGCCAACCCGCACCTGGCGTGCGCGCCCAGGGCCTAGCGATGGCTGATTGATCGGTTGGTGGGCCGATCGATCAGCGATCGCTCTGATTTTTCACCAGATCGCCTAGCATTTTGCCGATCGATCGGCCATGGGCGCCGATCGATCGGCTAGAGCTCTGCCTTGCGTTAAATTTGCAGGGGCTTCATCGATCGATCGGCCATTATGCGCCGATCGATTGGCAGATGCAGGGTAGCGCGCTCCTGCACGCCCTGCTCGCCCTATCTGTGTGCCAGCTGCGCGCCCAGCACCTATTTTTCTCATTTTTTTCATTCGTTTGCCATTTTCTCCAATCTTTCACCTAAAATACATCAACCATAAATATCCTCAATTCATCCATAAACATTTCTACCTAAAATTACACATCCATTAATTGAAAATCTCAACCTAAAATCATCCAATTCTAACTCCTATCCATGAGTTCACTTCTAATCTGAATTCTGACTCTGGATCAAAATCGAATCCAAAACCTATTTCATCAGTATCAACCAAGCAGCAAAAACTCATAAAGATCATTCAAATAACTTTCTATACATTTGTCCGTAAAACTATCCAAAAAACCATCATCAACATCAATATCCTCAATCCAGTTGCTAATCACCCTAAAATGAGCATTCTATATATTTTCCATATCAATTCTACCTAACATACCCAAAACACCTATACGTCATCCCGGGTCAAAATCGCACCGACTGCACCAGCGCACCCCCACGGGCATCCTTCTTCAACCTGTACGTTCATCTTGTGGAGGAACTTCTTCCTCACCTTCCTCAAGATCACCTACACCATAGAGACATCTGTGAGATAAAGGCTCAATAAACTTCGTAAATGAAAATGCATGTTGTGCATATGCAGTTCATAAAATCATGCAGTTGTTTTATGCATTAC
This sequence comes from Begonia masoniana, assembly GCA_022432975.1. Lineage (NCBI taxonomy): Eukaryota > Viridiplantae > Streptophyta > Magnoliopsida > Cucurbitales > Begoniaceae > Begonia > Begonia masoniana. The sequence goes on along the minus strand of CM039508.1, from coordinate 12,390,495 downwards.
ATTACATAACGATGCGTCACCGGGGGTTTACTCTCACCAGATGGAGAGGCCACGTCTCGCAGTTAGACAACTCTTTCCATCTACCGGGGGGAAATATGCTTCACCTATAGGACAGCCATGTTTGAACCCCACCCTGACATGACCGGGATTACGTGCATTCATTTCTTTTCATTAGTTCATTTCTTTTCATAAAACATGTGTAGAAACTCGTTTTCATGCTATTTTGAAAGAGCATGATGCTCATACAATTCATATTGCACAACCTATAACTAACATAGAAAACAATCAATAAAACTTAGAAAAGCACTCTATAACATAAACAACCTAACTACCCAACCATTTACTATAAAACTAAATAAAACACCAATGTCCTCAATAACGTCAAATTCTCATGGTGTAGGCCAAATCGGCCAAACAAGATACGAAAACTTACCTCGGGTCTGTCGCAATTAAGTCTCGGGAATCCTCGACTTTGCTTTTGTTCACCTAGGACAATTTCACAACGATGACAATAAAACCGATCCTAAGAAATCGAATTTTGAACTAAACGAAACTCCTAGGTATGACAAATTTCTTAAAACTTCAATCTACTTCATTCGGGCATTTCATCGAGCAATTCGTGCTCACAATTCTCTAAACCTCCATTAATGGTGTTTTTACACATTTTCGACCACCAAACTTATATCACATTCAATAAAAACTGTAACACCCGAGATTTTTAAGAGAAAATAAAATAGGTAATTGTTTAATAAATAATTGTTTTAATAAATAATTGTTTTAAGTAATTTAAAAGAAAAATGAATAAGTTTGGTTAACCTAATTGGTTAATTAATTTAGATTCGGGTATTTCCAGTGAAATTAAGCCGTGGGTTATAATTAAGAACGAGATTTTACGGAATTTACGGAAGGGCAAAATGATATATTAATGTGTTAATAGGATTATTGATATAAGTATTATTATTATTATTATTATTATTATTATTATTATTATTATTATTATTATTATTATAGTTTTTATAATAATAAAAACCAAACGACAGAATGGCCGAAGCCATTCTGTCGTTCGACGTTGAGCAGCGAGAGCAGGGGAGGAGGAGGAGGCGACGCGAGCGGCGATCGACGGCCACCGCCGACGGTTTCCGACCCTCTCCGGCCAGGCGACGGCGACGTGCGGTTTTCGGCCTGCCTCCGCGCACGAACCGACAATATGGCTCCGTTTCCTCCTCTTTTTCGGTTTGGTTTGTGGTGTGTGTGGCGAGCTCGATTGAGCTCCGATCACCGGCCAGAATGGGCTGCTTCCGGCGTGGGTTTGCCAACCCTAGGGCCGGCTATTGTTGCTTGGCCGTGGAATGCTCAATTTGAGCGAAAAACAGTGAATGCCCGATTTGGGCAATTCGGGTTTGTGGTTGGAAACTTCGATTTTTGATTAGACTATTCTAATTGAGGGTATGTGTGGTCGATTGAGGAGGAAATGAGTAGAATTTGATGAAAAATCGAAAAAGGGAAAATTTTCGGAAAAGGGCAGAATCGGGTTTTGCCTGAATTGACCTAGCTCCGGTCGTTTGTTTTAAAATTCCTTTTGGCAGATTAAAATAGGTTGTTAGAGGAGTACGTGGCCGCTGGAATCGTTCGATTCTGAAAACCGACGCAAAAGTTACGCACGTTTGAAGCTTCGGGTCAGTTTTACCAAACCCAAATTAGTGGCCCATTTAATTAGGTTTTAGTTGGATTAGGCTAAAAATAGTAATTTGAGATGTTTTCACGAAAATAAAAGTTTAGTTATGCCCGAACAAAATGAGTTAGAGTTTTTGAAGAAATTGTCTTAGCTCGGGATTTCGTTTAGCTTTGAAATGGATGATTTAGATTAATACTAATGACGTGCTATGAAATGCCTTAGGTAATCCAAGCTCTTCAAGGACGGTGCTCGGCATAGCCAGGACGCCAAGTAAGTGAGTGTTAGGTTTCCGGCCCCTAAGGCCCTACGTCGTACGATGTTGATAAGGTTTGTCGTGATGAAGTAGGTAGTATGGGGTTGGTGGAAAGACGGGTAGCTTAAGTAGTGCCTTAGTTATGTAGTATTGCTCATGTGATAGGTTTTCCTTACGTGTATGTCTCCTCATGCATCATGTTTTAGTAAAATGCATACGAACTATTTAAGAGTATGTTTTATGAAAAGTTAAATGAAAGAACGATCAAGTAAACGATGTATGTTTCTCACGTGTTAAGATGTATGTTTCTCACGCGTTAAGATGTATGATTCTCACGAGTATGTTTCTCACGGGGCAAGATGTATGTTTCTTACGGGGCAAGATGTATGTTTCTTACGGGGCAAGACGTATGTTTCTCACGGGGCAAGAGAATGGTTTAATGAAATGAAACGAAACTGTTTTATAAATGTCATGCATATATGTCAAGTTATGTTTAGTACGCTCCTTACTAAGCATTAGGCTTAATGTAGTTATCGTATGATGTAGGTGACGAGAACGAAGGTGAGGAACCTCCTTACGATGATCAAGTGTAGCGGTCGATTGGTGGAGCTCGTGGCGGCGGCATGTGTTTTGGCTTGGCTCAATGATCTGATGGTGTGTCCCGAACTGTTTCGTGGCAAATGGATGTGAGTTAGTTTTGTTGGTTAGAAAGGTGATGGATTTTAGGGTGTATAGCTAGGTTTATTATTTAGGAATTTTTTATAGTGGATGTAGGCTTGTAGTAGTTCTATTCTGAATGATTTGATAATGTATGTCTTTGGTGATGTCGTAGGAAATTCCATGTTTATGTTTGGTGTTTGTTTTGAGGACTTGTTTGGGTTTTGTTTGTGAACGTATGAAAATGTTTAAGTATGTAGATTGGATGTTTTGATAGAAAAATGTATGAATAGTCGAGTTTTGAGGTATAAGTAGTGGTAGTAGATTGTTTAGATTGTGGAGTCTTAATTTTAGAAATATACTGGAACTGTTTGGGTTATTTTAAAACAGGTAAGGATATGCTCGATTTTTAGAGCGATCCACGCAGTTTGTTTTCTTGAGTCTTTCGAAATTATAGGTACTATTAGTGTCGTGTTTTGATGATCGACGTATGAGCGTTTTGTTTTAATTAATCTTACTTTAATTGTCAGTTGGTTTAAGTCATTAATGGTTTTAGTCTAGTTTTAAATGTTTTAAAAGTCGAAATGTTTTACGCTTAAAAGTTTAAGGTAAGGTTAGACCCTAAAGGTTGTTAGAGGTGGGTCAATTGTCTAAGTCCGTTTTCTTTTAAAGTGTTAAGTAAAAATGAAAAAGTTTATGCGAAAATACGAGGGCTTAGGTAATGGTTATGTCACGCAAGTCCGTGGCGGCCCTGATCGGGTTGGGGTCGTCACAAAAACTCTAAATCTTCCATCAAAAGTCATAAATACGGTAATCCCAATAATTTCTAACACAAACCAACAATTTCAACAAAACCCTAATCAAAGTCCTAACCGTTAACAACCCTAAAACTTAGAAACTAACATCCAAAACCATATAATCTTACCTAGAGTGTCGATTGTTGAAGAAAACGGAAAGGAAATCAATCGCCGAAGGAGGAGGAATCGTTAGCGTGGAGGAAACATCGAAGGAGGAAATCTCAAGGGCTCTGGCGACTTTTTCTTCGTGAAGGGGGAGGAGAAAACTTATGGGGAGGGGGGGGGGGGGGGGGGGGCGGAATGGTTAGGTTTTTATTAAAATTTTAACTTGTCAATTTACTATTTTGCCTTTTTGCTTATCCTTTGCTTATTTCGTTATTTTGCCTATCGATTTGATTTCTCCAAAATTTCCTTATTTCTCTAAATATTCCAATTTATTCGTAGGGTTCTAATAAAACTTTTGTTCATAAAACGAGCTTAATTTACTATATTTATGAAAATACCCTTATATAACGGGAAATCCAATAACTCGTAAAATCAAGTGTTACATTTCTTTACAGGTTGGATTAGGGAGTCTAATCCTAACAGATGGTGGGAAATTTATAGTGTTTGTGTAACGACCCCAGCAGGGCCGAGACCAAATCATGACTCGTTTAGAATTGACCATATATCCTTACTATCTTTTTTTTCTATATTTTTCTTTTAAATCATAACTTAGTTCAAGACATCACACGCGATTCATTAGGCATCGCCCAGCAATGAAATACATTACACATCTGCCGGCGGACACGGGTGTTTCACGTGTCTAATTAAAACATTTCCCGGTCACTAAACGACAAAACATTACTTATATCATCCGGTAAAGAAAACACCTACATCGCCCGGTCACTAAACGGCAAAACATTACTTATATCATCCGGTAAAGAAAACACCTACATCGCCCGGTCACTAAACGACAAAACATTACTTATATCATCCGGTAAAGGAAACGCCTACATCGCCCGGTAGACATGGGCATCTCACGTGACTATTTGACATTGCCAGTAAGAGGCATCATCCGGTGGACAACAATCGTTCAACATCCGCCGATGACATCAGCCGGATGATTCATTCATCCAGCTTCTATCATTCTACTCACACCGGTGACGTTAGCCGGGTGATGTATTCATCCATCTTCTATCTCACAACAGTAAAACACGGAAATCTACAAACAACTCATATCGACAGGAAGGTAATCTGACCTTCACAGATCTCATACTCGTAGTCATAAACATAGGCAGACATGAATCATGGACTCATCTAGAATACATTTAGCGGAAGATTTAATTAAAACAGATCATACCATACTCTTATAATCATCCCCAAATTTGGTAACCAAACTAGACAAACACAGAATCCAATATTCTAAGAAAAATCTCATTCTACTTAAACATCGGTTCATCATAAATCTTACTGACACATTATAAGCATAACCACGGGTCATATTCGCCTGCCAGCCACAGATTTCCACCCTGAGCACCATCCCGCAACCAGCCTTAGACATCATCACTGAATTTGGAATCCTCACCTGCTAAATCTTCACCTACATCATAAGGTTTAAACTATAAGCCTAATGCTTAGTAAGAAATGCATTACTAACAAGTATGCATGAATGCTCATTTTAAGAAACAAATGCACATGAATCTTTTCTTGTTCATATTCATACTCAAAGTCTTCATTCTTGTTCATCGTTCGTATTCATCGTTCATAATCATCATTCATGCTCATCATTCATGTTCATCAATCATATTCTTCGTTCATGTTGTGTAGATTAAGAGAGGATTTGTGCCGGTAAAGGGGGTTTGACAGTGAGAGTGTACATAGTCCTTTACCGGTCGTAATCTTGGTCCTTCCTTTTGGACAGTGACATACGCCAAACCGCCCCCAACCCTCGCTTAATTCACGTTGCATAAGTTTTATATTCTTATCTTGTTCATGAAAAAAAACATACTCTTAAAACATTTTCATATGCATAAAACATTCATGATGCATGAACATGAGAACTCTTAACTCATCAAGCTACAAAATAGTGCATTCATCCGATGTGAAATCATACCATTAAGTCAAACATCAACATAAGTAACAAACAGTAGCTTAAATAACTTCTAATCATCGTATCAGCTTCTACCTAACATCCTTGTGATGTAGGGCCCTAATGGCCGAGAATCCTACACATTCACTTACCTGGTTTCCTTAGCAACTTGAGCTCTTTTTCTTCAGACTTCTTCACCTACAACATTTATATTGCAGTAGTTAAAACGAAAATCCTAATAGTCCTAATCACAAGTCATCCTAGAATCTAATAGCTAAGGTCATTCCCGAATCCCTTAGTCTAGTTCTCTGTGTGCAGTCTGAAATCCAAGAACCAAAACAGCTAGGTTCAACCAACGATTAATCAGGGTCGGTTATATTAAATGTCCAGAATCGATTCGAAAATGCCATTACCAAACACCGATAAAAATGTTCATATTATCCGGCCATTGAAGAATCTTGAAACATTGGGTTCTAGCTGAAAACAGAGTTCCAAACAACTACACGACACTACATTGACTAAATCTTACCTCGAATGTAGGTTATCGGAGTGGAGGCTGGAGAAATCGATCGCCAAAGAGGGAATTGCCAGCAGAGAAAAAGCTCTGGAAGCACGGGAATCGCCGAGAGAGAATGTCGGCTACAGTGGAGTTTAAGTAAGGTTTAAGGTTTCCATTTTCTATTTATATTATTAAAATCATTCCTAATTACCATTTTGCCACCCCAAAATTAGAAATCAAATAAACTTTGGCATTAAAATTAAATTCAAGTATTAATAATAAAGGTGACAGTTAATTTTGTTAAGGAAATCACCTGGCAGAGATTGTCGGGTGTTACATCCACCCCTCCTTAAACAAAATTTTCGTCCCCGAAAATTGATCAAGTAAAGAGTTCTGGATACTTGTCCAACATGTCCTGCTGTCGCTTCCAAGTGGCTTCTTCAATGCCATGATTCGTCCACAAAACTTTCACTAGTTGAATTTCCTTATTCCTCAGAGTCTTAACTGCAGATTCTATAATCCTTACAGGCTTCTCTTCATAAGTCAGTGTTGGCTTGATTTCGATTTTAGTTTGCACAACCACATGTGTCGGATCACGTATGCATTTCCTTAACATTGACACATGGAAGACATTATGTACCTTTTCTAGTGATGGAGGCAATTGCAGTTTGTAAGCTGTACTGCCAATCCTTGCTAAGACGGGAAATGGTCCAATAAATTGCGGATTAAGCTTTCCCTTCTTACCAAATCTTAAAACTCCCTTAAACGGTGAAATATTTAAGAAAACCTCATCTCCAACAGCAAATTCAAGATCTCTCCTTCTTTGGTCTGCATAACTCTTCTGTCGGCTTTGTGAAGTCATCATTCTCCTCCTAATAATGGCAATCTTATCTGACATCTGCTGTAAAATCTCAGGTCCAAGGAGTTTTGCTTCACCAACTTCATCCCAATATAAAGGTGATCTACATTTCCTACCATACAGTGCTTCATACGGTGTCATACCGATGGTGGACTAGTAACTGTTGTTGTAGGAGAATTCCACCATGGGTAAGTATCAACTCCCTGAAAATCTAGCACACACGCTCTCAACATGTCTTCGAGTGTTTGAATTGTTCTTTTTGATTGCCCATCTGTCTGAGGGTGAAATGCGGTGCTTAAGGTTAACTTTGTACCAAGTGTACCTTGAAGACTTCGCCAAAACCTTGAAGTGAACCTAGGGTCACGATCAGATACTATAGATATCAGAATCCCATGCAATCTGATGATTTCCTGAACATACAGATCAGCAAGCTTGTCCATTGTGTAAGTTGTCTTCACGGGTAGGAAGTGAGCTGATTTTGTCATTCTGTCAATTATAACCCAAACACTATCATGACCTCTAGTTGTCTTAGGTAATCCTACCACAAAATCCATGGCAATGTTTTCCCACTTCCATTCGGGAATCGATAAGGGTTGAAGGGTACCTCCTGGGCGTTGATGCTCTGCCTTAACCTATTGGCAAACCAAACATGACTCCACATACTTGGCAATATCACTCTTCATATTTGGCCACCAATAATGTAACCTTAAATCTCGATACATCTTGGTGCTGCCAGGATGCACAGAAAAGGGAGACGAGTGCGCTTCGGCCAAGATCAACTTACGCAACTCCTCATCACATGGAATATACCATTGGTTCTTAAATTTCAAAATACCATCACTGGAGAGACTGAAATCAGAGGAGGCGTCCTGCAACTTACTCATCATGCTATTATTTTTCTTTGAATCCTTTTGTTGTGTCTCCTTGATTCTATCCATGATAGTTGGTCTAATTGTAACATTGGCAAGTAAGGCTGACAACTCAGAAACCATTTCCAATTCAAATTTTTGAACCTCCGACCTCAAGGGTGCAGACATGGTTGATAACGTAGGCTGGATTGTTGTCGACATTCTGCTTAAAGCATTGGCTACAGCATTAGCCTTACCCGGGTGATACTTGATTTCGAAGTCATAATCCTTAACAAACTCCAACCAACGTCTTTGTCTCATGTTTAATTTCTTTTGGGTGAAAAGATACTTCAGGCTTTTATGGTCAGAAAACACCTCACACTGTTGACAATATAAATATTGTCTCCAAATCTTTAGTGCAAAAACAACTGCAGCTAACTCTAAATCATGAGTGGGGTAATTCTGTTCATAACTCCTCAGCTGCCTAGAGGCATACGCCACGACCTTTCCTTCTTGTATCAAAACACACCCTAGTCCAACTTTGGATGCATCACAGTAGACACTAAACTTTCCTTCCTCGGTTGGTAGGGTCAGTAGCGGGGCTGTCGTCAACTTCAGCTTAAGTGTGTGGAAGCCCTCTTCACAAGCTTCAGTCCAAGAGTACTTGGTGTCCTTCTTTGTTAAATTAGTTAAAGGCTTAGCTATCATAGAGAATCTCTTAATGAACTTTCTATAATAACCTGCCAAACCAAGGAAACTACGGACTTCACTGACATTTTTTGGCTGTGACAAGTCCTTAACAGCCTGAATCTTGGTTGGATCTACTGATATGCCCTCAGCATAAATGACATGACCTAAAAAGTTGACCTTATCTAGCCAGAACTCACACTTAGACAACTTGGCATAAAGTTGTTGCTATTTTAATGTCGTCAAAACTATTCTTAGATGCTCTGCATGGTCAGCTTCAGTCTGTGAGTATATAAGGATGTCATCTATAAACACAATTACAAACTTGTCCAAGTACTCACGAAACACTCGATTCATCAAGTCCATAAAAGCTGCGGGTGCATTTGTCAAACCAAACGACATTACAAGAAATTCATAATGTCCATATCGGGTTCTGAATGCTGTCTTTGGTATATCACTCTCCTTAACCTTCAGTTGGTAGTAACCCGAGCGTAAGTCAATCTTTGAAAACATCTTAGCTTCTTGTAATTGGTCAAACAGGTCATCAATTCGGGGTAAAGGATATTTATTCTTAATTGTCAACTTGTTTAGCTCCCTATAGTCAATGCACATTCTAAGAGAACCATTCTTCTTCTTAACGAATAAAACAGGTGCACCCCAGGGAGAACTGCTAGGGCGTATAAATCTCTTATCTACTAATTCCTTGCAGTTGGACTTTTAATTCTTTCAACTCAACAGGTGCCATGCGGTAAGGGTTCTTAGACACAGGTAAAGCCTCAGGATAAGTATCTATTACAAACTCAATTTCTCTGTCGGGTGGCAATCCTGGCAAGTCATCCAAGAATGCTTCAGGGAACTCTCGGACTATAGAAATATCTTGTAATTCTATCTTATTCTTCACCCGAATATCCATTATACTAGCTAGGTAACTTTCACAGCCATCTTTCAATATCCGTTGAGTCTCTAGTGAGGATATAATCGATATTTTACTTATTTTTGGGATAGCTTGGAAGGTATACCGATCTCCATTTGGGAGTCAAAACTCAACTAATCCAGACCTACAACTTATCGTGGCATAGTGTCTGGATAACCAATCCATTCCTAATATAACTTCATATCCCTTCATGTCAATTGCAATCAGTTCTACATATAACTTCTTATCTCCTAAGGACAATGTCACCCTTCACTATCTGTTCAGAATGTAAGGATTTTCCAGACGGTAACATGACATTATAAGGCCTATCAGCTGGTAAGTATCCTAACTTATGCTTACAGACAAACAGGGTTGCTATAAATGAGTGGGGGGGCCCCGTGTCTATAAGTGTGTAAGCAGAAATATCGCAGATCATAATTGTACCTGTTATGACCGTATGCTGCACAGCATCTTCGTCCTCCACCATAGCAAAGACTCTGGGTGCTATTCTTGCTCGATTGGGGTCTGGTGGCATGGGGCAGTCTCTGACTACATGTCCGACCTTGTCACATCTGTAGCAAAGGCCAGAGTGTAGCTTGCACTCGCCATGGTGGTTCTTCTGGCAGTTGGAGCATAGAGGAGCTAATGGTCGCTTTCCTTTTCCTTGATCATCATTTGGATTGAAGGGTCTCTTGATACCTTGCTGTTGTTGTTGTTGTGGTCCCCTGTTCTGTTGCGGTTGCCATCCTTTGTTCTGATGTGGTGGCGGCTGAGCCTCCTTAATGAACTTCCTTGGCTGCTCACGCTGCGCATATGTCGTTATCTCAGCCTCTTCCAGTTCTAGAGCCTTCGCTGTCACTTCGGCATAAGGTACATTATGTATTCCAGCAGTCTTTACTCGCATATACAGACTCGGTTTCAGTCCTTGAACAAATTGGTGGATCTTATCCTCATCATCTTCTATCAGTCTGGGTGCAAACCGAGATAAAGCCTCAAACTTACATATGTAATCCGTCACAGAGCCAAACTGACGTAAACTCATGAACTCCTTCTTCTTATTGGCCTGAAAAGTCCTATTGAAATACTTGTCAAAGAAAACAGTCTTAAACATTTCCCGGGTCATAGCTCCTGCATTAATGGTGTTCTGGATTGAGTTCCACCAATGCCTTGCATCCAATTCCAGGTGAAAAACAGCATATGTTACCCTATCCCCTTCCTCAACCTTTGCATACTTGAACATGTCTTCCATCTTCCGAATCCATTCTTAAGCATAAACAGGATCCGAAACTCGACCATTGAATGTCGGGGGTCGAAGTCGGTGAAAACACTCACCGCCATGATCATGAGTTGCATTAGTACTAGAATTCGCTTGTTCTTCTCTAGCAGTCATCAGCTGTTCGATCTGGCGAGATTGGCGCATGACCAATTCCGTCAACTGAGCAATGGCAATGCTATCCTCATTGGCCTCTCTTTGCTGACCTCTTACCATTTTGAGATTCCTAAACAAATAATCATAAACACATCTTATCTTAATGACATTACTAAAATCATAAATACTTACAGTTGCTGGAGTGTACTCAGGTGGCAGTCAGTGCTGGAAGGCAGTCTACAGAATCGATTTTAGAACCCAATTTTGCTTTGATACCATAATTGTAACGACCCCAGCAGGGCCAAGACCAAATCATGACTCTTTTAGAATTGACCATATATCCTTACTATCTTTTTTTTTTCTATATTTTTCTTTTAAATCATAACTTAGTTCAAGACATCACACGCGATTCATTAGGCATCGCCCAGCAATGAAATACATTACACATCTGCCGGCGGACACGGGCGTTTCACGTGTCTAATTAAAACATCGCCCGGTCACTAAACGACAAAACATTATTTATATCATCCGGTAAAGAAAACACCTACATCGCCCGGTCACTAAACGGCAAAACATCACTTATATCATCCGGTAAAGAAAACACCTACATCGCCCGGTTACTAAACGACAAAACATTACTTATATCATCCGGTAAAGGAAACGCCTACATCGCCCGGTAGACATGGGCATCTCACGTGACTATTTGACATCGCCAGTAAGAGGCATCATCCGGTGGACAACAATCGTTCAACATCCGCCGATGACATCAGCCGGATGATTCATTCATCCAGCTTCTATCATTCTACTCACACCGGTGACGTCAGTCGGATGATGTATTCATCCAGCTTCTATCTCACAACAGTAAAACACGGAAATCTACAAACCACTCATATCGACAGGAAGGTAACCTGACCTTCACAGATCTCATACTCGTAGTCATAAACATAGGCAGACATGAATCATGGACTCATTTAGAATACATTTAGCGGAAGATTTAATTAAAACAGATCATACCATACTCTTATAATCATCCCCAAATTACTAGACATCACAGAATCCAATATTCTAAGAAAAATCTCATTCTACTTAAACATCGGTTCATCATAAATCTTACTGACACATTATAAGCATAACCATAGGTCATATTCGCCTGCCAGCCACAGATTTCAACCTTGAGCACCATCCCGCAACCAGCCTTAGACATCATCACTGAATTTGGAATTCTCACCTGCTAAATCTTCACCTACATCATAAGGTTTAAACTATAAGCCTAATGCTTAGTAAGGAATGCATTACTAACAAGTATGCATGAATGCTCATTTTAAGAAACAAATGCACATGAATCTTTTCTTGTTCATATTCATACTCAAAGTCTTCATTCTTGTTCATCGTTAGTATTAATCGTTCATCATTCATGTTCATCATTCATGTTCATCATTCATGTTCATCATTCATGTTCATCATTCATGTTCATCATTCATGTTCATCATTCATGTTCATCATTCATGTTCATCATTCATGTTCATCATTCATGTTCATCATTCATGTTCATCATTCATGTTCATCATTCATGTTCATCATTCATGTTCATCATTCATGTTCATCATTCATGTTCATCATTCATGTTCATCATTCATGTTCATCATTCATGTTCATCATTCATGTTCATCATTCATGTTCATCATTCATGTTCATCATTCATGTTCATCATTCATGTTCATCATTCATGTTCATCATTCATGTTCATCATTCATGTTCATCATTCATGTTCATCATTCATGTTCATCATTCATGTTCATCATTCATGTTCATCATTCATGTTCATCATTCATGTTCATCATTCATGTTCATCATTCATGTTCATCATTCATGTTCATCATTCATGTTCATCATTCATGTTCATCATTCATGTTCATCATTCATGTTCATCAATCATATTCTTCGTTCATGTTGTGTAGATTAAGAGAGGATTTGTGCCGATAAAGGGGGTTTGACAGTGAGAGTGTACATAGTCCCTTACGGGTCGTAATCATGGTCCTTCCTTTTGGACAGTGACATACGCCAAACTGCCCCAACCCTTGCTTAATTCACGTTGCATAAGTTTTATATTCTTATCTTGTTCATGAAGAAAAACATACTCTTAAAACATTTTCATATGCATAAAACATTCATGATGCATGAACATGAGAACTCTTAACTCATCAAGCTACAGAATAGTGCATTCATCTGATGTGAAATCATACCATTAAGTCAAACATCAACATAAGTAACAAACAGTAGCTTAAATAACTTCTAATCATCGTATCAGTTTCTACCTAACATCCTTGTGATGTAGGGCCCTAATGGCCGAGAATCCTACACATTCACTTACCTGGTTTCCTTGCAACTTGAGCTCCTTTTCTTCAGACTTCTTCACCTAAAACATTTATATTGCAGTAGTTAAAACAAAAATCCTAATAGTCCTAATCACAAGTCATCCTAGAATCTAATAGCTAAGGTCATTCCCGAATCCCTTAGTCTAGTTCTCTGTGTGCAGTCTGAAATCCAAGAACCAAAACAGCTAGGTTCAACCAACGATTAATCAGGGTCGGTTATATTAAATGTCCAGAATCAATTTGGAAATGCCATTACCAAACACCGATAAAAATGTTCCTATTATCCGGCCATTGAAGAATCTTGAAACATTGGGTTCTAGCTGAAAACAGAGTTCCAAACAACTATACGGCAACTACATTGACTAAATCTTACCTCGAATGTAGGTTATCAGAGTGGAGGCTAGAGAAATCAATCACCAAAGAGGGAATCGCCGGCAGAAAAAAAGCTCTGGAAGCACGGGAATCGCCGAGAGAGAATGTCCGCTACAGTGGGGTTTAAGTGAGGTTTAAGGTTTCCATTTTCTATTTATATTATTAAAATCCTTCCTAATTACCATTTTGCCACCCCAAAATTAGAAATAAAATAAACTTTGGCATTAAAATTAAATTCAAGTATTAATAATAAAGGTGACAGTTAATTCTGTTAAGAAAATCACCTGGCAGAGATTGTCGGGTGTTATAGTTTGTATTTTATTGTTTGTAATGTTGCAATTTACATTCACATCAATTATGTACTTCATAGTTTGTAATGGTTGTAATTTATTTTCACATAAATTTTTGTGTATGGTTCTACTCTACTTTGTGCATGATAATAGTTAGAATATATTTGTTGGATCTGCTGTTGGTCATATATGTTGACTTAAAGTCTAAATATATATTTGATGATTATGATTAATACGAAATATATAAACTGAATATAAATTAGTTTATTATGGTTATTGTTGTTATCTGGAAATACCCTTTAAACAGGGGTATTATGTTTCTGACGATTTTAGTTCAGTGTTAGTAGTCTAAAGTCCTTGAAGTCAGACGCAGTCGTCCAAACATAGAACAGAGTACTCGTCCAAACTTCAAAGAAATACACAGTCGTCCAAACATAGAATAGAGTACTCATCCAAACTTCAAAGAAAGACGCAGTCGTCCAAAGTCGATAGACGCAGTCGTCCAAAGTCAAGTTGACGCAGTCATCCAAAGTACTCGTCCGAATCGCGAAGGTCCAGAATCTTCACCACGCCGATTTAAAGACCGCATTGATAGCGACTCCAGAGCTCAACAGCTATTTCTCTGCGTACGGAAGCTCTGCAACGGCCATATTTTAGTACAGAAATTAAAGAGTTGTCCAACAAGAGAAGCCGATTACAGACGAGTATAAAAGGAAGAGTAGAAGCTCGAGAGAAAAACTTTTGCCAATTTTTACAATTATTGCTTAACTCTCACGAGCAAAAGTACTGTAATACTCTGCGATTTTCTACATCTCTCTGATTCAAAACTTGAGATTTTACTTTAGAGAGAGTGTAGCTTTCTGTTAAAATCTTCATTCTATAAAAATGTAAAGGCAGTGGATTGACGGCCAGAAAGTTCAATCCAGAAGTGTAAAGGCTGTAGATCGACGCCCTTGAAGTTCGATCAAGAATTCTCGTTGAGGAGAAGATAAGGATCTTCAAGGGAGAAACCTTGAAGCGTGGACGTAGGCAGGTTTTGGTCGAACCACGTAAAAATATTGGTGTCAATCTCTCTCTCTCTCACTCTTACTTTTATTTGTTTGAGATTGTCTTCTGTTTTAGAACAATATTACCAAAAAGTGAGAAAAAAAAGATAAACCTAATTTGCATATCTAAAATCGATTAGATTAAGAAATTTTTAATTCACTCCCCCTCTTAGAAAATCACGATCCTACAATTGGTATCAGAGCGAGGTTAAATATTGTCATATTTGTGAATTAGAGATATACGGTGATATATTTACAATGGCATTCAACACTAACACTTAACATATAGAAGGTAAATCTATTTCTAGACCTCCATTCTTTGATGGAAATGATTATGTTTATTGGAAGTCTAGAATGAGAATTTTTATTCAGGCAATGGACTATGAACTGTGGAGTATTATTGAAAATGGCCATTTAAAGCTATGAAAACAGAAAATGGTGTAAGTGTTGCAAAGCCTGTATATGAATTATATGATTCAGATAAACGCAATCTAAGCTTAAATGCTAAAGCAATAAACACCTTATATTGTGCTCTAAACATGGATGAATTTAATAGAGTACAAGGTTGTGATAGTGCACAAGAAATATGACACTTATTAGAAGTTACACATGATGGGACTAATCAGGTTAAAGAGAGTAAACTGAGTATGCTTATACATGAATATGAACTTTTTTCGTTGGAGAAAGATGAGACTATTTCCTCCATGTTTATTCGATTCACTAACATTACTAATGACTTAAAAGTTCTCGGCAAGACTTATTCAGGTAAAGAACTTGTGAGAAAGATCCTTCGGTGCTTACCAAGAGCCTGGCAACCAAAAGTAACAGCTATACAAGAAGCTCGGGATCTGAAAATCCTCAAGCTTGAAGAGTTCATTGGTTCTCTCATAACACATGAAATAACCATGAGAGCCAATGAAAAGGAAGATCTCAAGGAAAAGGAGATCTCCAAGAGAAAAGACATAGCTCTTAAAGCCTCCTCAAGTAAGCAAGAGGAATCTGAGGTAGAAGAAGATGAGGATGATATTTCCCTCATTACTAGAAGATTCAGCAAGTTTCTTCAACGCAAAAGAATGCAAGGAAGAAAATTTTCAAAGGGTAAGAAATCTCAAAGAGAAAAGAAAATCACATGTTTTGAGTGTGGAAAGCCGGGACACATTGTAACGACCCAGATACTGTACCCATTTTTCCCGTACATATTTTTTTTTTTTTTTTTTTTTTTTGCCCTTATACTTTAAATAGACTCTAAGCGGAACCTAATCCGAAATCGAAACCAGAATCGAAATCGGAATTGAAATCTAGCTTTAAACCATTTAAATAACTTAAAACAAATTAATAAAACTATGAAAACATTTAATAAAAATCATTTAAAATAAAACAGAAATCGGGAGGACAGAAATGTCCAAACCCGAAATCAAGGGGACAGCGATCAGTCGCTACAGCATGCAGCGACTGATCGCTGCACATGCTGCAGAGACCAGCGAACGATCTCTGCAGCTTTGTAGAGATCGATCGCTGCATTGCTGCAGCGCGCAATGCAGTGATCAGCAATCGATCTCTGCATTGCTGCAGAGATCGATCGCTGCACACTTGCAGCGATCACCACGCAGCGATCGTTCCCTTCTCCTTTCTTTGCTCTCTGTGTTTTCTGTTTTACAATTTCTCTCTGGAATCCGAATTCCAGAGAGCAACACTTCATGTTTCAACCTCTCTGGAATCCGATTCCAGAGAGTAAACTCATCTATTCCCACCACTTTCTCCTCAATAAACCTGATTAACCTATAACTCAAGCTTAACTAAAAACGTATTCTATACTCAACTAACTTACAGCGGACTTTGCGAAATCCAACTGCGTGGATAGCTCTGAAAACCGAGCATAACCGTATCAATCCCAAAACCGTTAAAAACATTTCTATAACGTTCAAATAACAGATTAAACTAAACGTTTTACAAATCAGTTTATAAAACCTTAAAAACATCAATATGTAAACCTAACATCTACCAGAACCAAACATCCTAAAACGTCCCAAAAGACCCTCAGAAGCTATACGTACTATCCCCACGGGTCGGTGAAGCCTCGACTGCGCCAGCACACCCACGCGAGCCGTCCTCCGTCAACTGCGTCACTCCTCAGGTGGAGGGATCTCGTCCTCACCTACACCATACAGACACCTATGAGATAAAAATCTCAGCAAACTCTACGTAAGTGCAATGCGTGCTATGCGTATGCAATTAAGAAAACATGCAGATACAGATACAGATTCAGATTACAGATTACAGATTCAGATTCTTTACGTCGCAGACAGATTATCACTGAGGTCTACCAAGCCTCTCCGTGACCAGATAACAGATTACGTAGATTCTTTTCGTTGGTTCATTTTACTTTTGATTAGGTCGCAGACAGATTGTCACCGAGGTCTAAACCCACCTCGCCGTGACCAAATAACAGATTACGTAGATTAATTAGGTCCATTACTTTGCTTAAAACACGTACAGAATGATGTATGAACAATTCATATCAGACAGTAAACAGACAACCATGAATACCATCAAGACTATAAGAAACTAGTCTATAAAACAGATAACCTAACTACCCAACCAAAGCATATAACAAACACGTCACCAAAATTCCTCGAGAAGACCACGACGTACGGTGTAGGCTAATCGGCCAGAAAAGATCACGAGAACTTACCTCGTGTCCAAAGCAGCTCAAACTTCGTCCACGAGCGTTGTTTGTCTGAGGCAAAGCACAATATGCCGTTAAAATCAATTTAAGCTAATAAACGTCCAAATTATCAAAACCTTAACTAAGGCAATTTCCTAACGCTTTAACCCAATCCATTGAACTATTCTATCGAGCATTTTACGCCCGGCACCTAAAAATCCAAATTACGAGTTTTGCCCTAAAACCCGGAAATTAACCAATTTTTAACTTTTTCACAAATTGATTTTTCTTCGTCCAATAACGTCCAATACGTTCAATATATACTTAATCACGGCTAACCTATTAATTACGAACCCTAATTTGCATTTTTAACGAATTCCGATCGAAACCCTAATTTCCTAAAACGTCGTAAAACTCGGAATAAAAGCTCTAAGATCGTAGATACATACCTAAGGTAGCGAGAGGAGGAGAAATCGTGAAGGAAACGAGACGAACGGGAGGCGAAACGGAGGTCGGAGGCTCGAGATCGCCGTTGACGCCAGAGAGGGTTTGCTCTCTGGTTTTTGCGATCGCCAGAAGAAGAGAGGAGGTGAGGGAGAGAAGAAACAAATTTGATTTTTAATATAATTGATTTGAAAATTTACTAAAATGCCCTTACTTTGTTTTTATATAAATTTCGTGTTTCGTTTCGTTAATTGGCTAGCTATTCGGTTTCACCAAATCTTCTTATTTCACCATTTAGTCCAACTTATTATTTGGGTCCTAACGAAACTGCCCGTTCGCAAAACGGACCTCGTTTACTATTTTTACAATATCGTTCTTTTTATTACGAGAAACGTAATTCTCGTAAATTTAGGGTTTGAACTCCGAAAAATCCCATAATATTCCTAAAATCCATATTAATTATTAGGATTCTAATGACGCTTTCTTTTCGTAAAACGGAGTTAATCTGACATATTTACGAAAATGCCATTTCATATTAAAATAATAATATCTCGTAAAGCGGGATATTACACACATGAAGGCCGACTGTCCACAAGCTCAGAAAGGTCCCAAGAAGTTTAAGAAGAGAGCTATGAAGGCTACTTGGGATGACAGTGAGATCAACACCTCTTCAGAAGATGAAGAAGTCGTCAATCTGTGCTTCATGGCCAAGGAGGATGAGGTTAGTCATTCCTCTAGCGATAGTGAAGTTGATGAGGATGGTGACTTAATTGATGCATTAATGATTTAGTAAAGCAATTTGGCATGCTAAAGATTAAATACAATATGTTGAAAAAGGAAAACGCAACTTTAGTTGAAAAGCATGCTAAAGAAGTCAACTCGCATGAAAAGGAAATTAGTGATCTTAAGATTAGGAATAGGAGTTTAAATGACATCGTGCTTAAGTTCACTAATGGTAGCAAGAACTTAAACATGCTGATAGGAAGTGAGAAAGCTACATTTGACAAGGCAGGGTTAGGATATGAAAAATCTAATAAAAGCAAAGTTTACAAGAATTTCTTTGTTAAATCATCTACATTCCATGTGTAACGACCCCAGTGGAGGAATCGCCACGCAATTCATTACTTAGTCCTCTTAATCATTGAGTTCTTACTTTCTTTATCTTAATCGGTGTTAGAGGTTATTATTTTTTTTTTGAACATCTCATAAACTGGTGTCTGCAACAAAGAAATGAAACTTACATCGACCGATGGTCCTGGTGCTCCACGTGACCGATTTAAAAAACTTACCTGAACATTAAAACAAGTAAGAAACCTCACATCATCCGGTCGCTAGACGACAAATTAACATTCCCAGCATCGGTGAAGAAATACACTTCATCCACCGAACGCTAGACGACAAATTAACATTCCCAGCATCGGTGAAGAAATACACTTCATCCACCGAACGCTAGACGACAAATTAACATTCCCAGCATCGGTGAAGAAATACACTTCATCCACCGAACGCTAGACGACAAATTAACATTCCCAGCATCGGTGAAGAAATACACTTCATCCACCGAACGCTAGACGACAAATTAACATTCCCAGCATCGGTGAAGAAATACACTTCATCCACCGAACGCTAGACGACAAATTAACATTCCCAGCATCGGTGAAGAAATACACTTCATCCACCGAACGCTAGACGACAAATTAACATTCCCAGCATCGGTGAAGAAATACACTTCATCCACCGAACGCTAGACGACAAATTAACATTCCCAGCATCGGTGAAGAAATACACTTCATCCACCGAACGCTAGACGACAAATTAACATTCCCAGCATCGGTGAAGAAATACACTTCATCCACCGAACGCTAGACGACAAATTAACATTCCCAGCATCGGTGAAGAAATACACTTCATCCACCGAACGCTAGACGACAAATTAACATTCCCAGCATCCGGTGAAGAAATACACTTCATCCACCGAACGCTAGACGACAAATTAACATTCCCAGCATCGGTGAAGAAATACACTTCATCCACCGAACGCTAGACGACAAATTAACATTCCCAGCATCGGTGAAGAAATACACTTCATCCACCGAACGCTAGACGACAAATTAACATTCCCAGCATCGGTGAAGAAATACACTTCATCCACCGAACGCTAGACGACAAATTAACATTCCCAGCATCGGTGAAGAAATACACTTCATCCACCGAACGCTAGACGACAAATTAACATTCCCAGCATCGGTGAAGAAATACACTTCATCCACCGAACGCTAGACGACAAATTAACATTCCCAGCATCGGTGAAGAAATACACTTCATCCACCGAACGCTAGACGACAAATTAACATTCCCAGCATCGGTGAAGAAATACACTTCATCCACCGAACGCTAGACGACAAATTAACATTCCCAGCATCGGTGAAGAAATACACTTCATCCACCGAACGCTAGACGACAAATTAACATTCCCAGCATCGGTGAAGAAATACACTTCATCCACCGAACGCTAGACGACAAATTAACATTCCCAGCATCGGTGAAGAAATACACTTCATCCACCGAACGCTAGACGACAAATTAACATTCCCAGCATCGGTGAAGAAATACACTTCATCCACCGAACGCTAGACGACAAATTAACATTCCCAGCATCCGGTGAAGAAATACACTTCATCCACCGAACGCTAGACGACAAATTAACATTCCCAGCATCGGTGAAGAAATACACTTCATCCACCGAACGCTAGACGACAAATTAACATTCCCAGCATCCGGTGAAGAAATACACTTCATCCACCGAACGCTAGACGACAAATTAACATTCCCAGCATCCGGTGAAGAAATACACTTCATCCACCGAACGCTAGACGACAAATTAACATTCCCAGCATCCGGTGAAGAAATACACTTCATCCACCGAACGCTAGACGACAAATTAACATTCCCAGCATCGGTGAAGAAATACACTTCATCCACCGAACGCTAGACGACAAATTAACATTCCCAGCATCCGGTGAAGAAATACACTTCATCCACCGAACGCTAGACGACAAATTAACATTCCCAGCATCCGGTGAAGAAATACACTTCATCCACCGAACGCTAGACGACAAATTAACATTCCCAGCATCGGTGAAGAAATACACTTCATCCACCGAACGCTAGACGACAAATTAACATTCCCAGCATCCGGTGAAGAAATACACTTCATCCACCGAACGCTAGACGACAAATTAACATTTACATCATCGGGCGAGTAAACAACTACATCTTCCGGTGGATAGTCATACTAAATCTTTCCGTGACGTCACCGGAAGACTCATATCGTTCACTCCATCATTGGCACTCCGCCGATGACGTCAGCCGGATATTGCAATCATCCAGCTTCTATCATACGGCAGTAAAACACTATAATCATCAGAACATTTCATCCATAGAAACATTCACAAACTTCACCCTATTCTTACTTAGTAACTATAACATCAAAAGTAAGATCATAACTCATCCAAAATACGCATAGCGGAGCTTATCAAACACAAACCATTCATAATCATTGTTCATAATCATTGTTCATAATCATTGTTCATAATCATTGTTCATAATCATTGTTCATAATCATTGTTCATAATCATTGTTCATAATCATTGTTCATAATCATTGTTCATAATCATTGTTCATAATCATTGTTCATAATCATTGTTCATAATCATTGTTCATAATCATTGTTCATAATCATTGTTCATAATCATTGTTCATAATCATTGTTCATAATCATTGTTCATAATCATTGTTCATAATCATTGTTCATAATCATTGTTCATAATCATTGTTCATAATCATTGTTCATAATCATTGTTCATAATCATTGTTCATAATCATTGTTCATAATCATTGTTCATAATCATTGTTCATAATCATTGTTCATAATCATTGTTCATAATCATTGTTCATAATCATTGTTCATAATCATTGTTCATAATCATTGTTCATAATCATTGTTCATAATCATTGTTCATAATCATTGTTCATAATCATTGTTCATAATCATTGTTCATAATCATTGTTCATAATCATTGTTCATAATCATTGTTCATAATCATTGTTCATAATCATTGTTCATAATCATTGTTCATAATCATTGTTCATAATCATTGTTCATAATCATTGTTCATAATCATTGTTCATAATCATTGTTCATAATCATTGTTCATAATCATTGTTCATAATCATTGTTCATAATCATTGTTCATAATCATTGTTCATAATCATTGTTCATAATCATTGTTCATAATCATTGTTCATAATCATTGTTCATAATCATTGTTCATAATCATTGTTCATAATCATTGTTCATAATCATTGTTCATAATCATTGTTCATAATCATTGTTCATAATCATTGTTCATAATCATTGTTCATAATCATTGTTCATAATCATTGTTCATAATCATTGTTCATAATCATTGTTCATAATCATTGTTCATAATCATTGTTCATAATCATTGTTCATAATCATTGTTCATAATCATTGTTCATAATCATTGTTCATAATCATTGTTCATAATCATTGTTCATAATCATTGTTCATAATCATTGTTCATAATCATTGTTCATAATCATTGTTCATAATCATTGTTCATAATCATTGTTCATAATCATTGTTCATAATCATTGTTCATAATCATTGTTCATATTCATCATTGTAATCATTGTTCATAATCATTGTTCATATTCATCATTGTAATCATTGTTCATAATCATTGTTCATATTCATCATTTAAGTTGTGTGGGATAGAGAGAGAGGATTTGTGCCGGTAAAGGGGGTTCGACAGTGAGTTTGATCATGGTCCCTACTGCGGGTCGTATTCATATGTCCTTTTTGGACTGTGACATACACCGAACCGCCCCCAACCCTCACTCAACCACGTTGCAGGGATTTATCATCTTATCTTGTTCATGAGAAAACATGCTTTTAAACATTTTCATGTGCATAAAACATTGATAATGCATGAACATGGAAATTCTTAACTCATTCAAGCTACAGAATGGAACATTCATCCAGTATGAAAACTTACCATTAAACTAAACGTCAACATAAGTACTAGACTGTGGCATAATAACCTCTAATCGTCATATCAGTTACTATCTAGCATCCTTGTGATGTAGGGCCCTATTGGCCGGAAATACTATACATTCACTTACCTGGTCTCCTTAGCACTTTGAGCTCCTTTCTCTTCAAACTTCTTCACCTAAAACATTTACATTGCAGTAGTTAAAACAAAATCTTAATAGTTCTAATCTCAAGTTATCCTAAGATTTAATAGCTGAAGTCATCATCGAATCCTTAGTCTAATACCCTGAGCAGTCTGAAATCCCAAAACCAAAACAGACAGATTCGGTTAGCGATAACTCAGGATTGGTTGTTTAGTGTCCAAAAATCGATTCAGAAAAACATTACCACTTCCAGATTTCAAATGTTCTTATTATTAGTCGGCCATTGGAAAATCCAAAACTCCAATGCCGAGTAGAAAACAGGGCTAATAAACTAACAGCTAGCTACATTGCCTAATGCATACCTCAGGCACAGAGTAGACGAGTAGTGGCAGAGAAAACTGATCGTCGAAGAGAGTATGCTGAAAGCAGAGAGCAAGAGCTTGGGAAAGAAGAAATCGCCGAGAGTAGAAGATGTCGGCTACAATGGTTTAAATGAAGTTTGAACCCTTTCCATTTTCTTTAAATACCGGTCTCAAATCTCCATTATTACAGCTTTGCCACTCAACCTTGCTTAAATCTACATGTAATTAATTAAGCTCAGCATAAAATTCTAACCGGGAAAAATTAATTAAACACGACCGTTAAAAACGGTTAAGGGAATTACCTGGTCGTATTTTGGGTGTTACATCCACCCCTCCTTAAACAAAATTTTCGTCCTCGAAAATTGATCAAACAAATAACTCTGGATATTTGTCTAATATGTCCTGTCGTCGCTCCCAAGTGGCTTCTTCGATGCCATGATTCTTCCATAAAACTTGGACCAGTGGGATCTCTTTATTCCTCAGAGTTTTAACTGCAGATTCCAATATCTGCACCGGCTTTTCTCGTACACCAATGTCGGTTCTAACTCAATGTCTGTTGGCTGAATAACTTGCGTCAAGATCTCGCATGCATTTCCTTAACATTGACACGTGAAAGACATTGTGAACCTTATCCAATGATGGAGGCAATTGCAGTCTATAAGCTCTACTACCGATTCTAGCCAAGATAGGGAAGGGTCCAACAAACCGTGGAGTAAGTTTTCCCTTTTTGCCAAATCTTAAGGCTCCCTTGAACGGTGAAACCTTCAGAAATACACCATCCCCGACCGTAAATTCAAGATTCCTTCTCCTTTGGTCCGCATAACTCTTCTGTCGACTCTGAGCAGTCACCATCCTCTTCCTAATAACAGAAATCTTTTCAGACATCTGCTGTAAAAGTTCGGGTCCTAGAAGTTTGCTTCCCTAACCTCATCCCAATACAGAGGTGACCTTACATTTCCCTACCCATACAGTGCTTCATAAGGTGCCATTCTGATAGTGGACTAATAACTGTTATTGTAGGAGAACTCAACCAAAGGTAAGTATCGACTCCAGGATGACTTGAAATCTAGCACACACGCCCTCAACATATCTTCAAGTATCTGAATAGTTTTGCAGATTGACCATCTGTCTGCGGTGTGAAAGGCAGTGCTGAAGGATAACCCTCGTGCCAAGTGTGCCTTGTAGACCTTTCCAAAACCAGGAGGTGAACCTAAGGTCACGATCAGAGACAATAGATGCAGGGATTCCATGCAACCTAATAACTTCTTGTACATAAAGATCAGTAAGCTGGTCTATCGAGTAGGTTTGTCCTTGCTGGTAAGAAATGGGCTGATTTCGTTTCGTCAGTCTATCAATCACAACCCAAATACTATCATGTCCCTTAGTTGTCTTAGGTAATCCTACGACGAAATCCATAGCTATGTGTTCCAACTTCCACTCGGGAATAGGTAGAGGCTGAAGGGTGCCTCTGGACGTTGGTGCTCGGCTTTAACTTGTTGGCAAACCAAACATGGCTCTACATACTTAGCAACATCTCTCTTTAAGTTTGGCCACCAATAGAGTAACTTCAGGTCTCGATACATCTTGGTGCTGCCAGGATGTACAGAAAAGGGAGACGAATGCGCCTCAGCCAAGATTAACTTACGTAATCCTTCATCATTAGGGACATACCATCTATTTCTAAACCTCAGAATCCCATCCTTGGAAAGACTAAACTCGGAGGTGGGTGTCCTTCACCTTGTTCATCATACTGTTATTCTCCTCAGAGTCTTTCTGTTGTGCCTCTTTGATCTTTTCCAAACCGTTGGTTGTTTGGTCAAATCGGCAAGTAAGGTTGATAACTCTGGAACTATCTCCAATTCAAACCTCTGAACTTCTGTCCTCAAAGGTATAGACATGGTTGACACAACGGGTTGCATAGTTGTTGACATCCTGCTCAATGCGTCAGCTACAGAGTTAGCCTTACCCGGGTGATACTTGATCTCAAAGTCGTAATCCTTGACAAATTCCAACCAACGCCTCTGCCTCATGTTCAATTCCTTTTGTGTAAAGAGGTACCTCAGACTTTTATGGTCAGAAAACACCTCACACTGCTGTCCATATAAATAGTGTCTCCATATCTTCAAGGCAAAAACAACAGCGGCTAATTCTAAATCATGGGTGGGATAGTTCTGTTCATAACTCTTTAATTGCCTAGAGGCATACGCTACAACCTTGCCTCTTGCATCAAAACAACAGCCCCAACCAACTTTTGATACATCACAAAATACGCTAAACTTTCCTTCTTTGGTTGGAACCGGGGCCGTTGTTAACTTCACTTTCAATGTCTAGAAGCTATGTCAGATTCGTCAGAGGCTTAGCTATTAAAGAAAATCCTTTGGTGAACTTCCGGTAATAGCCTGCCAAACAAAGGAAACTGCGGACTTCACTGGCGTTCTTTGGTTGTGGCCAATCCTTTACTGCCTGAATTTTGGTCGGGTCCACTGATATGCCATTAGCAGAAACTACATGACCAAGAAAATTAACCTTGTCCAACCAAAATTCACACTTGGACAATTTGGCATAAAGCTGGTGCTCCTTCAATGTTGTCAAAACTACTCTTAAATGCTCTGCATGGTCAGCTTCAGTCCGTGAGTATATCAGGATGTCATCTATAAACACAATTACAAATTTGTCCAAATACTCACGAAACACCCGATTCATTAAGTCCATAAAGGCTGCAGGTGCATTGGTCAGTCCAAATGACATGACTAAGAATTCGCGGGTTCCGAAGGTTGTCTTTGGTATATCTCCTTCCTTAACCTTCAGTTGGTAATAACCCGAACGTAAATCTATTTTGAAAACACCTTTGCTCCTTGCAATTGGTCAAACAATCTCAATCCGAGGTAAGGAGTACTTATTCTTGATTGTCAACTTATTTAGCTCCCTATAGTCTATGCACATTTTAAGGGAACCATCTTTCTTCTTGACAAATAAGACAGGTGCACCCCAAGGGGAACTGCCTAGGGCGTATAAATCCTTTGTCTACTAATTCCTGTAGTTGGACTTTTAACTCCTTTAGCTCAACAGGTGCCATCCGATAAGGATTCTTAGATACCGGTAAGGCCTCAGGGTACGTATCTATTACAAACTCTATTTCTCTATCAGGTGGTAAACCAGGCAAATCATCCAAAAATACCTCAGGGAACTCTCGGACTATGGGAATATCCTGTAACTCCATTCTATCCTTCATCCGAACATCCATTACACTAGCCAGGTAACTCTCACATCCATTTTTCAATAATCGATGAATCTCTAAGGAGGATATAATCGGCATTTTACTTATCTTAGGGATAGCTTGGAAGGAATAATGATCACCATTTGGGGGTCGAAAATCAACCATCTCAGATCTACAACTTATTGTGGCATAATGCCTAAATAACCAATCCATCCCTAATATCACCTCATACCCTTTCATGTCAATTACAATCAGTTCTATATATAGTTTCTTACCTCCTAACGACACAACATCACCCTTAATAATCTGTTTTGACTGTAGGGTCTTCCCTGATGGTAACATAACATTATATGACCTTTCAGCTGGTAAAAGTTCTAAGTTGTGTTTGCATACAAACAATGTCGATATAAACGAGTGTGTGGCTACCGTATCTATAAGTGTGTAAGCAGTAAAACCACAGATCATAATGGTACCTGTTATGACTGTATGCGGCACTGTGTCCTCATTCTCCATCATAGCATAAACTCTAGGTGCTATCCTTGCACGGTTCGGGTCTGGCGGCATGGGGCAGTCTCTGACTATATGTCCAACCTTATCACATCTGAAACAGCGGCCAGAACACCAACCTGCATTTGCCGGGGTGGTTCTTCTGACAGGTGGGGCATAAGGGTGCCAGAGGGCCTCTTCCCTTTTCCTTGGTCATCATTCTGGTTGAGGGGTCTCTTTATACCTTGTTGTTGTTGTTGTGGTCCCCTGTTCTGTTGCGGCTGCCAACCTTTGTTCTGACGTGGTGGCGGCTAAGTTTCCTTCGTGAATTTTCTTGGCTGCTCACGCTGTGCATATGCTGTCATTTCCGCCTCTTCCAGCTCCAAGGCCTTAGCCGTCACTTCACCATAAGGTACATTGTGTATCCCAGCAGTCTTACTTTCATGTACAAACTCGGCTTCAGTCCTTGAACAAATTGGTAAATCATGTCCTCATCATCCTCAATCATTCGGGGAGCAAACCGTGATAAAGCATCAAAATTTGCATATGTAATCCGTCACAGAGCCAGTTTGTCACAGATTCATGAACTCCTTCTTCTTGTTGACCCGAACAGTCCTGTTGAAGTACTTGTCAAAGAAGGCAGTCTTAACATTTCCCAGGTCATAGCTCCGGCATTAGCGGTGTTCTGGATTGAGTCCCACTAATGTCTTGCACTTATTCCAATTCAAAACAGCATATGTGACCTTATCTCCTTCATCAACCTTTGCGTACTTAAACATGTCTTCTATCTTTCAAACCCACTCCTCAGCGTAAATAGGATCTGAAACATGTCCATTAAACACCGGGTTGAAGCCGGTGAAAACGCTCACCCCCATGATCATGAGTCGCATTAGTACTGGAGTTGCCTTGTTCCTCTCTAGCATCATCAATTGTTCGATCTGGCGAGATTGGCGCATGAACCAACTCTGTCAACTGAGCAATGGCATTGCTATACTCATTGGTCTCTCTCTCGCTGACCTCTAAAACCATTTTGGGATTCCTAGACAAATCATTACAGATACATCTTACTTAATTACCTTTATCTGAAATCATAATACTTACATGCTAGAGTATGCTACATGTACATCCGTGCTGGAAGGCAGTCTGCAGACCGGTTTTAGAACCTGGTTTGCTTTGATACCATAATTAACATTCCCAGCATCCGGTGAAGAAATACACTTCATCCACCGAACGCTAGACGACAAATTAACATTCCCAGCATCCGGTGAAGAAATACACTTCATCCACCGAACGCTAGACGACAAATTAACATTCCCAGCATCCGGTGAAGAAATACACTTCATCCACGAACGCTAGACGACAAATTAACATTCCCAGCATCCGGTGAAGAAATACACTTCATCCACCGAACGCTAGACGACAAATTAACATTCCCAGCATCCGGTGAAGAAATACACTTCATCCACGAACGCTAGACGACAAATTAACATTCCCAGCATCCGGTGAAGAAATACACTTCATCCACGAACGCTAGACGACAAATTAACATTCCCAGCATCCGGTGAAGAAATACACTTCATCCACGAACGCTAGACGACAAATTAACATTCCCAGCATCCGGTGAAGAAATACACTTCATCCACGAACGCTAGACGACAAATTAACATTCCCAGCATCCGGTGAAGAAATACACTTCATCCACGAACGCTAGACGACAAATTAACATTCCCAGCATCCGGTGAAGAAATACACTTCATCCACGAACGCTAGACGACAAATTAACATTCCCAGCATCCGGTGAAGAAATACACTTCATCCACGAACGCTAGACGACAAATTAACATTCCCAGCATCCGGTGAAGAAATACACTTCATCCACGAACGCTAGACGACAAATTAACATTCCCAGCATCCGGTGAAGAAATACACTTCATCCACGAACGCTAGACGACAAATTAACATTCCCAGCATCCGGTGAAGAAATACACTTCATCCACGAACGCTAGACGACAAATTAACATTCCCAGCATCCGGTGAAGAAATACACTTCATCCACCGAACGCTAGACGACAAATTAACATTCCCAGCATCCGGTGAAGAAATACACTTCATCCACGAACGCTAGACGACAAATTAACATTCCCAGCATCCGGTGAAGAAATACACTTCATCCACCGAACGCTAGACGACAAATTAACATTCCCAGCATCCGGTGAAGAAATACACTTCATCCACGAACGCTAGACGACAAATTAACATTCCCAGCATCCGGTGAAGAAATACACTTCATCCACCGAACGCTAGACGACAAATTAACATTCCCAGCATCCGGTGAAGAAATACACTTCATCCACCGAACGCTAGACGACAAATTAACATTCCCAGCATCCGGTGAAGAAATACACTTCATCCACCGAACGCTAGACGACAAATTAACATTCCCAGCATCCGGTGAAGAAATACACTTCATCCACCGAACGCTAGACGACAAATTAACATTCCCAGCATCCGGTGAAGAAATACACTTCATCCACCGAACGCTAGACGACAAATTAACATTCCCAGCATCCGGTGAAGAAATACACTTCATCCACCGAACGCTAGACGACAAATTAACATTCCCAGCATCCGGTGAAGAAATACACTTCATCCACGAACGCTAGACGACAAATTAACATTCCCAGCATCCGGTGAAGAAATACACTTCATCCACCGAACGCTAGACGACAAATTAACATTCCCAGCATCCGGTGAAGAAATACACTTCATCCACCGAACGCTAGACGACAAAATAACATTCCCAGCATCGGTGAAGAAATACACTTCATCCACCGACGCTAGACGACAAATTAACATTCCCAGCATCCGGTGAAGAAATACACTTCATCCACCGAACGCTAGACGACAAATTAACATTCCCAGCATCGGTGAAGAAATACACTTCATCCACGAACGCTAGACGACAAATTAACATTCCCAGCATCCGGTGAAGAAATACACTTCATCCACCGACGCTAGACGACAAATTAACATTCCCAGCATCCGGTGAAGAAATACACTCATCCACCGAACGCTAGACAGCAAATTAACATTCCCAGCATCCGGTGAAGAAATACACTTCATCCACCGAACGCTAGACGACAAATTAACATTCCCAGCATCCGGTGAAGAAATACACTTCATCCACCGAACGCTAGACGACAAATTAACATTTACATCTCAGGCGAGTAAACAAACTACATCTTTCGGTGAAGTCATATACATCTTCCAGGGACGTCACCCGGAAGAACCAATCGTTCAAACTCCCAGCCTTTGACCATCCGCCGATGACATCAGCCAAATGATGGCCTCATCCAGCTTCTATCATACGGAAGTTTAAAAACACTAAATCATCAAATCATCTTCACCGATAAAAAACATATCACAACTCACCTGATCTTTAACTGAGTAACTATAACAACATCAAAGAGTAAGGATCATAAACTCATCCAAAATACGCATAGCGGAAGACTTAAGAACAACAACCATTCAAATCCCTTAAAGTCGTATTTCCTGACTCTAAAGTCAAACCATTCAATCTGAATCTCATTTAGAGGAATTCTATTTACGTTGCATTTTTTAGCATAACCTTTTCTGACTGACTATGAGCTAACCAGGAACATTAACTCGCCTATCAAGCTTGTACTGTCACACTGAGCATTCCTCCAGCAACCGCGGTAAACGGTTCTCTGGAATGGGAATCCTCACCTAATAACTATTCTCCTACATCATAAAGGTTTCAACGATCAGCCTAGCTAGTAAGGAATGAACATAAGATGAATGCTGAATGCATATTTGTAGAAATACATGGTCTTAAGTCTTTCTTGATCATAATCGTCATCCATAATCATGAATCATATTCATCATTCGTAATCATTGTTCATAATCATTGTTAATATTCATCATTCGTATCATTGTTCATAATCATTGTTCATATTCATCATTTAAGTTGTGTGGAATGAGAGAGGATTTGTGCCGGTAAAGGGGGTTCGACAGTGAGTTTGATCATGGTCCCTACTGCGGGTCGTATTCATATGTCCTTCTTTGGACTGTTGACATACGCCAAACTGCCCCCAACCCTCACTCAACCACGTTGCAGGGATTTTATCATCTATCTTGTTCATGAGAAACATGCTTTTAAACATTTTCATGTGCATAAAACATTAAAAATGCATGAACATGGAAATTCTTAACTCATTCAAGCTACAGAATGGAACATTCATCCAGTATGAAAACTTACCATTAAACTAAACGTCAACATAAGTACTAGACTGTGGCATAATAACCTCTAATCGTCATATCAGTTACTATCTAGCATCCTTGTGATGTAGGGCCCTATTGGCGAAAATTCTATACATTCACTTACCTGGTCTCCTTAGCACTTTGAGCTCCTTTCTCTTCAAACTTCTTCACCTAAAACATTGACATTGCAGTAGTTAAAAAAAAATCCTAATTGTTCTAATCTCAAGTTATCCTAAGATTTAATAGCTAAAGTCATCCTCGAATCCTTAGTCTAATACCCTGAGCAGTCTGAAATCCCAAAACCAAAACAGACAGATTCGATTAGCGATAACTCAGGGTTGGTTGTTTAGTGTCCGAAAATCGATTCAGAAAGACATTACCACTACCAGATTTCAAATGTTCTTATTATTAGTCGGCCATTGGAAAATCCAAAACTCCAATGCCGGGGCAGAGAAAACCGATCGTCAAAGAGAGTATGCTGAAAGCAGAGAGCAAGAGCTTGGGAAAGAAGAAATCGCCGATAGTAGAAGATGTCGGCTACAATGATTTAAATGAAGTTTGAACCCTTTTCATTTTCTTTAAATACCGGTCTCAAATTTCTATTATTACAACTTGCCACTCACCTAGCTTAAATCCACATGTAATTAATTAAGCTCGGCATAAAATTCTAAACCGGGAAAAATTAATTAAACACGACCGTTAAAACGGTTAAGGGAATTACCTGGTCGTTATTTTGGGTGTTACACCATGCATGTAATGAAGTAGGACATAAATCTTTTGTATGTCCTCTAAAAGTAAGCAATGTTAAATTTGGTGGTAAAACTGCAATGGATTCCTAAGAGGACCAGACCTAACACTAGGACCCAAAAGATTTGGGTACCTAAGAAGACCACCTGATCACCGTCTTGTAGGTTGGTTGCTCTCCCGGGAAAAATCAATGGTACCTCGATAGTGGATGCTCAAGGCATAGACGGGAGACTCAACAAAAATTTGTTTTTGTCAACAAGAAGAAAGGGAA
The DNA here is from genome assembly GCA_022432975.1 of Begonia masoniana. Lineage (NCBI taxonomy): Eukaryota > Viridiplantae > Streptophyta > Magnoliopsida > Cucurbitales > Begoniaceae > Begonia > Begonia masoniana. The sequence continues at coordinate 12,358,091 of CM039508.1, read as the reverse complement.
TGTCACATTTGGTGGAAATCAAAAGGGAAGATTGTTGGCATCGGCAATATAGGTAATCCTGCCAACCCTATTATCGAAAATGTACTATTAGTATAAGGATTAAAGCATAACTTGTTAAGTATAAGTCAATTGTGTGACAAAGGATATAAAGTAACATTTAAATCAATGCATGTGTGATTAAATATGTTTCAAACAGCAAGGTTCTGTTCAAAGGATATAGAAAAGAAAATGTTTATATTATTGATTTAGATAACTTTGAACATATTGATGAAAAGTGCCTTGCTGTAAATTTGTTGGTTGATAGTTGGACTTGACATAGAAGATTATGACACGTAGGTATGGACACCTTAGCTAAGATTACTAAGGATAATTTAGTTAGAGGGATTCCAAAAATATCCTTTGAGAAGGACAAAGTCTGTGAAGCTGCCAAATGGGCAAGCAATCAAAAGTTCATTTGTATCTAAGAATGGCAATTTCTACATCCAAGCCTCTCCAACTACTTCACATGGACCTCTTCAGTCCTTCAAATATTGCTAGTCTAGGAGGCAAACACTATGCCTTTGTCATTGTAGATGACTTCTCTAGATTTACTTGGTATTTTTTCTAAAGTCTAAGTATGAAACATTTGACATCTTCTCTAGCTTTAGGAAGAGAGTTCAAAATGAAAGGAACTCCCCATTGTTGCTATTCGTAGTGATCATGGTGGGGAATTTGAGAATGAAAGATTTGAACTCTTGTGTCTCAAACATGGAACTGAGCACAATTTCTCCTCCCCTAGAACCCCTCAACAAAATGGAGTTGTTGAGAAAAAAATAGGTCTCTTCAAGAGCTAACTCGGACCATGCTCAATGAAAATTCCCTTCCTAAGTATTTCTGGGCTGAAGTTGTCTCCACAGCTTGTTATATGTTAAACCGGGTCACCATAAGATCTATTCATGAGAAAACTCCCTATGAGCTGTGGAATGGAAAAATTCCTACTGTCAAATACTTTAGAACTTTTGGTTGTAAATTTTTCATTCTAAACACCAAGGACAACTTAGGAAAATTCGATTCCAAATCTGATCTTGGAATTTTTCTTGACTATTCTCTTTCCAGTAAAGCATATAGGGTGTTCAACAAAAGAACACTACTCAACCCACAATCAATGTGGATGACGATGACATTTTAGAAAAGCAACTGGATTCTCTCTCCTTAGACAAGCCTACAGAAACCATTCAAGGAGAAATTCCCAAGAACCTTCCTTCAATTCTCTAGACATTTGTCCCAATCAATGATGAATTTGCTGCTCTTCCTAGAGATTGGAGATATGTAAAAGATCATCATTTAGATGAAGTTCTAGGTGATCTAACATTAGGAGTCAAAACTAGAGCCTCCTTTAGAAATCTTTATACTAATGTTGCTTTCATATCTCAAATAAAGCCTAAGAAGTTTGAGAAAGCCAAATTGGATGAAAATTGGATTGTTGCTATGCAAGATGAGCTAAACCAATTCGAAAGGAAAAACATTTGGGAACTTGTTCCAAAATCAGATGACCATCATATTATTGGAATCAAGTGGGTATTTAAGAACAAGATGGATGAAAATGGGATAGTGGTCAAGAACAAAGCTAGATTAGTTGCCAAAGGTTACAATCAAGAAGAATGAATAGATTTTGAGGAAACCTTTGCACCAGTAGCTAGACTAAAATCCATTAAGATGCTCTTATCCTATGCTTGCTACAAAAACTTCACACTCTTTCAAATGGACGTTAAGAGTGCTTTTTTAAATGGTTATATCTTGGAAGAAGTTTATGTAGAGCAACCCTTAGGATTTGAAGTCTATGACAAACCTGACCATGTCTATAAGCTTAAGAAGGCTCTATATGGACTTAAGCAAGCTCCTAGAGCGTGGTATGATAGATTGAAGAATTTCCTTGAGGAAGGAAGTTCAAAAAGGGTAATACCAATTCAACCCTTTTTACCATGCAAAAGGACATAGATATTCTCCTAGTCCAAATCTATGTAGATGATATCATATTCGAGTCCACAAATATTTACTTTGTGATGAGTTTGCCTCTGTTATGCAAAGTGAGTTTGAAATGAGTATGATGGGGGAGTTAAAATTCTTCTTAGGATTTCAAATTAGTCAAAAATCTGATGGTATTTTCTTCTGTCAAGAAAAATACATCAAAGACCTCCTAAAAAGATTTGGTTTAGATTCCTCTAAGTCCTCTAGAACTCCCATGAGCACAACTACAAAACTGGACAAAGATGAAAATGGGATAAGTGTAGATATTAAAAGGTGTAGAGGTATGATTGGTTTTCTATTATACCTAACGGCTAGCAGGCCAGATATCCTATTTAGTGTGTGCTTGTGTGCTAGGTTATCTCACTTAACTGCTGTAAAGAGAATTTTCAAATATCTAAGTGGGACATATGATTTAGGCTTATGGTATCCAAAGGGTACTTCATTTGATCTCCTTAGAATTTGTCAATTTTGTAGATCAATTAGCAGATATCTTTACCAAGCCACTAGATGAGAAGACCTTCAATATATTAGAAAAAGGTTAGGTCTCATTAGGTTTGAGGTTCTTTTCTCTGTAGGAGTAAATTCGCCAATAAGGAGTTTGGTCAATTAAGAAATAGACGATCTCCAAGAATTTCTCGTCTCTAAAATGTTTGGATTTTGACAATGAACATTGTCATAATGGACTTTGACAATGGACGTTGTCACAATTGACGATAACAATGGACTTTAAAAATGGTGGTTAAATTCTTTTGAAATGTTACCGAAACCCTAACTTTCTAAGAAACGTCTAAAATCCTCTCGACTCTTCTCCCTCGTCCAGCGATTTCTTTTCTCCTCTGCTAGTCGGCACCGATTCTCCCCTTCTCACAACTCCTTCTATGTTCAAAAGTCTCTATCTTCTTCAATGACATCTTCCTCTCGTGCTCCACAAGTCTTCTCCAGGAAAAAGCAAAAGACTTCCCATACCCCGAATGCTCAGTCTGTCTCTGTTCCTCCACCTCTTGAATGGCCCAATCACGAGTTCCTAAATCATGCTGCTTTCAAGAGGTACTATGAAGATTTTGAATTCAAACCTATTATTCGTTCTCGAGGTGTAGTCTTTAGCAACTTGTATGGTCTGAACCTAGAAGAACCTATGCATCTGATGGGTTTAATAGAGTTGTTTATTTCAGAGTCTCCTTTTTGTGAAACCCCAATTAGAATGTTCTATGAAAATCTAGAACATTCTCTACTCCCTCTGGTCATTAGGAGTTATGTCTATGGAAGGCACATAGAACTCACTCAGGAAGTTATCCATGAAATCCTCCACTGTGAGTTTCTGAATGGTTCAAGGAGATTCTTTGAGGCAAACAGAACTCCATCATTTCTTGAGAAACCAGCTGGCCGGGATTTTATTAACTTAATTGCCAAGGATCCCAACAATGCTCCCCTGAAGTTAAAGAGCAAGGATTTGAACTTCAGGGCTCGAGTCTTCCACCACATGATCCATTACAACATCATGCATGTAGAGGGTCATCGGGACCATGTCAGTGGAATGGATCTTTTCTTGCTAGGATAGTTTTTCAAAGGAGAACCTTTTAATGTTGGATACATTGTTTTGAATCGGATGCTCCAAGTTGTCTGTAATGTCTCCAAGTCTCTGCCATACAATCTTCTCTTTACAAAGATCTTTCACCAGTTTGGTGTCAGGCTTCCTGAATCTGATAAGCTTTTATCTTGAAGAAATCCGACTTCTTCTCCTCCTCCACTTTGTCTAGGATGGGCATAGCTCGAAATGATCAAGGTGAGCTGTTTGACAAGTTGGTCGAAGAGGTGTTTCCCGGAGATTACTCATTGCCGAAGAAGAAGAAGAAGAAGAAAAGGTAGACAATGCTCTAGATGACACTCTTATTCCTATCCTTGAACCTCTTCCACCTTCTGTTCTTCTTCTTCAAGCTCCAGAGGAGGTCAATCTTGAGCTACCTTACATACAAGAGCCTGAGTGATCCTGACCCCTATACAGTCCAAGTTGTTCCTCCTTTTCCACGTCCACCCAGTCCAACACTTGCTCCCCCTCCACCTCAGATTCCTTCATCATCTACTCGTGTTCCTTCTCGCTCCAAAGATCCTTCCTCTTCTTGAGTGAGGGATACTATTTCTGAGGATCTGCAGGATGAGCTTCGGGCAAGCATCGCCAGCCTCAGGACTGGTCTTGAATCTTTTCAATCTCTGTATCTCTCCCACCATGCTCAATTTGAAGCACTTGTCCTTTCCCAACTTGAACAACTCGCAGCTGCAAATCAAGGACTGCCCAAACGTCTTGATCTGCTAGAAAAAAATCAAAATTTCGCCTTTGCTAATGTTCACAATCGCATTGATCAAGCTGAACTCGAGCATAGTAATGTCATTGATGATGTAACACTCGGTTTTACGAGATGTTATTTATTCCAATATATGATGACATTTTTGTAAATATGTCAAATTAAGTCCATTTTACGAACAAAAAATTTTAATAGAGCCCTTGTAATAAATTGGAATTATTGGTGAAATAAGAAAATTTGGGGAAACCGAATCGTTGGTTAAATAACGATGTAAGCAACGAAATAAATAGGAAATCAAAAGGAAGGGCAAAACGGTAATCCATCAAGTTAAAATATTTAACTTAAACAAAAATTCCCTTCCGTTTTCTCACATTTCATGATCTCTCCTCCCAGAAGACCTCCCTGGCGATTTTCTTCTCTTTCCCTGCGTTTCTTCAAACGTCGACGCTCCACCTCTGATCAACGGCGAGTTCTTCACATTTTCTTCTCCAATCACGACCCTAGGTAAGATTCTATAGTTTTTGGACATTAGATTTCTGTTTTCGTGAAGTTAAACGGTTAGGGTTTCGTTTAGGGTTTGCAAAATAGCCGGGTTTTGTTAGAAACTGCTAGGTTACCCTAATTACGATTCTAATGGGTGTATTTATGGTTATTGGTTGAAGTTTGATGGTTTAATGGAGGTTGTTGAAGTGTTTGGTGGTTGGAGGTTTTAAAAACCCCATTAATGGGGGTTGGATGTTCTTGAGCTAAATTGCTCGATTAAATTCTTCAATGAGTTAAGATAGAGTTTTAGGAAATTTTCTTTAGCTATGAGTTACGTTAGTTTTCAAAGTTCGATGATTAGGCTCATTTTAATGTCGTGTGCTGTGAAATGTTTTAGGTGAACAACGCTCGTGGACGGAGCTCGGTGTGCTATGGACGCGAGGTAAAGTCTTCGTGCTTTATTTGGCTGATTCGGCCCACACCAAGAGTTATGAAGTTATCAAGGATATTGGTGAATTCTGTAGTTTTAGAATAAGCGGTTGGGTAGTTAAGTTGTATATGTCGTAGTGTGTTTTCTAGGGGTTATCGTTTGTTTTCTATGTTATTTATAGATTATGCAATATGAACTGTACATGCATTACACTTTTTCAAAATAGCATGAAAATGAGTTTCTACACGGTTTTATGAAAAGGATAGAACTAGTGAAAAGAAACGAATGCACGTAATCCCGGTCACGACGGGGTGGGGTTCAGACATGGCTGTCTAGTTGGTGAAGCATGTTTTCCCCCGGTAGATGGAAAGAGTTGTCTAACCGCCAGACGTGCCCTCTCCATCTTGTGAGAGTAGACCTCGGTGACATCCCGTTATGTAACTAAATGATCTCGATGATTGCATGGTTTTATGAACGACATATGCACAGCACGCATTCGCATTTACGTAGATTACTGTAATATCCGGCTTGTACGGATTTTCGGATATAATATATTATATTATTATTTTATTATATAATGGCATTTTTGATAAATATGTCAAATCAGGTCCGTTTCACGAAAATAAAGCGTCATTACGATCCTAACGATTAATAGGAATTTTAAGAAAATTATGGAAATTTTCGGAGATTAAACACTATATTCCGAGTAAATACACTTCTCGTAATATAAAAGACGTTCTCGTAAAAATAGTAAACGAGGTCCGATTTGCGAACGGACAGTTTTAATAAATCCCAAATAATAAGTTGAACTTATTGGCGAAATATGGAAATTTGGTGAACTAGAATAGTTGGACGATTAACGAACCGAAGGACGAAACAAAATAGAAATATGTGCTAAGGGCAAAATGGTAATTTGCAAAGTAAATTTTTAATTAAAATCACTCTTCTCCTTCCTCCTCCACCATTTTCACGCCAGGGAAGCTCCAATTTGCGATCTCCTTCTCTGCCATCGACGAGTTCTCCACTTCCGACCTCCGTCCTGACCTCCGATCGTTCCGTTTTCTTCGTGCTTTCTCCTCCAATCGACGCTCTAGGTAAGATTCTAAAGTTTTAGAGCGTTAAACTTCGAGTTTCGTAGAGTTTTATGTTTAGGGTTTTCGTTAGGTTTTCGATTTAAAACGAGATTAGGGTTTGTAATTAATAGGTTTGCCGTAATAAAGTATATATTGGACGTATTGAACGTTATTGGACGTATTGAACGTTATTGGACGAATTCGATTGATTTAGGACGAATGTTAAAATTTGAGAATTTTCGAGTTTTAGGGAAAAACTCGTAAATTGTAGTTTTGAGGTATCAATCGTAAATTGTTCATCGATATGCTTCGAATAATTAAGTTGGATGTTTCAAGAAATTCTTTAGTTAAGGTTTTATTTATTTGGACGTTAAGTACCTTAAATTAGTTTTAACGGCAAATATTGTGTTTTGCTTCAGACAAACAACGCTCGTGGACGGAGCTTGAGCTGCTTTGGACACGAGGTAAGTTCTCGTGATTCTTCTCTGGCCGATTGGCCTACACCGTACGTCAAATGTCGTCTCGAGGATTTTGGTGACGCATATGTTTATTTAATTTGGTTGGGTAGACAGGTCTAGTTGTTTTATAGGTTATAGGTTATGTTTTACAGTCTTGATGGTATACGTTATTGCTTGTTTACTTTAAGATATGAACTGTTCACGCATCACGTGTTTTAAAGAAAAGCATGAAATGAATTTCCATACATTGTTTAAAGATAACGTACAGTTTAAATTGGGCCGTAAGGCATATAGTTAAAAATGGGCCGTAAGGCATACAGTTTAAATGGGCCGTAAGGCATATAGGCCGAAATGCATACAGGCCGAAAGGCATACAGTTTACAGGTCACGCGAGGTGGGGCTCAGGCACGGCTGTACGTGATGTAAGCGTGTACCCCCCGCCTCTAGCTGGAAAGAGTAGTCCGCCCGCTGGATGAGCTCTCTCCAGTTAAAGGGATAGGATCTCGGTGACACCTACAGTGCATAGCATAGCATAGCATGACATAGCATACCATAGCATAGCATTTGCATTTACGAGTCTTACTGGGATTTCATCTCATAGTGTGTATGTATGGTGTAGGTGATCTAGATATCGAGGAACCAGGTGAGGATGGGATCCCTCCTCCTGAGGCTTGAGTCCAGTTGATAGAGAATGGCTGCGGTGGCGGGCTGGCGCAGTCGAGGCTTACCTAATCCGTGGGGACTGTATGTACAGATTTTGAGGGTTTGGGACTTTTGGGCTGATGTTTGTATAGAAATACTTTAGGTTGTTGATTCTGGATAGTTGATAGGTATATATGTATATGTTGATGTTTTGGAAACTGTTTTATAATAGTTTGAAAAGTCTTTCATTGAATGTATTTTTGGAACTGCGTGGTGATTTGAAACAGGAGGATTTGTTGAGGTTTTAAACGGATCCATGCAGTTCGTTTTCATAAAAATGTTCTTAGTTTTAAAATGTATTTCAAGTCGTTTATTAGGTGAATGGTTAAGTGTGAAAATAATGAAAATTATAGTGAGTTTTATTTGATAGTTATGCGTTAGAGAAATTGAAGGAAAGGAATGAAAGATAGGAAGCAGGGCAGAGGGCTTGGCGAATGGTCGCCAAGCCTGGCGATTGAATCGCCTTCCTCTGGAAAAATTCCAGAGGAAGTGGCGATTGCTCGCCACAGGCGATGCAACAGGCGATTACTCGCCTGTTGCAATCACCTCAGGGCGATTATTCGCCCCATTTTTGGGCGAATAATCGTCTCTCTCTTGTTTATTTTTATTAATTAAATTGTTTTAATTTAAGTTTTAATTAAATGATTTTAATGTTTAATTGTTTTAAAAGTTATAATACAATTCCGATTTCGATTCTGATTTCGATTTCGGTTTAGTTTCCGCTTAGAGTCTATTTTAAAATAATATTGGGAAAAAATATATATATAGTACGGAAATTGGGTACAGTATCAGGGTTATGACAATTATGGTATCAGAGCCCCCGGGTTTTAAAATCGGTTCTGTAGACTGCTCGACTACACCGCCACTACGCAGACATTCTTCATCAACTGTAAGTATGTTTATAGCTTTATTTGATTTCTAGTTTCTTAGAGTATTGTGTTTTAATTTTTGGTATAGGAATTTTATAAACATGGTTTGTCCACGAAACGATCGAGATGACCGCGACGATACGATTGACACCCTTAAAGACTTTATTGCCCAGCAGTCTCAGCATATGGAGAGACAGGCTCAGCAGATGGAGAGGCAGTCTCAGCAGCTGGGTACCTTGATAGACCGAGAGGGCATTAGAGCTCGAGAGACAGCTGTTTCGGGTAACCGGGGGATGGAGAGATTTCAGAAGCTTCAGCCCCCTATATTCAGTGGACAGTCTACGGATCCCTCTTCAGCCGAGGAGTGGGTTCGCACTATGGAGGACATGCTGGCGTATGCTAGCATAGAGGATGGAGAGAAGGTTGCACTGGTGACCTACCATTTGGCGTTGGATGCCCGGTTTTGGTGGGATTCCATCAAGACGACCACGGACGTTACGATTATGGGATGGGAGAGATTCCGAGAGTTGTTCTATGACAAGTATTTCAGCCATACCGTACGGGAGGCGAAGATGGTTGAGTTTATGCAGTTGCGACAGATTGGTTCGATTGCCGAGTACGTGAGGAGGTTTGAGGCATTGTCCCGATTCGCGCCACGTCAGGTCAGCGTAAACGAGGACAAGGTACGCCGATTCTTACAGGGACTTAGCCAGGAGTTCCGGATGCGCCTTACTATATCTGGGGTACGGAATGTATCCTACGACGATATTGTGGCTAGAGCTCTTGATATTGAGGCAGTAGATCAGAGTTCTGTCAAGCCGAGGGAGCCAGCTAAGGGCTTCTTCAGAGAGATACGTCCTCAGTCTCTGAACCGAGGTTGGCAGCCTAGAGCGCAGCCACAGCCACAGCAGCAGAGAGGCGTCAAAAGGCCTCTTGAGGGAGGTAATGATCGGAGTAAGGGGAAGCAAGTTCAAGTGGCTTTTCAGATACCTGTTTGCCCTAAGTGTCAGAGGGAGCACAGTGGCCAGTGTAGATTGGGCACGGGTGTGTGTTATCGATGTGGAGACCCGGGCCATTTCGCTAGAGATTGCCCGAAGCCCGGCCGAGATCAGTCAGGCGGTGATCAGAGGAGAGTTATGCCGAGGATCTTCGCATTTATAGAGTCTGGCGACGTTGATGATGAGGCTCAGCCTGCCGTGATAGCAGGTACTATATTGGTTACTGGTGTTCCTGTATTTTCTTTATTAGACACGGGGGCTACGCATTCTTTTATTTCCACCGCTTGTGTATCGAGATTGAGGCTTGCACCTGAGTTAGCAGAATGCGAGTATAGTGTGATGCTACCTTCAGGAGAGTGTATGCAGTCAAGCCGTGTAGTCCGGGGCAACATAATCTCGATTGGAGACCGTACTCTCTATGCTCGCCTTATTGTTATGGGCATCGAGCACTATGATCTGATTTTAGGGATGGATTGGCTATCGCAGCACTTCGCCACCATCGACTGTCAATCCGGGATTGTCACCTTTCGACCCCCGGGTAAAGCTGAGTTTTCTTATCAGGCGATGAGCAGATTGAGTAGCTCGCCTATTTCTTATTCCATGATGGTCAACGAGCAGTTTAAAGGTGCGTGCTCTATCTATTTGGCCTCTGTATTTGATTGTCAGTTGCTCAGCAGATTGAAGCCGAGCGACATTCCTATCGTCAGAGAGTTCTCTGGGATCTTTCTTGATGATCTTCCCGGGTTACCACCAGACCGGGAGATCGAATTCACTATCGATGTCTATCCAAACACCGCGCCGAGGTTTAAAAACCCGTATCGGTTGGCACCAGCTGAGTTGAGAGAGTTAAGGACTCAGCTTGACGAGTTATTAGAGAAGGGGTTTATCCGACCCAGTGTTTCACCTTGGGATGCGCCTGTTCTGTTCGTCAAGAAGAAAGATGGGACCCTCAGGATGTGCATTGATTACAGAGAGTTAAATAAATTGACGGTGAAGAATAAATATCCTTTGCCTCGGATCGATGATTTATTTGATCAGCTGCAAGGTGCCCGAGTATTTTTGAGGATTGATCTACGCTCGGGTTACAATCAGTTGAAGGTCCGGATGGATGATGTACCGAAGACGGCTTTCCGAACGAGGTATGGGCATTATGAGTTCCTTGTCATGTCTTTTGGACTTACTAATGCCCCTGCAGCATTTATGGATCTGATGAACCGTGTCTTCAAGGAGTATCTGAACAAGTTCGTGGTAGTTTTCATCGACGACATATTGATCTACTCTAAAACGAAGGAAGAACACGAGGAGCATCTGAGGATTGTTCTGAGGACCCTATGTCAGCACCAGTTGTATCCGAAGTTCTCTAAATGCAAATTTTGGTTGGATCAGGTCAGTTTTCTTGGCCATGTCATATCGCAGGATGGAGTTTCTGTTGATCCGAGCAAAGTTCAGGCGGTCAAAGATTGGCCACAGCCGAAGAACATACGTGAGGTGCGTGGATTTCTCGGATTAGCTGGCTATTATCGAAAATTTATAGAGGGATTCTCGAAGATCGCACTTCCCCTCTCACGATTGACTCGGAAGAACGAGAGGTTTATATGGTCGTCGGCTTGTGATGATTAATTTATGGAGCTTAAGCAGAGATTGACCACCGCTCCAGTACTGGCGCTACCTGTTGAAGGTGTCAGATTCAGTATTTACTGCGATGCATCTGGAGTGGGGCTGGGTGGTGTATTGATGCAGGAGGGTAGAGTTATTGCATATGCTTCTCGGCAGTTGAAGCCGTACGAGCAGAATTACCCTACGCACGACCTTGAGTTAGCAGCTGTGGTCTTCGCACTGAAGATATGGAGACATTACTTGTATGGGCAGCAGTGCGAGATATTTTCCGACCACAAGAGCCTGAAGTACTTATTTACGCAGAAGGAGCTGAACATGCGACAGAGAAGATGGCTTGAGTTTGTCAAAGACTATGATTTTGATATCAAGTACCATCCGGGAAAAGCGAACAAGGTTGCTGATGCCTTGAGTAGAGTGCCTTCTGCGAGTCAGCCTTCATTAGCAGCGATGTCAGTTACGCTGCGGTCTGAGATTGAGAGGTTCGACGTTGAGATAGTGGCAGAGTTGTCCAGTATGCTCACCAACGTTTCACTCAGGTCGACTATTCTGGATCGGATACGTGAGGCTCAGCAGAATGATACGGAGTGTGAGGAGCTTCGATCCAGCATGACATTGGGAGACTCGTCGGATTTTGTAATATCCGGCTTGTACGGATTTTGGATTTAATATATTATATTCATATTTTAGATATATATGGCATTTTTCATAAATATGTCAAATCAAATCAGTTTCGCAAATGGAAAGCATCATTACAATCCTAACGATTAATAGGAATTTTAAGAAATTATGGGAATTTTTGTAACACCCGACATTTCGGCCAGGTGATTTTCTGCCCATTTTCATTGTCACCCTCTTATTTAACCTTTATGATTTAAATTTAATGTTAAGACAAATTTATTACAAGTAGAGTAAAACTAGGTTGGGTGGCAGTTTTGTAATTAAGATTGATGGGTTGAGTATAAATAGAAAATGGAAACCTTAAACCTCATTTTATTACCACTGTAGCCGACATTCCCTCTCGGCGATTCCTTCTCTCCCAAGCTTTTGCTCTCGGCTATCAGAATCTTCCCTTGCTGACGGCTAGTTTCAGCCTGCTTTTCTCTGCAAATCCGCACCCGAGGTATGAAATAGACAATGTAGTCATTTATTAGTGATTAAAGTTCTGCTTTCAGCTCGGCATTTGAGTTCGGAATTTTCTTAGCAGTGGCCGAGTAGTTTAAGACCCTTTTAAGTCTGAGAGTAGAAATGTCATCCCAAATCGATTCTGAACATTTCAAAGTAACCAACTCGGATTTAATCAATGGTAAAACCTGTCCACCTAGTTTCAGATTTCAGACTGCAGTGTGTCAAACAGAGGATTCGGAGTAACCTTAGCTATTAGAGTCCTAGGACGATTTATGAATAGAACTATTAGGACCTTTGTTTTAACTACTGTAATGTACATGTTTTAGGTGAAGAAGTTTAAAGGGAAGAAGCTCGGATTGCTAAGGAAACCAGGTAAGTGAATGTATTAAGATTTCCGGCCACTAGGGCCCTACACCGCAAGGGTATTAGGAAATCATTGAGATGTTAGTCTGTTGATTATGATTAGTTATTTCCATGATATGAAGAATTTGTGTACGAAGATGTTAAGCTACGGGATGTTTTGTTTGTCTTTATGGTATGACTTTTCTCTGTGAACTTCATGTCTATGCATTATGTCCACGTTTATGATTAAGTTAAGAACATGAAGAGCAAATGTAACCATGATTAAGTGCAGAGCGGGGGAAAAGATTATGATATGAATGGCTCGCGAATCCTCCTACCGGTGGAGGCCGAGTTAATGATTATTATGGCTCGCGGATTCTCCCACTGGTGGAGGCCGAGTTGATGACATGTATGGCTCGCGAATTCTCCCACTGGTGGAGGCCGAGCAAGTCGTTACTATGATTGCCGCGATAGGCAAATGACTATGTACCCCTGCCCTTCTCCCTCGTTTCCTGCCTTAATACATGCCATGTAAATAATGAAAATGAACATGAACGAAGAAAGGTTTATGAACTTGTGTTCTTTAATTTGTGCACTCATGTATATCTGTCAGCATGCATTCCTTACTAAGCATTAGGCTTATAGTTGAACCTTATGGTGTAGGTGAAGAAGGTTCAGGTGAGGATACTTTGTTCAAAGAGGATGCTTAAGGCTGGTTGCTGGAGGAAGCTCAAAATGACAGTGCAGGACTGGAAAGGCGATTTATGACCCCTGGTTAATGCTCTTTTGTTTCGGTATAATAAAGGATATGGTTGTTTAAGTAGGATGAGATTATTTTATAATGTTGAGCCTTGAGACTGTCTAGTTGATCACTGAGTCAGGGAATGATTATATAGATTTATAAATGATTTGTTGCTTAAGTCTTCCGCTATATGCATTCCGAATGAGTTATGGTTCCTTTCTGTTGGAAGAAGTCATTTGATGGTTTAGTCTTCCGGCTGACGTCATCGGCAGATGCCGAAGGATAGTAGTTTGATGGTTTAGTCTTCCGGCTGACGTCATCGGCAGATGCCGAAGGATAGTAGTTTGATGGTTTAGTCTTCCGGCTGACGTCACCGGCAGATGCCGAATGATAGTAGATTGATGGTTTAGTCTTCCGGATGACGTCACAGGTAGATGTAGAATGTGTTTTGTCGTTTAGCGACCGGAAGTTGTAAATGTTATTTTGTCATCTAGTGACCGGTGGATGTCACCGGATGATGTTTTAATTGAGCACGCGAGGCCCACGTGCCCACCGGAAGATGTCTCCTTTTAAGCGGTGTTAAGCGAGTCACGCGTAATGCACGTGATGACCGGACGATGAAATTTCTGAGGGTTGCCAACACATGCAACCCATGCAAACCCGAGTGGAATCATGTTAAGAGAGTTGAGGGCATTTCTCCTTTGCCCGAATTTGTCAAGAAACCGATGACCGAGTCTAGTCGCTCGACTCTGTGAAAGTTTGAGCCGACGAGGCGTAGGAAGTCGAGCACGAGAGGGTTCGTCTTCCTTGATGGTTCTACGTCTCTGTTTCCAGTTTAGGAAAGAAAAAAAAGATATAATATAATATGCAAAATGTGAATGTCTGTCGAGGAATAGAAAAGATGTAATAATAGTGAAAGTCAAGCAAACGATTAATGCAAGATTATGAAAACGTGACGGCTCCTGGCCGGGGTCGTTACAATTTTCGGAGATTAAACGTTATATTTCGAGTAAATACATTCCTCGTAATGTAAAAGACGTTCTCGTAAAAATAGCAAACGAGGTCCAAATTGCAAACGGACAGTTTTATTAAATCCTAAATAATAAGTTGGACTTGTTGGTGAAATAAGGAGAGTTGGTGAACCCGAATAGTTGGACGATTAACGAACCGAAGGACGAAACATGAGTTAAGGGCAAAATGGTAATTTTGCAAATCTAAATTTAATAAAATGAGAAATCACTTCTCTCTCCCTCGCCAGAACACTTCTTCTCTGGAAATTTCTTTTCCTCCCACGGCCGAGTGCGATTTCTTCTCTGCCGACCCACGCCGAGCTCCGTTTTGCCTCCTGTTCGTTCCGTTTTCTTCGTGATTTCTCCTCCAATTGCTATCCTAGGTACGAATCTATAATTCTAGAGCTTCGGTTTTCAGTTTTCGGACCAGTTTAGCGTTAGGTTTCCATTTAGGGTTTCGGTTTATTTTCGTTAAAAACGCGAATTAGGGTTCGTAATTAATAGGTTAGCCTTGATTAAGTATATATTGCACGTATTTGACGTTATTGGACGAAGTTAAATCAAATCGTGAAAAGGTTAAAAATTAGGAATTTTTGGAAAAGTTAGTAAATTGTAATTTCGAACCATCGAGCATGAATTAGTCGTTTAAGTATCTCGATTTGATGAGTTAAAAGTTTTAAGGAATTCCTTAGTTAAGGTTTCTGTAACACCCGACATTTCGGCCAGGTGATTTTCTGACCATTTTCATTGTCACCCTCTTATTTAACCTTTATGATTTAAATTTAATGTTAAGACAAATTTATTACAAGTAGAGTAAAACTAGGTTGGGTGGCAGTTTTGTAATTAAGATTGATGGGTTGAGTATAAATAGAAAATGGAAACCTTAAACCTCATTTTATTACCACTGTAGCCGACATTCCCTCTCGGCGATTCCTTCTCTCCCAAGCTTTTGCTCTCGGCTACCAGAATCTTCCCTTGCTGACGGCTGGTTTCAGCCTGCTTTTCTCTGCAAATCCGCACCCGAGGTATGAAATAGACAATGTAGTCATTTATTAGTGATTAAAGTTCTGCTTTCAGCTCGGCATTTGAGTTCGGAATTTTCTTAGCAGTGGCCGAGTAGTTTAAGACCCTTTCAAGTCTGAGAGTAGAAATGTCATCCCAAATCAATTCTGAACATTTCAAAGTAACCAACTCGGATTTAATCAATGGTAAAAACCTGTCCGCCTAGTTTCAGATTTCAGACTGCAGTGTGTCAAACAGAGGATTCGGAGTAACCTTAGCTATTAGAGTCCTAGGACGATTTATGAATAGAACTATTAGGACATTTGTTTTAACTACTGTAATGTACATGTTTTAGGTGAAGAAGGTTAAAGGGAAGAAGCTCGGATTGCTAAGAAAACCAGGTAAGTGAATGTATTAATGTTTCCGGCCACTAGGGCCCTACACCGCAAGGGTACTAGGAAATCATTGAGATGTTAGTCTGTTGATTTTGATTAGTTATTACTATGATATGAAGAATTAGTGTAAGAAGATGTTAAGTTACGGGATGTTTTTGCTTGTCCTTAGGATATGACTTCTCTCTATGAACTTTATGTCTATGCACTGTGTCCACGTTATGATTAAGTTGAGAACATGAAAAGCAAACGTAACCATGATTAAGTGCAGAACGGGGGAAAAGACTATGACATGTATGACTCGCGAAATCTCCCACTGGGGGAGGCCGAGTTAATGGTATGTATGCTCGCGGATTCTCCCACTGGTGGAGGCCGAGTTGATGATATGTACGACTCGTGAATTCTCCCACTGGAGGAGGCCGAGCGATGTATTTTGATTGCAACGATAGGCAAATGACTATGTACCCTTGCCTTCCTCCCTCGTTTCCTGCCTTAATACATGCCATGTAAATAATGAAAATGAACATGAATGAAGAAAGGTTTATGAACTTGTGTTCTTTAATTTGTGCACTCATGTACATCTGTCAGCATGCATTCCTTACTAAGCATTAGGCTTATAGTTGAACCTTATGGTGTAGGTGAAGAAGGTTCAGGTGAGGATACTTTATTCAAAGAGGATGCTTAAGGCTGGTTGCTGGAGGAATGCTCAAAATGACAGTGCAGGGCTGGAAAGGCGATTTATGACCCCTGGTTAATGCTCTTTTGTTTCAGTATAATAAAGGATATGGTAGTTTAAGTAGGATGAGATTATTTTATAATGTTGAGCCTTGAGACTGTCTAGTTGATCACTGAGTCAGGGAATGATTATATAGATTTATAAATGATCTGTAGCTTAAGTCTTCCGCTATATGCATTCTGAATGAGTTGTGGTTCTTTCTGTTGGAAGGTGTCATTTGATGATTTAGTGTTTTCTACCGTAAGATGGAAGCTGGATGAGGTAGTCTTCCGGCTGACGTCATCGGCAGATGCCGAAAGATAGTAGTTTGATGATTTAGTCTTTCGGCTGACGTCATCGGCAGATGCCGAATGATAGTAGTTTGATGGTTTAGTCTTCCGGCTGACGTCATCGGCAGATGCCGAATAATAGTAGTTTGATGGGTTAGTCTCCCGGATGACGTCACCGGTGGATGCAGAATGTGTTTTGTCGTTTAGTCACCGGTGGATGCAGAATGTGTTTTGTCGTTTAGTCACCGATAGGTGCAGAATGTGTTTTGTCGTTTAGTGACCGGTAGATGTAGAATGTGTTTTGTCGTCTAGTGACCGGTGGATGTTGGCTGACGTCACCGGAAGTTGTAAATGTTATCTTGTCGTCTAGTGATCGGTGGATGTCACCGGATGATGTTTTAATTGAGCACGCGAGGCCCACGTGCCCACCGGAAGATGTCTCCTTTTAGGCGGTGTTAAGCGAGTCACGCGCAATGCACGTGATGACCGGACGATGAAATTCTTGTGGATTGTCAACACATGCAACCCATGCAAACCCGAGTAGAATCATGTTAAGAGAGTTGAGGGCATTCCTTCCTTGCCCGAATTTGTCAAGAAACCGATGACCGAGCCTAGTCGCTCGACTCTGCGAGAGTTTGAGCTGACGAGGTGTAGGGAAATCGAGCACGAGAGGATTCGTCTCCCTTGATGGTTCTACGTCTCTGTTTCTAGTTTAAATAATAAATAAATATATATATTATGCAAATGTGAATGTCTGTCGAGAAATGGAAAAGATG
The DNA here is from genome assembly GCA_022432975.1 of Begonia masoniana. Classification (NCBI taxonomy): domain Eukaryota; kingdom Viridiplantae; phylum Streptophyta; class Magnoliopsida; order Cucurbitales; family Begoniaceae; genus Begonia; species Begonia masoniana. Next base: position 12,340,760 of record CM039508.1, on the reverse strand, counting down.
TAATAATAGTAAAAGTCAAGCGAACGATCAATGAAAGATTATGAACACGTGACGGCTCCTTGCCGGGGTCGTTACAGTTTCGTTGAATTTGGACGTTTAGAAGTTTAAATTCGTTTTAACGATAAACGCTTTGAATTGCTTAGGTGAACAACTCTCTTGGACGAAGCTCGAGAATCTATGCGCTCAAGGTAAGTTCTCGTGACTTACTCTGGCCGATTGGCCTACACCGTATTTCGATGTCGCGTCGAGGATGTTAAAGGATCGTTTGTTTTATTTGCTTTGGTTGGGTAGTTAGGTTTAAACGTTTTGTAGGTTATTTCATTTACAGTCTTGATGGTATATATGTGTTTGTTTATTGTATGTTTATATTATGCTCATATCTGTTCATGCATCACGTATTTCAAATGTCATGAAAATGAATTTCTGCACGTGTTTTAAGAAAAGAAAATGAACCTCTGTAATGAATGAACGTAATCTGTCTGTATCTGGTCACGCGAGGTGGGGCTCAGGCACGGCTGTGCGTGTTGCAAGCGTGTACCCCCCTCCTCTAGCTGGAAAGAGTAGTCCGACCGCAGGATGGGCTCTCTCCGGTTAGTGGGTTGCGATCTCGGTGACAATCTGTCTGTCTGCGACGTAATGAATCTAAATCTGAATCTGAATCTGCATGATTTCTGAATGGCATACGCACGCATGCATCTGCATTTACGTAGCTTACTGAGATTTCATTATCTCATAGGTGTCTGTATGGTGTAGGTGACGTTATAGGTGACGTAGATCCAGGTGAGGACGACGTTCCTCCTTCTGATGTCTGAGGCAGTTGATGGATGATGGCCCGTGGGAGTGCGCTGGGCAGTCGAGGCGTGTTTTGACCCGTGGGGGAAGTGCGTATAGATTTTAGGGTTTTCGTGATGATTGGGCTGATGTTAATTTGTATAGAACATATTAGGATGCTTGGTCTGGTAGTTGATAGGTTTACTTTTGACGTTTCAAATGTTTTGGTAATCGTATTTAAAACGTTTTGTTAAGTCTTTTATTCGAATGTTATAGAAAATGTTTTGAAATGCTTTTAGGTTGTTACGGATAGGCTCGATTTTTAGAGCTATCCACGCAGTTGGACTTCGCAAAGTCTGTTGTAAATGGATTGAGTTTAAATTACAAGTTTATGTTTTAGTGAGAATAAAGTATGAAAGTTGCAAGAAATGGAATGAGGCAAATGGTATAGATTTGCTCTCTGGAAACCGGATTTCCAGAGAGCTTATTGAAGTATTTGCTCTCTGGAAATTCCAGAGAGCAATAAGGATCAAGGCTGCAGTGCAGCGATCAGGCGCTGCAGCAATGCAGCGACTGATCGCTGCTTGTTGCAGCATCTGCAGCGCACGATCGCTGCAGCAATGCCGCGATCGAGCGCTGCTTGCTGCAGCAACTGCAGCGCACGATCGCTACAGCAATGCAGCGATCGAGCGCTGCTTGCTGCAGCAACTGCAGCGCACGATCGCTGCAGCAATGTAGCGATCGAGCGCTGCTTGCTGCAGCAACTGCAGCGCTCAGTCGCTGCATGCTGCAGCGCTCAGTCGCTGCATGCTGCAGCGACTGTTCGCTGCACTTAGTTGCCACGGGTTGGACAGTTTTGTCCTCCCGACTGTTTTCTACTTTAATTATAATTTTAAATGTTTTAAGTTTTATTAAATTAAATTAGTTTATATTTTAAACGATTTACCAAACGAACTTTAATTCCGATTTCAGTTCTGGTTTCAACTTCATTTTACATTCCGCGTAAAGTTTATTTAAAGTATAGAAATAAAATGAAAAATTTATACGGGTAAATGGGTACAGTATTAGGGTCGTTACAGTTATGGTATCAGAGCCCCCGGGTTTTAAAATCGATTCTGTAGACTGCTCGACTGCACAGCCACTACGCGGACATCCTTCATCAACTGTAAGTCTGTTTATACCTTTGTTTGATTTTGTTTCTTAGAGATTACTTGTTTTAAATTTTATAGGAGTTTTATAAATATGGTTCGAGGAAGGGATCCTAGAGATGACGCGATGGATCGACTTACGGAGTTGTTAGATCGCCAGTCTCAGCATATGGACCGGCAAGCGCAACAAATTACAGACTTAGTGAATCGAGAGAACCAGCGAGAGAATCAGATAGCTCAGGAGCTGGTAGTCCCCAGTAATCAGGGTATGCAGAGGTTTCAAGGCCTACGGCCTCCAGTATTTGACTGCCAGTCATCGGATCCGACACGTGCCGAGGAATGGATCCGCGTTATGGAGGATATGTTAGGCTATGCAGAGGTTGGGAACGGGAGTAAGGTGGCTTACGCCACTTTTCACTTGGCATTAGACGCCCGTTTCTGGTGGGACTCGATCAAGTCGACTACAGATGTATCAGTTATGACTTGGGATCGGTTCAAATTTTTATTCTTCGATAAGTATTTCAGCCGCACAGTGAGAGTGGCCAAGAGGAATGAGTTCACGCAGCTGAAGCAGACTGGTTCAGTTGCAGATTATATTCGGAGGTTTGAGGCCTTATCGCGATTTGCACCGCGCCTTGTTAGCGACAATGAGGAGAAGGTGCATCAGTTTATGGAGGGACTTAATCCAGAGATCCGGATGCACGTGGTGGTCTCAGGTATTATTGATGTACCCTTTTCTGACATTACAGCTAGAGCTCTGGATATCGAGGCTGCCAGAGCCACTTGTGTTAGACCGAGGGAGCCAGCGAAGGGCTTCTTCCGAGAGATCCGTCATCAGTCGCAGAACCGAGGATGGCAGCCTAGAGCACAGCCTCAGCAGCAGCCGAGGGGTGTGAAGAGACCTCTTGAGGGAGGTAACGATAGATGCAAGGGAAAGCAAGTACAGGGGGCTCCTCAGATGCCATGGTGCCCCAAGTGCCAGAAGGAGCATAGTGGCGAGTGCCGAGTTGGCACGAACAAATGTTATAGATGTGGAGATATCGGCCACTTTGTCAGAGATTGTCCGCAGCAGGGCCGAGATCAGTTAGGCGGAGATCAGAGGAGGGTTACGCCGAGGATCTTCGCATTTATTGAGCCAGGAGACGTTGATGATGAGACTCAGCCTGCCGTGATTGCAGGTACTATATTGATTACTGGCGTTCCTGTATTTTCCTTATTAGACACGGGGGCTACACATTCTTTTGTTTCCACCGCTTGAGTGTCGAGATTGGGGCTTGCACCTGAGTTAGCAAAATGTGAGTATAGTGTGATGCTACCTTCAGGAGAGCGTATGCAATCCGGTCGTGTAGTCCAGGGCAATATTGTCTCGATTGGGGATCGTACCCTCTATGCTCGCCTCATTGTTATGGGCATCGAGCACTATGATCTCATTTTAGGGATGGATTGGCTATCGCAGCACTTCGCCACCATCGACTGTCGATCCGGGATTGTCACCTTTCGACCTCCGGGTAAAGCTGAGTTTTCTTATCAGGCGATGAGCAGATTGAGTAGCTCGCCTATCTCTTATTCCATGATGGTCAACGAGCAGTTCAAAGGTGCGTGCTCTATTTATTTGGCCTCTGTCTTTGATTGTCAGTTGCTCAGCGGAGAAAAGCCGAGCGATATTCCTATTGTCAGAGAGTTCTCTGGGATCTTTCTAGATGATCTTCCCGGTTTACCACCAGACCGGGAGATTGAGTTCACTATTGATGTGTATCCTAACTCTGCACCGAGGTTTAAAAACCCGTATCGATTGGCACCAGCGGAGTTGAGAGAGCTGAGGATTCAGCTTGACGAGTTGTTGGAGAAGGGTTTCATTCGACCCAGTGTTTCTCCTTGGGGTGCGCCCGTTTTATTTGTCAAGAAGAAGGACGGGACCCTCAGGATGTGTATTGATTACAGGGAGCTAAATAAGCTCACAGTGAAGAATAAGTATCCGCTACCTCGTATCGATGATTTGTTTGACCAGCTACAGGGTGCCCGAGTATTCTCCAGGATTGATCTACGCTCGGGTTACAATCAGCTGAAGGTCCGGATGGATGATATACCGAAGACGGCATTCCGAACGAGGTATGGGCATTATGAGTTCCTTGTCATGTCTTTTGGACTTACTAATGCCCCTGCAGCGTTTATGGACCTGATGAACCGTGTCTTCAAGGAGTATCTGGACAAGTTCGTGGTGGTTTTCATCGACGACATATTGATCTACTCTAAGACGAAGGAAGAACACGAGGAGCATCTGAGGATTGTTCTGAGGACCCTATGTCAGCATCAGCTGTATCCAAAGTTTTCGAAGTGCGAGTTCTGGCTTGACAGAGTGAGCTTCCTTGGCCATATTGTATCACAGGACGGAGTTTCTGTGGATCCGAGCAAGATTCAGGTGGTCAGAGATTGGCCACAGCCGAAGAACGTACGTGAGGTGCGTGGATTTCTCGAATTGGCCGGTTATTATCGGAAGTTTATAGAGGGATTCTCGAGGATCGCACTTCCCCTTACACGATTGACTCGAAAGAATGAGAAGTTTGTATGGTCGGCTGCTTGTGATGGTAGTTTTATGGAGTTAAAGCAGAGATTGACCACCGCTCCAGTACTGGCATTACCCGTGGAAGGTGTCAGATACAGTATTTACTGCGATGCATCTGGAGTGGGACTCGGTTGTGTATTGATGCAGGAGGGGAGAGTTATTTCTTATGCTTCTCGGCAGTTGAAGCCGTACGAGCAGAATTACCCTACGCACGACCTTGAGTTAGCAGCTGTGGTCTTCGCACTGAAGATATGGAGACACTATTTATATGGGCAGCAGTGCGAGATATTTTCCGACCACAAGAGCCTGAAGTATCTATTTACGCAGAAGGAGTTGAACATGCGACAGAGACGGTGGCTTAAGTTCGTCAAAGACTATGATTTTGACATTAAGTACCATCCAGGAAAGGCGAACAAGGTTGCTGATGCCTTGAGTAGAGTGCCTTCTGCGAGTCAGCCTTCATTAGCAGCGATGTCAGTTACGTTGCGGTCTGAGATAGAGAGGTTTGACGTGGAGATAGTGGCTGAGTTGTCCAGTATGCTCGCCAACATTTCTCTCAGGCCGACCATTCTAGATCGTATACGAGAGGCTCAGCAGAGGGATACGGAGTGTATGGAGCTTCGATCGAGTATGACGCTGGGTGACTCGTCAGATTTCCACTTATCAGATGATGGTATTCTGAAGTTCAGGCATAGGTGGTACATGCCGAGCGACGAGGATCTGAAGAGGGAGATATTGGCTGAGGCACATTCTTCGGCATATTCTGTGCACCCGGGAAGTACCAAGATGTACCGGGATTTGAAGCGACATTTCTGGTGGCCGAACATGAAGAGGGAGGTTGCCAAGTATGTTGAGACTTGTTTGGTATGTCAACAGGTGAAGGCAGAGCACCAGAGACCGGCTGGAACGTTATTACCACTGCCGATTCCGGAGTGGAAGTGGGAGCAGATCTCTATGGACTTTATTGTGGGGCTCCCGAGGAGGACGAAGGGCCATGATGGCGTATGGGTGATCGTGGACCGATTGACAAAGTCGGCCCACTTCTTATCTGTGAAGATGGAATCGTCTATGGATCAGCTCGCAGAGCTCTATGTGCAGGAGATTGTCAGACTGCATGGCGTGCCAGCTTCTATTGTCTCAGATCGAGATCCGAGATTTACCTCGAAGTTCTGGAAGAGTCTGCACAAAGCTATGGGGACTCAGCTTAATTTCAGCACCGCATTTCATCCTCAGACTGATGGACAGACAGAGAGGACGAATCAGATTCTGGAGGATATGCTCAGAGCATGTGTGCTGGAGTTTCAGGGATCGTGGAGCAGGTATTTGCCACTGATCGAGTTCTCTTATAATAACAGCTTCCAGCCTACTATTGGCATGGCTCCATATGAGGCGCTGTATGGTCGAAAGTGTAGATCTCCGTTGTATTGGGACGAGGTTGGCGAGGCCAGCATCGTTGGTCCTGAGATTCTACAGCAGACGGCAGAGAAAATTGCCATCATTCGACAGCGTATTGAGGTAGCACAGAGCAGGCAGAAGAGCTATGCTGACACCAGACGGAGAGAGCTGGAGTTCGAGGAAGGCGATGAGGTCTATTTGAAAGTTTCTCCGTTCAAAGGCGTAGCGAGATTTGGAAGGAGGGGTAAGTTGAACCCTTGTTATGTGGGACCCTTTCCTATTCTGAAGAGGATCGGGAAGTTGGCGTATAGACTGCAGCTTCTAGCTTCTATGGAGGGTATCCACGACGTGTTTCATGTATCTATGCTTCGGAAGTGCTTGCGCGACCCGTCGCATATCGTGGAGGCTACAGAGATCGAGGTACAGCCTACCTTGAGCTATGAGGTGAGGCCGGTACGTATTTTGGAGTATTCCATCAAGGTGCTACGCAACAAGGAGATTCCGCTAGTCAAAGTTTTGTGGCGGAACCACGAGGTGGAGGAAGCTACGTGGGAGCGACAGCAGGATATGATGACTAAGTATCCTGGTTTGTTTGCATAATTTAATTTTGTGGACAAAATTCTAAATAAGGTGGATGGAATGTAATATCCGGCTTGTACGGATTTTGGATTTAATATATTATATTCATATTTTAGATATATATGGCATTTTTCATAAATATGTCAAATCAAATCAGTTTCGCAAATGGAAAGCATCATTACAATCCTAACGATTAATAGGAATTTTAAGAAAATTAAGGGAATTTTTGGAGATTAAACGTTATATTTCGAGTAAATACATTCCTCGTAATGTAAAAGACGTTCTCGTAAAAATAGCAAACGAGGTCCAAATTGCAAACGGACAGTTTTATTAAATCCTAAATAATAAGTTGGACTTGTTGGTGAAATAAGGAGAGTTGGTGAACCCGAATAGTTGGACGATTAACGAACCGAAGGACGAAACATGAGCTAAGGGCAAAATGGTAATTTTGCAAATCTAAATTTAATAAAATGAGAAATCACTTCTCTCTCCCTCGCCAGAACACTTCTTCTCTGGAAATTTCTTTTCCTCCCACGGCCGAGTGCGATTTCTTCTTTGCCGACCCACGCCGAGCTCCGTTTTGCCTCCCGTTCGTTCCGTTTTCTTCATGATTTCTCCTCCAATCGCTATCCTAGGTACGAATCTATAATTCTAGAGCTTCGGTTTTCAGTTTTCGGACCGGTTTAGCGTTATGTTTCCGTTTAGGGTTTCGGTTTATTTTCGTTAAAAACGCGAATTAGGGTTCGTAATTAATAGGTTAGCCTTGATTAAGTATATATTGCACGTATTTGACGTTATTGGACGAAGTTAAATCAAATCGTGAAAAGGTTAAAAATTAGGAATTTTTGGAAAAGTTCGTAAATTGTAATTTCGAACCATCGAGCATGAATTAGTCGTTTAAGTATCTCGATTTGATGAGTTAAAAGTTTTAAGGAATTCCTTAGTTAAGGTTTCGTTGAATTTGGACGTTTAGAAGTTTAAATTCGTTTTAACGATAAACGCTTTGAATTGCTTAGGTGAACAACTCTCTTGGACGAAGCTCGAGAATCTATGCGCTCAAGGTAAGTTCTCGTGACTTACTCTGGCCGATTGGCCTACACCGTATTTCGATGTCGCGTCGAGGATGTTAAAGGATCATTTGTTTTATTTGCTTTGGTTGGGTAGTTAGGTTTAAACGTTTTGTAGGTTATTTCATTTACAGTCTTGATGGTATATATGTGTTTGTTTATTGTATGTTTATATTATGCTCATATCTGTTCATGCATCACGTATTTCAAATGTCATGAAAATGAATTTCTGCACGTGTTTTAAGAAAAGAAAATGAACCTCTGTAATGAATGAATGTAATCTGTCTGTATCTGGTCACGCGAGGTGGGGCTCAGGCACGGCTGTGCGTGTTGCAAGCGTGTACCCCCCTCCTCTAGCTGGAAAGAGTAGTCCGACCGCAGGATGGGCTCTCTCCGGTTAGTGGGTTGCGATCTCGGTGACAATCTGTCTGTCTGCGACGTAATGAATCTGAATCTGAATCTGAATCTGCATGATTTCTGAATGGCATACGCACGCATGCATCTGCATTTACGTAGCTTACTGAGATTTCATTATCTCATAGGTGTCTGTATGGTGTAGGTGACGTTATAGGTGACGTAGATCCAGGTGAGGACGACGTTCCTCCTTCTGATGTCTGAGGCAGTTGATGGATGATGGCCCGTGGGAGTGCGCTGGGCAGTCGAGGCGTGTTTTGACCCGTGGGGGAAGTGCGTATAGATTTTAGGGTTTTCGTGATGATTGGGCTGATGTTAATTTGTATAGAACATATTAGGATGCTTGGTCTGGTAGTTGATAGGTTTACTTTTGACGTTTCAAATGCTTTGGTAATCGTATTTAAAACGTTTTGTTAAGTCTTTTATTCGAATGTTATAGAAAATGTTTTGAAATGTTTTTAGGTTGTTACGGATAGGCTCAATTTTTAGAGCTATCCACGCAGTTGGACTTCGCAAAGTCTGTTGTAAATGGATTGAGTTTAAATTACAAGTTTATGTTTTAGTGAGAATAAAGTATGAAAGTTGCAAGAAATGGAATGAGGCAAATGGTATAGATTTTCTCTCTGGAAACCGGATTTCCAGAGAGCTTATTGAAGTATTTGCTCTCTGGAAATTCCAGAGAGCAATAAGGATCAAGGCTGCAGTGCAGCGATCAGGCGCTGCAGCAATGCAGCGACTGATCGCTGCTTGCTGCAGCATCTGCAATGCAGCGATCGAGCGCTGCTTGCTGCAGCAACTGCAGCGCACGATCGCTGCAGCAATGCAGGCGAGTCGAGCGTGCTTGCTGAACGCAACTGCAGCGCTCCGTCGCTGCATGCTCGCGACTGTTCGCTTCACTAGTTGCCACGGGTTGGACAGTTTTGGTCCTCCCGACTGTTTTCTACTTTATTTATAATTTTAACTGTTTTAATTTTTTAATTACATTAGTTTTATGTTTTAAAACGATTACCAACGAACTTTATTCCGATTTCATTCGGTTTCAACTCCAGTTTAACATTCCGCGGAAAAGTTTTTTAAAGTAGTAGAAAGTAAATGAAAAATTTTATACGGTAAGGGTACAGTATAGGGTCGTTACAGAATTTCCATTTATCGGAGATGTATTCTGAAGTTCAGGCATACGGTGTACGGTGCTAGCGACAAGGATCGAAGAAGAGATTTTTGGCCGGGCACATTTCTTCGGCATATTCGAGTACCCCGGGAGAGTACCAAGATGTACCGGGAATTTGTTTTATTAGCCTTCTCC
>CM039508.1:12299364-12331420 GCA_022432975.1 Begonia masoniana | reverse complement strand
AAAAAAAAAGACCAGATAACAGATTTACGTAGCTGTCTTTTCGTTGGTTCATTTAACTATTTGAATTAGGTCGCAAGACAGATTTTCACCGAGGTCTAAACCCAAACCTCTCCGTGACCAATAACAGATTAGTTAATAGGTCCCATCCTTTGCTTAAAAACACGACAATTATGTAGTGAACATTCATAGCGACATTAACTCAACCATGAATACCATCACGACTATAAAAACTAGTCTATAAACAGATAACCTAACTACCCAACCAAAGCATATAACAACAACGCCCAAAATTCCCTCGAGAAACCCACACTACGTGTAGGCTAATCGGCCAGCAAACGATCCGAGAACTTCCCTCGTGTCCCAAGCAGCTCAAACTTCGTCCCAGCGTTGTTGTCCTGAGTGCAAAGCACAGTATTGCCGTTAAAATCATTTAATCTAATAAACTGGTCCAAATTATCAAAACCTTAACTAACAATTTCCTAACGCTTTAACCCATCCATTGAACTATTCTATCGAGCATTTTACGCCGGGCACCTAAAAATCCAAATTACGAGTTTTGCCCTAAAACCCGGAAATTAACCAATTTTTAACTTTTTCACAAATTGATTTTCTTTCTTTCGTCCAATAACGTCCAATACGTTCAATATATACTTAATCACGGCTAACCTATTAATTACGAACCCTAATTTGCATTTTTAACGAATTCCGATCGAAACCCTAATTTCCTAAACGTCGTAAAACCTCGGAATAAAAGCTCTAAGATCGTAGATACATACCTAGGTAGCGAGAGGAGGAGAAATCGTGAAGGAAACGAGACGAACGGGAGGCGAAACGGAGGTCGGAGGCTCGAGATCGCCGTTGACGCCAGAGAGGGTTTGCTCTCTGGTTTTTGCGATCGCCAGAAGAAGAGAGGAGGTGAGGGAGAGAAGAAACAAATTTGATTTTTAATATAATTGATTTGAAAATTTACTAAAATGCCCTTACTTTGTTTTTATATAAATTTCGTGTTTCGTTTCGTTAATGGCTAGCTATTCGGTTTCACCAAATCTTCTTATTTCACCATTTAGTCCAACTTATTATTTGGGTCCTAACGAAACTGCCCGTTCGCAAAACGGACCTCGTTTACTATTTTTACAATATCGTTCTTTTTATTACGAGAAACGTAATTCTCGTAAATTTAGGGTTTGAACTCCGAAAAATCCCATAATATTCCTAAAATCCATATTAATTATTAGGATTCTAATGACGCTTTCTTTTCGTAAAACGGAGTTAATCTGACATATTTACGAAAATGCCATTTCATATTAAAATAATAATATCTCGTAAAGCGGGATATTACACACATGAAGGCCGACTGTCCACAAGCTCAGAAAGGTCCCAAGAAGTTTAAGAAGAGAGCTATGAAGGCTACTTGGGATGACAGTGAGATCAACACCTCTTCAGAAGATGAAGAAGTCGTCAATCTGTGCTTCATGGCCAAGGAGGATGAGGTTAGTCATTCCTCTAGCGATAGTGAAGTTGATGAGGATGGTGACTTAATTGATGCATTTAATGATTTAGTAAAGCAATTTGGCATGCTAAAGATTAAATACAATATGTTGAAAAAGGAAAACGCAACTTTAGTTGAAAAGCATGCTAAAGAAGTCAACTCGCATGAAAAGGAAATTAGTGATCTTAAGATTAGGAATAGGAGTTTAAATGACATCGTGCTTAAGTTCACTAATGGTAGCAAGAACTTAAACATGCTGATAGGAAGTGAGAAAGCTACATTTGACAAGGCAGGGTTAGGATATGAAAAATCTAATAAAAGCAAAGTTTACAAGAATTTCTTTGTTAAATCATCTACATTCCATGTGTAACGACCCCAGTGGAGGAATCGCCACGCAATTCATTACTTAGCCTCTTAATCATTGAGTTCTTACTTTCTTTATCTTAATCGTTGTTAGAGTTATTATTTTTTTTTTGAACATCTCATAAACTGGGTCTGCCAACAAAGAAATAAACTTACATCGACCGGTGGTCATGTGTGCTCCACGTGACCGATTTAAAACTTTACCTGAACATTAAACAATAAGAAAACACTCACATCATCCGGTCACTAGACGACAAATTAATATTTTCATCTTCCGGTGACTCAAATACATTTCATCCACCGAACGCTAGACGACAAAATAACATTCCCAGCATCCGGTGAAGAAATACACTTCATCCACCGAACGCTAGCCGACAAATTAACATTCCCAGCATCCGGTGAAGAAATACACTTCATCCACCGAACGCTAGACGGACAAATTAACATTCCCAGCATCCGGTGAAGAAATACACTTCATCCACCGAACGCTAGATGACAAATTAACATTCCCAGCATCCGGTGAAGAAATACACTTCATCCACCGAACGCTAGATGACAAAATAACATTCCCAGCATCCGGTGAAGAAATACACTTCATCCACCAAACGTTAGACGACAAATTAACATTCCCAGCATCCGGTGAAGAAATACACTTCATCCACCGAATGCTAGACGACAAATTAACATTCCCAGCATCCGGTGAAGAAATACACTTCATCCACCAAACGCTAGACGACAAATTAACATTTACATCATCGGGCGAGTAAACAAACTACATCTTCCGGTGATGTCATACTACATCTTCCGGTGACGTCACCCGGAAGACTCAATCGTTCAACTCCCATCATTTGACATCCGCCGATGACGTCAGCCGGATGATTGCATCATCCAGCTTCTATCATACGGCAGTAAAACACTATAATCATCAAACATCTTCATCCGATAAAACATATCACAACTCACCCGATTCTTAACTTAGTAACTATAAACATCAAAGAGTAAGGATCATAAACTCATCCAAAATACGCATAGCGGAAGACTTAAGCAACACAAACCATTCAATAATCCTTAAAGTCGTATTCAGAATCTAAAGTCAAACCATTCAAATCTGAATCTCATTGTTATCGGAAATTCTGTTCTACTTAGTCATTTGTTTATCATAAACTTTTCTGACTTACTATGAGTATAACCAGGAAACTTAATCGCCTATCCAGCCTTGCACTGTCACACTGAGCATCCTCCAGCAACCAGCTTTAAACGTTCTCTTGGAATTTGGAATCCTCACCTATTAACTCTTCTCTTACATCAAAAGGTTCAACTATAAGCCTAATGCTTAGTAAGGAATGCAACAATAACATGAATGCATGAATGCATATTTTGGAGAAATACATGGTCTTAAGTCTTTTCTTGTTCATAATCGTCATCCATAATCATGAATCATATTCATCATTCGTAATCATTGTTCATAATCATTGTTCATATTCATCATTCGTAATCATTGTTCATAATCATTGTTCATATTCATCATTTGTAATCATTGTTCATAATCATTGTTCATATTCATCATTTAAGTTGTGTGGAATGAGAGAGGATTTGTGCCGGTAAAGGGGGTTCGACAGTGAGTTTGATCATGGTCCCTACTGCGGGTCGTATTCATATGTCCTTTTTTGGACTGTGACATATACCGAACCGCCCCCAACCCTCACTCAACCACGTTGCAGGGATTTTATCATCTTATCTTGTTCATGAGAAAACATGCTTTTAAAACATTTTCATGTGCATAAAACATTGATAATGCATGAACATGGAAATTCTTAACTCATTCAAGCTACAGAATGGAACATTCATCCAGTATGAAAACTTACCATTAAACTAAACGTCAACATAAGTACTAGACTGTGGCATAATAACCTCTAATCGTCATATCAGTTACTATCTAGCATCCTTGTGATGTAGGGCCCTATTGGCCGGAAATACTATACATTCACTTACCTGGTCTCCTTAGCACTTTGAGCTCCTTTCTCTTCAAACTTCTTCACCTAAAACATTTACATTGCAGTAGTTAAAACAAAATCTTAATAGTTCTAATCTCAAGTTATCCTAAGATTTAATAGCTGAAGTCATCATCGAATCCTTAGTCTAATACCCTGAGCAGTCTGAAATCCCAAAACCAAAACAGACAGATTCGGTTAGCGATAACTCAGGATTGGTTGTTTAGTGTCCAAAAATCGATTCAGAAAAACATTACCACTTCCAGATTTCAAATGTTCTTATTATTAGTCGGCCATTGGAAAATCCAAAACTCCAATGCCGAGTAGAAAACAGGGCTAATAAACTAACAGCTAGCTACATTGCCTAATGCATACCTCAGGCACAGAGTAGACGAGTAGTGGCAGAGAAAACTGATCGTCGAAGAGAGTATGCTGAAAGCAGAGAGCAAGAGCTTGGGAAAGAAGAAATCGCCGAGAGTAGAAGATGTCGGCTACAATGGTTTAAATGAAGTTTGAACCCTTTCCATTTTCTTTAAATACCGGTCTCAAATCTCCATTATTACAGCTTTGCCACTCAACCTTGCTTAAATCTACATGTAATTAATTAAGCTCAGCATAAAATTCTAAACCGGGAAAAATTAATTAAACACGACCGTTAAAACGGTTAAGGGAATTACCTGGTCGTTATTTTGGGTGTTACATCCACCCCTCCTTAAACAAAATTTTCGTCCTCGAAAATTGATCAAACAAATAACTCTGGATATTTGTCTAATATGTCCTGTCGTCGCTCCCAAGTGGCTTCTTCGATGCCATGATTCTTCCATAAAACTTTGACCAGTGGGATCTCTTTATTCCTCAGAGTTTTAACTGCAGATTCCAATATCTGCACCGGCTTTTCTTCGTACACCAATGTCGGTTCTAACTCAATGTCTGTTGGCTGAATAACTTGCGTCAAGATCTCGCATGCATTTCCTTAACATTGACACGTGAAAGACATTGTGAACCTTATCCAATGATGGAGGCAATTGCAGTCTATAAGCTATACTACCGATTCTAGCCAAGATAGGGAAGGGTCCAACAAACCGTGGAGTAAGTTTTCCCTTTTTGCCAAATCTTAAGGCTCCCTTGAACGGTGAAACCTTCAGAAATACACCATCCCCGACCGTAAATTCAAGATTCCTTCTCCTTTGGTCCGCATAACTCTTCTGTCGACTCTGAGCAGTCACCATCCTCTTCCTAATAACAGAAATCTTTTCAGACATCTGCTGTAAAAGTTCGGGTCCTAGAAGTTTTGCTTCCCTAACCTCATCCCAATACAGAGGTGACCTACATTTCCTACCATACAGTGCTTCATAAGGTGCCATTCTGATAGTGGACTAATAACTGTTATTGTAGGAGAACTCAACCAAAGGTAAGTATCGACTCCAGGATGACTTGAAATCTAGCACACACGCCCTCAACATATCTTCAAGTATCTGAATAGTCTTTCAGATTGACCATCTGTCTGCGGGTGAAAGGCAGTGCTGAAGGATAACCTCGTGCCAAGTGTGCCTTGTAGACCTTTCCAAAACCAGGAGGTGAACCTAAGGTCACGATCAGAGACAATAGATGCAGGGATTCCATGCAACCTAATAACTTCTTGTACATAAAGATCAGTAAGCTGGTCTATCGAGTAGGTTGTCCTTGCTGGTAAGAAATGGGCTGATTTCGTCAGTCTATCAATCACAACCCAAATACTATCATGTCCCTTAGTTGTCTTAGGTAATCCTACGACGAAATCCATAGCTATGTGTTCCAACTTCCACTCGGGAATAGGTAGAGGCTGAAGGGTGCCTCCTGGACGTTGGTGCTCGGCTTTAACTTGTTGGCAAACCAAACATGGCTCTACATACTTAGCAACATCTCTCTTTAAGTTTGGCCACCAATAGAGTAACTTCAGGTCTCGATACATCTTGGTGCTGCCAGGATGTACAGAAAAGGGAGACGAATGCGCCTCAGCCAAGATTAACTTACGTAATCCTTCATCATTAGGGACATACCATCTATTTCTAAACCTCAGAATCCCATCCTTGGAAAGACTAAACTCGGAGGTGGTGTCCTTCACCTTGTTCATCATACTGTTATTCTCCTCAGAGTCTTTCTGTTGTGCCTCTTTGATCTTTTCCAAAACCGTTGGTTGTTTGGTCAAATCGGCAAGTAAGGTTGATAACTCTGGAACTATCTCCAATTCAAACCTCTGAACTTCTGTCCTCAAAGGTATAGACATGGTTGACACAACGGGTTGCATAGTTGTTGACATCCTGCTCAATGCGTCAGCTACAGAGTTAGCCTTACCCGGGTGATACTTGATCTCAAAGTCGTAATCCTTGACAAATTCCAACCAACGCCTCTGCCTCATGTTCAATTCCTTTTGTGTAAAGAGGTACCTCAGACTTTTATGGTCAGAAAACACCTCACACTGCTGTCCATATAAATAGTGTCTCCATATCTTCAAGGCAAAAACAACAGCGGCTAATTCTAAATCATGGGTGGGATAGTTCTGTTCATAACTCTTTAATTGCCTAGAGGCATACGCTACAACCTTGCCTTCTTGCATCAAAACACAGCCCCAACCAACTTTTGATACATCACAAAATACGCTAAACTTTCCTTCTTTGGTTGGAACCGGGGCCGTTGTTAACTTCACTTTCAATGTCTAGAAGCTATGTCAGATTCGTCAGAGGCTTAGCTATTAAAGAAAATCCTTTGGTGAACTTCCGGTAATAGCCTGCCAAACAAAGGAAACTGCGGACTTCACTGGCGTTCTTTGGTTGTGGCCAATCCTTTACTGCCTGAATTTTGGTCGGGTCCACTGATATGCCATTAGCAGAAACTACATGACCAAGAAAATTAACCTTGTCCAACCAAAATTCACACTTGGACAATTTGGCATAAAGCTGGTGCTCCTTCAATGTTGTCAAAACTACTCTTAAATGCTCTGCATGGTCAGCTTCAGTCCGTGAGTATATCAGGATGTCATCTATAAACACAATTACAAATTTGTCCAAATACTCACGAAACACCCGATTCATTAAGTCCATAAAGGCTGCAGGTGCATTGGTCAGTCCAAATGACATGACTAAGAATTCGCGGGTTCCGAAGGCTGTCTTTGGTATATCTCCTTCCTTAACCTTCAGTTGGTAATAACCCGAACGTAAATCTATTTTTGAAAACACCTTTGCTCCTTGCAATTGGTCAAACAAATCATCAATCCGAGGTAAGGAGTACTTATTCTTGATTGTCAACTTATTTAGCTCCCTATAGTCTATGCACATTTTAAGGGAACCATCTTTCTTCTTGACAAATAAGACAGGTGCACCCCAAGGGGAACTGCTAGGGCGTATAAATCCTTTGTCTACTAATTCCTGTAGTTGGACTTTTAACTCCTTTAGCTCAACAGGTGTCATCCGATAAGGATTCTTAGATACCGGTAAGGCCTCAGGGTACGTATCTATTACAAACTCTATTTCTCTATCAGGTGGTAAACCAGGCAAATCATCCAAAAATACCTCAGGGAACTCTCGGACTATGGGAATATCCTGTAACTCCATTCTATCCTTCATCCGAACATCCATTACACTAGCCAGGTAACTCTCACATCCATTTTTCAATAATCGATGAATCTCTAAGGAGGATATAATCGGCATTTTACTTATCTTAGGGATAGCTTGGAAGGAATAATGATCACCATTTGGGGGTCGAAAATCAACCATCTCAGATCTACAACTTATTGTGGCATAATGCCTAAATAACCAATCCATCCCTAATATCACCTCATACCCTTTCATGTCAATTACAATCAGTTCTATATATAGTTTCTTACCTCCTAACGACACAACATCACCCTTAATAATCTGTTTTGACTGTAGGGTCTTCCCTGATGGTAACATAACATTATATGACCTTTCAGCTGGTAAAAGTTCTAAGTTGTGTTTGCATACAAACAAGGTCGATATAAACGAGTGTGTGGCTACCGTATCTATAAGTGTGTAAGCAGTAAAACCACAGATCATAATGGTACCTGTTATGACTGTATGCGGCACTGTGTCCTCATTCTCCATCATAGCATAAACTCTAGGTGCTATCCTTGCACGGTTCGGGTCTGGCGGCATGGGGCAGTCTCTGACTATATGTCCAACCTTATCACATCTGAAACAGCGGCCAGAACACAACCTGCATTTGCCGGGGTGGTTCTTCTGACAGGTGGGGCATAAGGGTGCCAGAGGCCTCTTCCCTTTTCCTTGGTCATCATTCTGGTTGAGGGGTCTCTTTATACCTTGTTGTTGTTGTTGTGGTCCCCTGTTCTGTTGCGGCTGCCAACCTTTGTTCTGACGTGGTGGCGGCTAAGTTTCCTTCGTGAATTTTCTTGGCTGCTCACGCTGTGCATATGCTGTCATTTCCGCCTCTTCCAGCTCCAAGGCCTTAGCCGTCACTTCACCATAAGGTACATTGTGTATCCCAGCAGTCTTTACTTTCATGTACAAACTCGGCTTCAGTCCTTGAACAAATTGGTAAATCATGTCCTCATCATCCTCAATCATTCGGGGAGCAAACCGTGATAAAGCATCAAATTTGCATATGTAATCCGTCACAGAGCCAGTTTGTCACAGATTCATGAACTCCTTCTTCTTGTTGACCCGAACAGTCCTGTTGAAGTACTTGTCAAAGAAGGCAGTCTTAAACATTTCCCAGGTCATAGCTCCGGCATTAGCGGTGTTCTGGATTGAGTCCCACTAATGTCTTGCACTTAATTCCAATTCAAAAACAGCATATGTGACCTTATCTCCTTCATCAACCTTTGCGTACTTAAACATGTCTTCTATCTTTCAAACCCACTCCTCAGCGTAAATAGGATCTGAAACATGTCCATTAAACACCGGGGGTTGAAGCCGGTGAAAACGCTCACCCCCATGATCATGAGTCGCATTAGTACTGGAGTTGCCTTGTTCCTCTCTAGCAGTCATCAATTGTTCGATCTGGCGAGATTGGCGCATGACCAACTCTGTCAACTGAGCAATGGCATTGCTATACTCATTGGTCTCTCTCTGCTGACCTCTAACCATTTTGGGATTCCTAGACAAATCATTACAGATACATCTTAACTTAATGACATTTACTGAAATCATAAATACTTACAGTTGCTAGAGTATGCTCATGTGACAGTCAGTGCTGGAAGGCAGTCTGCAGAATCGGTTTTAGAACCTGGTTTTGCTTTGATACCATAATTGTAACGACCCAAGTGGAGGAATCACCAAGCAATTCATTACTTAGCCTCTTAATCATTGAGTTCTTACTTCCTTTAACTTAATCGTTGTTAGAGTTATTAGTTTTTTTTGAACATCTCATAAACTGGGTCTGCCAACAAAGAAATAAACTTACATCGACCGGTGGTCATGTGTGCTCCACGTGACCGATTTAAAACTTTACCTGAACATTAAACAATAAGAAAACACTCACATCATCCAGTCACTAGACGACAAATTAACATTTTCATCTTCCGGTGACTCAAATACATTTCATCCACCGAACGCTAGACGACAAAATAACATTCCCAGCATCCGGTGAAGAAATACACATCATCCACCGAACGCTAGACGACAAATTAACATTCCCAGCATCCGGTGAAGAAATACACTTCATCCACCGAACGCTAGACGACAAATTAACATTCCCAGCATCCGACGAAGAAATACACTTCATCCACCGAACGCTAGACGACAAAATAACATTCCCAACATCCGGTGAAGAAATACACTTCATCCACCGAACGCTAGACAGCAAATTAACATTCCCAGCATCCGGTGAAGAAATACACTTCATCCACCGAACGCTAGACGACAAATTAACATTCCCAGCATCTGGTGAAGAAATACACTTCATCCACCGAACGCTAGACGACAAATTAACATTTACATCATCAGGCGAGTAAACAAACTACATCTTTCGGTGACGTCATACTACATCTTCCGGTGACGTCACCCGGAAGACTCAATCGTTCAACTCCCATCATTTGACATCCGCCGATGACATCAGCCAAATGATTGCCTCATCCAGCTTCTATCATACGGCAGTAAAACACTATAATCATCAAACATCTTCATCCGATAAAACATATCACAACTCACCTGATTCTTAACTTAGTAACTATAAACATCAAAGAGTAAGGATCATAAACTCATCCAAAATACGCATAGCGGAAGACTTAAGCAACACAAACCATTCAATAATCCTTAAAGTCGTATTCAGACTCTAAAGTCAAACCATTCAAATCTGAATCTCATTGTTATAGGAAATTCTATTCTACTTTGTCATTTTTTTATCATAAACTTTTCTGACTTACTATGAGCATAACCAGGGAACTTAATCGCCTATCCAGCCTTGTACTGTCACACTGAGCATCCTCCAGCAACCAGCTTTAAACGTTCTCTTGGAATTGGGAATCCTCACCTAATAACTCTTCTCCTACATCAAAAGGTTCAACTATAAGCCTAATGCTTAGTAAGGAATGCAACAATAACATGAATGCATGAATGCATATTTCGTAGAAATACATGGTCTTAAGTCTTTTCTTGATCATAATCGTCATCCATAATCATGAATCATATTCATCATTCGTAATCATTGTTCATAATCATTGTTAATATTCATCATTCGTAATCATTGTTCATAATCATTGTTCATATTCATCATTTAAGTTGTGTGGAATGAGAGAGGATTTGTGCCGGTAAAGGGGGTTCGACAGTGAGTTTGATCATGGTCCCTACTGCGGGTCGTATTCATATGTCCTTCTTTGGACTGTGACATACGCCAAACTGCCCCCAACCCTCACTCAACCACGTTGCAGGGATTTTATCATCTTATCTTGTTCATGAGAAAACATGCTTTTAAAACATTTTCATGTGCATAAAACATTAAAAATGCATGAACATGGAAATTCTTAACTCATTCAAGCTACAGAATGGAACATTCATCCAGTATGAAAACTTACCATTAAACTAAACGTCAACATAAGTACTAGACTGTGGCATAATAACCTCTAATCGTCATATCAGTTACTATCTAGCATCCTTGTGATGTAGGGCCCTATTGGCCGAAAATTCTATACATTCACTTACCTGGTCTCCTTAGCACTTTGAGCTCCTTTCTCTTCAAACTTCTTCACCTAAAACATTGACATTGCAGTAGTTAAAAAAAAATCCTAATTGTTCTAATCTCAAGTTATCCTAAGATTTAATAGCTAAAGTCATCCTCGAATCCTTAGTCTAATACCCTGAGCAGTCTGAAATCCCAAAACCAAAACAGACAGATTCGATTAGCGATAACTCAGGGTTGGTTGTTTAGTGTCCGAAAATCGATTCAGAAAGACATTACCACTACCAGATTTCAAATGTTCTTATTATTAGTCGGCCATTGGAAAATCCAAAACTCCAATGCCGGGCAGAGAAAACCGATCGTCAAAGAGAGTATGCTGAAAGCAGAGAGCAAGAGCTTGGGAAAGAAGAAATCGCCGATAGTAGAAGATGTCGGCTACAATGATTTAAATGAAGTTTGAACCCTTTTCATTTTCTTTAAATACCGGTCTCAAATTTCTATTATTACAACTTTGCCACTCAACCTAGCTTAAATCCACATGTAATTAATTAAGCTCGGCATAAAATTCTAAACCGGGAAAAATTAATTAAACACGACCGTTAAAACGGTTAAGGGAATTACCTGGTCGTTATTTTGGGTGTTACACCATGCATGTAATGAAGTAGGACATAAATCTTTTGTATGTCCTCTAAAAGTAAGCAATGTTAAATTTGGTGGTAAACTGCAATGGATTCCTAAGAGGACCAGACCTAACACTAGGACCCAAAAGATTTGGGTACCTAAGAAGACCACCTGATCACCGTCTTGTAGGTTGGTTGCTCTCCCGGGAAAAATCAATGGTACCTCGATAGTGGATGCTCAAGGCATATGACGGGAGACTCAACAAAATTTGTTTTTGTCAACAAGAAGAAAGGGAATGTCACATTTGGTGGAAATCAAAAGGGAAAGATTGTTGGCATCGGCAATATAGGTAATCCTGCCAACCCTATTATCGAAAATGTACTATTAGTATAAGGATTAAAGCATAACTTGTTAAGTATAAGTCAATTGTGTGACAAAGGATATAAAGTAACATTTAAATCAAATGCATGTGTGATTAAATATGTTTCAAACAGCAAGGTTCTGTTCAAAGGATATAGAAAAGAAAATGTTTATATTATTGATTTAGATAACTTTGAACATATTGATGAAAAGTGCCTTGCTGTAAATTTGTTGGTTGATAGTTGGACTTGACATAGAAGATTATGACACGTAGGTATGGACACCTTAGCTAAGATTACTAAGGATAATTTAGTTAGAGGGATTCCAAAAATATCCTTTGAGAAGGACAAAGTCTGTGAAGCTTGCCAAATGGGCAAGCAAATCAAAAGTTCATTTGTATCTAAGAATGCAATTTCTACATCCAAGCCTCTCCAACTACTTCACATGGACCTCTTCAGTCCTTCAAATATTGCTAGTCTAGGAGGCAAACACTATGCCTTTGTCATTGTAGATGACTTCTCTAGATTTACTTGGGTATTTTTTCTAAAGTCTAAGTATGAAACATTTGACATCTTCTCTAGCTTTAGGAAGAGAGTTCAAAATGAAAGGAACTCCCCATTGTTGCTATTCGTAGTGATCATGGTGGGGAATTTGAGAATGAAAGATTTGAACTCTTGTGTCTCAAACATGGAACTGAGCACAATTTCTCCTCCCCTAGAACCCCTCAACAAAATGGAGTTGTTGAGAAAAAAATAGGTCTCTTCAAGAGCTAACTCGGACCATGCTCAATGAAAATTCCCTTCCTAAGTATTTCTGGGCTGAAGTTGTCTCCACAGCTTGTTATATGTTAAACCGGGTCACCATAAGATCTATTCATGAGAAAACTCCCTATGAGCTGTGGAATGGAAAAATTCCTACTGTCAAATACTTTAGAACTTTTGGTTGTAAATTTTTCATTCTAAACACCAAGGACAACTTAGGAAAATTCGATTCCAAATCTGATCTTGGAATTTTTCTTGACTATTCTCTTTCCAGTAAAGCATATAGGGTGTTCAACAAAAGAACACTACTCAACCCACAATCAATGTGGATGACGATGACATTTTAGAAAAGCAACTGGATTCTCTCTCCTTAGACAAGCCTACAGAAACCATTCAAGGAGAAAATTCCCAAGAACCTTCCTTCAATTCTCTAGACATTGTCCCAATCAATGATGAATTTGCTGCTCTTCCTAGAGATTGGAGATATGTAAAAGATCATCATTTAGATGAAGTTCTAGGTGATCTAACATTAGGAGTCAAAACTAGAGCCTCCTTTAGAAATCTTTATACTAATGTTGCTTTCATATCTCAAATAAAGCCTAAGAAGTTTGAGAAAGCCAAATTGGATGAAAATTGGATTGTTGCTATGCAAGATGAGCTAAACCAATTCGAAAGGAAAAACATTTGGGAACTTGTTCCAAAATCAGATGACCATCATATTATTGGAATCAAGTGGGTATTTAAGAACAAGATGGATGAAAATGGGATAGTGGTCAAGAACAAAGCTAGATTAGTTGCCAAAGGTTACAATCAAGAAGAATGAATAGATTTTGAGGAAACCTTTGCACCAGTAGCTAGACTAAAATCCATTAAGATGCTCTTATCCTATGCTTGCTACAAAAACTTCACACTCTTTCAAATGGACGTTAAGAGTGCTTTTTTAAATGGTTATATCTTGGAAGAAGTTTATGTAGAGCAACCCTTAGGATTTGAAGTCTATGACAAACCTGACCATGTCTATAAGCTTAAGAAGGCTCTATATGGACTTAAGCAAGCTCCTAGAGCGTGGTATGATAGATTGAAGAATTTCCTTGAGGAAGGAAGTTCAAAAAGGGTAATACCAATTCAACCCTTTTTACCATGCAAAAGGACATAGATATTCTCCTAGTCCAAATCTATGTAGATGATATCATATTCGAGTCCACAAATATTTTACTTTGTGATGAGTTTGCCTCTGTTATGCAAAGTGAGTTTGAAATGAGTATGATGGGGGAGTTAAAATTCTTCTTAGGATTTCAAATTAGTCAAAAATCTGATGGTATTTTCTTCTGTCAAGAAAAATACATCAAAGACCTCCTAAAAAGATTTGGTTTAGATTCCTCTAAGTCCTCTAGAACTCCCATGAGCACAACTACAAAACTGGACAAAGATGAAAATGGGATAAGTGTAGATATTAAAAGGTGTAGAGGTATGATTGGTTTTCTATTATACCTAACGGCTAGCAGGCCAGATATCCTATTTAGTGTGTGCTTGTGTGCTAGGTTATCTCACTTAACTGCTGTAAAGAGAATTTTCAAATATCTAAGTGGGACATATGATTTAGGCTTATGGTATCCAAAGGGTACTTCATTTGATCTCCTTAGAATTTGTCAATTTTGTAGATCAATTAGCAGATATCTTTACCAAGCCACTAGATGAGAAGACCTTCAATAATATTAGAAAAAGGTTAGGTCTCATTAGGTTTGAGGTTCTTTTCTCTGTAGGAGTAAATTCGCCAATAAGGAGTTTGGTCAATTAAGAAATAGACGATCTCCAAGAATTTCTCGTCTCTAAAATGTTTGGATTTTGACAATGAACATTGTCATAATGGACTTTGACAATGGACGTTGTCACAATTGACGATAACAATGGACTTTAAAAATGGTGGTTAAATTCTTTTGAAATGTTACCGAAACCCTAACTTTCTAAGAAACGTCTAAAATCCTCTCGACTCTTCTCCCTCGTCCAGCGATTTCTTTTCTCCTCTGCTAGTCGGCACCGATTCTCCCCTTCTCACAACTCCTTCTATGTTCAAAAGTCTCTATCTTCTTCAATGACATCTTCCTCTCGTGCTCCACAAGTCTTCTCCAGGAAAAAGCAAAAGACTTCCCATACCCCGAATGCTCAGTCTGTCTCTGTTCCTCCACCTCTTGAATGGCCCAATCACGAGTTCCTAAATCATGCTGCTTTCAAGAGGTACTATGAAGATTTTGAATTCAAACCTATTATTCGTTCTCGAGGTGTAGTCTTTAGCAACTTGTATGGTCTGAACCTAGAAGAACCTATGCATCTGATGGGTTTAATAGAGTTGTTTATTTCAGAGTCTCCTTTTTGTGAAACCCCAATTAGAATGTTCTATGAAAATCTAGAACATTCTCTACTCCCTCTGGTCATTAGGAGTTATGTCTATGGAAGGCACATAGAACTCACTCAGGAAGTTATCCATGAAATCCTCCACTGTGAGTTTCTGAATGGTTCAAGGAGATTCTTTGAGGCAAACAGAACTCCATCATTTCTTGAGAAACCAGCTGGCCGGGATTTTATTAACTTAATTGCCAAGGATCCCAACAATGCTCCCCTGAAGTTAAAGAGCAAGGATTTGAACTTCAGGGCTCGAGTCTTCCACCACATGATCCATTACAACATCATGCATGTAGAGGGTCATCGGGACCATGTCAGTGGAATGGATCTTTTCTTGCTAGGATAGTTTTTCAAAGGAGAACCTTTTAATGTTGGATACATTGTTTTGAATCGGATGCTCCAAGTTGTCTGTAATGTCTCCAAGTCTCTGCCATACAATCTTCTCTTTACAAAGATCTTTCACCAGTTTGGTGTCAGGCTTCCTGAATCTGATAAGCTTTTATCTTTGAAGAAATCCGACTTCTTCTCCTCCTCCACTTTGTCTAGGATGGGCATAGCTCGAAATGATCAAGGTGAGCTGTTTGACAAAGTTGGTCGAAGAGGTGTTTCCCGGAGATTACTCATTGCCGAAGAAGAAGAAGAAGAAGAAAAGGTAGACAATGCTCTAGATGACACTCTTATTCCTATCCTTGAACCTCTTCCACCTTCTGTTCTTCTTCTTCAAGCTCCAGAGGAGGTCAATCTTGAGCTACCTTACATACAAGAGCCTGAGTGATCCTGACCCCTATACAGTCCAAGTTGTTCCTCCTTTTCCACGTCCACCCAGTCCAACACTTGCTCCCCCTCCACCTCAGATTCCTTCATCATCTACTCGTGTTCCTTCTCGCTCCAAAGATCCTTCCTCTTCTTGAGTGAGGGATACTATTTCTGAGGATCTGCAGGATGAGCTTCGGGCAAGCATCGCCAGCCTCAGGACTGGTCTTGAATCTTTTCAATCTCTGTATCTCTCCCACCATGCTCAATTTGAAGCACTTGTCCTTTCCCAACTTGAACAACTCGCAGCTGCAAATCAAGGACTGCCCAAACGTCTTGATCTGCTAGAAAAAAATCAAAATTTCGCCTTTGCTAATGTTCACAATCGCATTGATCAAGCTGAACTCGAGCATAGTAATGTCATTGATGATGTAACACTCGGTTTTACGAGATGTTATTTATTCCAATATATGATGACATTTTTGTAAATATGTCAAATTAAGTCCATTTTACGAACAAAAAATTTTAATAGAGCCCTTGTAATAAATTGGAATTATTGGTGAAATAAGAAAATTTGGGGAAACCGAATCGTTGGTTAAATAACGATGTAAGCAACGAAATAAATAGGAAATCAAAAGGAAGGGCAAAACGGTAATCCATCAAGTTAAAATATTTAACTTAAACAAAAATTCCCTTCCGTTTTCTCACATTTCATGATCTCTCCTCCCAGAAGACCTCCCTGGCGATTTTCTTCTCTTTCCCTGCGTTTCTTCAAACGTCGACGCTCCACCTCTGATCAACGGCGAGTTCTTCACATTTTCTTCTCCAATCACGACCCTAGGTAAGATTCTATAGTTTTTGGACATTAGATTTCTGTTTTCGTGAAGTTAAACGGTTAGGGTTTCGTTTAGGGTTTTGCAAAATAGCCGGGTTTTGTTAGAAACTGCTAGGTTTACCCTAATTACGATTCTAATGGGTGTATTTATGGTTATTGGTTGAAGTTTGATGGTTTAATGGAGGTTGTTGAAGTGTTTGGTGGTTGGAGGTTTTAAAAACCCCATTAATGGGGGTTTGGATGTTCTTGAGCTAAATTGCTCGATTAAATTCTTCAATGAGTTAAGATAGAGTTTTAGGAAATTTTCTTTAGCTATGAGTTACGTTAGTTTTCAAAGTTCGATGATTAGGCTCATTTTAATGTCGTGTGCTGTGAAATGTTTTAGGTGAACAACGCTCGTGGACGGAGCTCGGTGTGCTATGGACGCGAGGTAAGTCTTCGTGCTTTATTTGGCTGATTCGGCCCACACCAAGAGTTATGAAGTTATCAAGGATATTGGTGAATTCTGTAGTTTTAGAATAAGCGGTTGGGTAGTTAAGTTGTATATGTCGTAGTGTGTTTTCTAGGGGTTATCGTTTGTTTTCTATGTTATTTATAGATTATGCAATATGAACTGTACATGCATTACACTTTTTCAAAATAGCATGAAAATGAGTTTCTACACGGTTTTATGAAAAGGATAGAACTAGTGAAAAGAAACGAATGCACGTAATCCCGGTCACGACGGGGTGGGGTTCAGACATGGCTGTCTAGTTGGTGAAGCATGTTTTCCCCCGGTAGATGGAAAGAGTTGTCTAACCGCCAGACGTGCCCTCTCCATCTTGTGAGAGTAGACCTCGGTGACATCCCGTTATGTAACTAAATGATCTCGATGATTGCATGGTTTTATGAACGACATATGCACAGCACGCATTCGCATTTACGTAGATTTACTGTAATATCCGGCTTGTACGGATTTTCGGATATAATATATTATATTATTATTTTATTATATAATGGCATTTTTGATAAATATGTCAAATCAGGTCCGTTTCACGAAAATAAAGCGTCATTACGATCCTAACGATTAATAGGAATTTTAAGAAAATTATGGAAATTTTCGGAGATTAAACACTATATTCCGAGTAAATACACTTCTCGTAATATAAAAGACGTTCTCGTAAAAATAGTAAACGAGGTCCGATTTGCGAACGGACAGTTTTAATAAATCCCAAATAATAAGTTGAACTTATTGGCGAAATATGGAAATTTGGTGAACTAGAATAGTTGGACGATTAACGAACCGAAGGACGAAACAAAATAGAAATATGTGCTAAGGGCAAAATGGTAATTTGCAAAGTAAATTTTTAATTAAAATCACTCTTCTCCTTCCTCCTCCACCATTTTCACGCCAGGGAAGCTCCAATTTGCGATCTCCTTCTCTGCCATCGACGAGTTCTCCACTTCCGACCTCCGTCCTGACCTCCGATCGTTCCGTTTTCTTCGTGCTTTCTCCTCCAATCGACGCTCTAGGTAAGATTCTAAAGTTTTAGAGCGTTAAACTTCGAGTTTCGTAGAGTTTTATGTTTAGGGTTTTCGTTAGGTTTTCGATTTAAAACGAGATTTAGGGTTTGTAATTAATAGGTTTGCCGTAATAAAGTATATATTGGACGTATTGAACGTTATTGGACGTATTGAACGTTATTGGACGAATTCGATTGATTTAGGACGAATGTTAAAATTTGAGAATTTTCGAGTTTTAGGGAAAAACTCGTAAATTGTAGTTTTGAGGTATCAATCGTAAATTGTTCATCGATATGCTTCGAATAATTAAGTTGGATGTTTCAAGAAATTCTTTAGTTAAGGTTTTATTTATTTGGACGTTAAGTACCTTAAATTAGTTTTAACGGCAAATATTGTGTTTTGCTTCAGACAAACAACGCTCGTGGACGGAGCTTGAGCTGCTTTGGACACGAGGTAAGTTCTCGTGATTCTTCTCTGGCCGATTGGCCTACACCGTACGTCAAATGTCGTCTCGAGGATTTTGGTGACGCATATGTTTATTTAATTTGGTTGGGTAGACAGGTCTAGTTGTTTTATAGGTTATAGGTTATGTTTTACAGTCTTGATGGTATACGTTATTGCTTGTTTACTTTAAGATATGAACTGTTCACGCATCACGTGTTTTAAAGAAAAGCATGAAAATGAATTTCCATACATTGTTTAAAGATAACGTACAGTTTAAATTGGGCCGTAAGGCATATAGTTAAAAATGGGCCGTAAGGCATACAGTTTAAATGAGCCGTAAGGCATATAGGCCGAAATGCATACAGGCCGAAAGGCATACAGTTTACAGGTCACGCGAGGTGGGGCTCAGGCACGGCTGTACGTGATGTAAGCGTGTACCCCCCGCCTCTAGCTGGAAAGAGTAGTCCGCCCGCTGGATGAGCTCTCTCCAGTTAAAGGGATAGGATCTCGGTGACACCTACAGTGCATAGCATAGCATAGCATGACATAGCATACCATAGCATAGCATTTGCATTTACGAGTCTTACTGGGATTTCATCTCATAGTGTGTATGTATGGTGTAGGTGATCTAGATATCGAGGAACCAGGTGAGGATGGGATCCCTCCTCCTGAGGCTTGAGTCCAGTTGATAGAGAATGGCTGCGGTGGCGGGCTGGCGCAGTCGAGGCTTACCTGATCCGTGGGGACTGTATGTACAGATTTTGAGGGTTTGGGACTTTTGGGCTGATGTTTGTATAGAAATACTTTAGGTTGTTTGATTCTGGATAGTTGATAGGTATATATGTATATGTTGATGTTTTGGAAACTGTTTTATAATAGTTTGAAAAGTCTTTCATTGAATGTATTTTTGGAACTGCGTGGTGATTTGAAACAGGAGGATTTGTTGAGGTTTTAAACGGATCCATACAGTTCGTTTTCATAAAAATGTTCTTAGTTTTAAAATGTATTTCAAGTCGTTTATTAGGTGAATGGTTAAGTGTGAAAATAATGAAAATTATAGTGAGTTTTATTTGATAGTTATGCGTTAGAGAAATTTAATGAAAGGAATGAAGGATAGGAAGCAGGGCAGAGGGCTTGGCGAATGGTCGCCAAGCCTGGCGATTGAATCGCCTTCCTCTGGAAAAATTCCAGAGGAAGTGGCGATTGCTCGCCACAGGCGATGCAACAGGCGATTACTCGCCTGTTGCAATCACCTCAGGGGCGATTATTCGCCCCATTTTTGGGCGAATAATCGTCTCTCTCTTGTTTATTTTTATTAATTAAATTGTTTTAATTTAAGTTTTAATTAAATGATTTTAATGTTTAATTGTTTTAAAAGTTATAATTCAATTCCGATTTCGATTCTGATTTCGATTTCAGTTTAGTTTCCGCTTAGAGTCTATTTTAAAATAATATTTGGGAAAAAATATATATATAGTACGGAAATTGGGTACAGTATCAGGGTTATGACAATTATGGTATCAGAGCCCCCGGGTTTTAAAATCGGTTCTGTAGACTGCTCGACTACACCGCCACTACGCAGACATTCTTCATCAACTGTAAGTATGTTTATAGCTTTATTTGATTTCTAGTTTCTTAGAGTATTGTGTTTTAATTTTTGGTATAGGAATTTTATAAACATGGTTTGTCCACGAAACGATCGAGATGACCGCGACGATACGATTGACACCCTTAAAGACTTTATTGCCCAGCAGTCTCAGCATATGGAGAGACAGGCTCAGCAGATGGAGAGGCAGTCTCAGCAGCTGGGTACCTTGATAGACCGAGAGGGCATTAGAGCTCGAGAGACAGCTGTTTCGGGTAACCGGGGGATGGAGAGATTTCAGAAGCTTCAGCCCCCTATATTCAGTGGACAGTCTACGGATCCCTCTTCAGCCGAGGAGTGGGTTCGCACTATGGAGGACATGCTGGCGTATGCTAGCATAGAGGATGGAGAGAAGGTTGCACTGGTGACCTACCATTTGGCGTTGGATGCCCGGTTTTGGTGGGATTCCATCAAGACGACCACGGACGTTACGATTATGGGATGGGAGAGATTCCGAGAGTTGTTCTATGACAAGTATTTCAGCCATACCGTACGGGAGGCGAAGATGGTTGAGTTTATGCAGTTGCGACAGATTGGTTCGATTGCCGAGTACGTGAGGAGGTTTGAGGCATTGTCCCGATTCGCGCCACGTCAGGTCAGCGTAAACGAGGACAAGGTACGCCGATTCTTACAGGGACTTAGCCAGGAGTTCCGGATGCGCCTTACTATATCTGGGGTACGGAATGTATCCTACGACGATATTGTGGCTAGAGCTCTTGATATTGAGGCAGTAGATCAGAGTTCTGTCAAGCCGAGGGAGCCAGCTAAGGGCTTCTTCAGAGAGATACGTCCTCAGTCTCTGAACCGAGGTTGGCAGCCTAGAGCGCAGCCACAGCCACAGCAGCAGAGAGGCGTCAAAAGGCCTCTTGAGGGAGGTAATGATCGGAGTAAGGGGAAGCAAGTTCAAGTGGCTTTTCAGATACCTGTTTGCCCTAAGTGTCAGAGGGAGCACAGTGGCCAGTGTAGATTGGGCACGGGTGTGTGTTATCGATGTGGAGACCCGGGCCATTTCGCTAGAGATTGCCCGAAGCCCGGCCGAGATCAGTCAGGCGGTGATCAGAGGAGAGTTATGCCGAGGATCTTCGCATTTATAGAGTCTGGCGACGTTGATGATGAGGCTCAGCCTGCCGTGATAGCAGGTACTATATTGGTTACTGGTGTTCCTGTATTTTCTTTATTAGACACGGGGGCTACGCATTCTTTTATTTCCACCGCTTGTGTATCGAGATTGAGGCTTGCACCTGAGTTAGCAGAATGCGAGTATAGTGTGATGCTACCTTCAGGAGAGTGTATGCAGTCAAGCCGTGTAGTCCGGGGCAACATAATCTCGATTGGAGACCGTACTCTCTATGCTCGCCTTATTGTTATGGGCATCGAGCACTATGATCTGATTTTAGGGATGGATTGGCTATCGCAGCACTTCGCCACCATCGACTGTCAATCCGGGATTGTCACCTTTCGACCCCCGGGTAAAGCTGAGTTTTCTTATCAGGCGATGAGCAGATTGAGTAGCTCGCCTATTTCTTATTCCATGATGGTCAACGAGCAGTTTAAAGGTGCGTGCTCTATCTATTTGGCCTCTGTATTTGATTGTCAGTTGCTCAGCAGATTGAAGCCGAGCGACATTCCTATCGTCAGAGAGTTCTCTGGGATCTTTCTTGATGATCTTCCCGGGTTACCACCAGACCGGGAGATCGAATTCACTATCGATGTCTATCCAAACACCGCGCCGAGGTTTAAAAACCCGTATCGGTTGGCACCAGCTGAGTTGAGAGAGTTAAGGACTCAGCTTGACGAGTTATTAGAGAAGGGGTTTATCCGACCCAGTGTTTCACCTTGGGATGCGCCTGTTCTGTTCGTCAAGAAGAAAGATGGGACCCTCAGGATGTGCATTGATTACAGAGAGTTAAATAAATTGACGGTGAAGAATAAATATCCTTTGCCTCGGATCGATGATTTATTTGATCAGCTGCAAGGTGCCCGAGTATTTTTGAGGATTGATCTACGCTCGGGTTACAATCAGTTGAAGGTCCGGATGGATGATGTACCGAAGACGGCTTTCCGAACGAGGTATGGGCATTATGAGTTCCTTGTCATGTCTTTTGGACTTACTAATGCCCCTGCAGCATTTATGGATCTGATGAACCGTGTCTTCAAGGAGTATCTGAACAAGTTCGTGGTAGTTTTCATCGACGACATATTGATCTACTCTAAAACGAAGGAAGAACACGAGGAGCATCTGAGGATTGTTCTGAGGACCCTATGTCAGCACCAGTTGTATCCGAAGTTCTCTAAATGCAAATTTTGGTTGGATCAGGTCAGTTTTCTTGGCCATGTCATATCGCAGGATGGAGTTTCTGTTGATCCGAGCAAAGTTCAGGCGGTCAAAGATTGGCCACAGCCGAAGAACATACGTGAGGTGCGTGGATTTCTCGGATTAGCTGGCTATTATCGAAAATTTATAGAGGGATTCTCGAAGATCGCACTTCCCCTCTCACGATTGACTCGGAAGAACGAGAGGTTTATATGGTCGTCGGCTTGTGATGATTAATTTATGGAGCTTAAGCAGAGATTGACCACCGCTCCAGTACTGGCGCTACCTGTTGAAGGTGTCAGATTCAGTATTTACTGCGATGCATCTGGAGTGGGGCTGGGTGGTGTATTGATGCAGGAGGGTAGAGTTATTGCATATGCTTCTCGGCAGTTGAAGCCGTACGAGCAGAATTACCCTACGCACGACCTTGAGTTAGCAGCTGTGGTCTTCGCACTGAAGATATGGAGACATTACTTGTATGGGCAGCAGTGCGAGATATTTTCCGACCACAAGAGCCTGAAGTACTTATTTACGCAGAAGGAGCTGAACATGCGACAGAGAAGATGGCTTGAGTTTGTCAAAGACTATGATTTTGATATCAAGTACCATCCGGGAAAAGCGAACAAGGTTGCTGATGCCTTGAGTAGAGTGCCTTCTGCGAGTCAGCCTTCATTAGCAGCGATGTCAGTTACGCTGCGGTCTGAGATTGAGAGGTTCGACGTTGAGATAGTGGCAGAGTTGTCCAGTATGCTCACCAACGTTTCACTCAGGTCGACTATTCTGGATCGGATACGTGAGGCTCAGCAGAATGATACGGAGTGTGAGGAGCTTCGATCCAGCATGACATTGGGAGACTCGTCGGATTTTGTAATATCCGGCTTGTACGGATTTTGGATTTAATATATTATATTCATATTTTAGATATATATGGCATTTTTCATAAATATGTCAAATCAAATCAGTTTCGCAAATGGAAAGCATCATTACAATCCTAACGATTAATAGGAATTTTAAGAAAATTATGGGAATTTTTGTAACACCCGACATTTCGGCCAGGTGATTTTCTGCCCATTTTCATTGTCACCCTCTTATTTAACCTTTATGATTTAAATTTAATGTTAAGACAAATTTATTACAAGTAGAGTAAAACTAGGTTGGGTGGCAGTTTTGTAATTAAGATTGATGGGTTGAGTATAAATAGAAAATGGAAACCTTAAACCTCATTTTATTACCACTGTAGCCGACATTCCCTCTCGGCGATTCCTTCTCTCCCAAGCTTTTGCTCTCGGCTATCAGAATCTTCCCTTGCTGACGGCTAGTTTCAGCCTGCTTTTCTCTGCAAATCCGCACCCGAGGTATGAAATAGACAATGTAGTCATTTATTAGTGATTAAAGTTCTGCTTTCAGCTCGGCATTTGAGTTCGGAATTTTCTTAGCAGTGGCCGAGTAGTTTAAGACCCTTTTAAGTCTGAGAGTAGAAATGTCATCCCAAATCGATTCTGAACATTTCAAAGTAACCAACTCGGATTTAATCAATGGTAAAACCTGTCCACCTAGTTTCAGATTTCAGACTGCAGTGTGTCAAACAGAGGATTCGGAGTAACCTTAGCTATTAGAGTCCTAGGACGATTTATGAATAGAACTATTAGGACCTTTGTTTTAACTACTGTAATGTACATGTTTTAGGTGAAGAAGTTTAAAGGGAAGAAGCTCGGATTGCTAAGGAAACCAGGTAAGTGAATGTATTAAGATTTCCGGCCACTAGGGCCCTACACCGCAAGGGTATTAGGAAATCATTGAGATGTTAGTCTGTTGATTATGATTAGTTATTTCCATGATATGAAGAATTTGTGTACGAAGATGTTAAGCTACGGGATGTTTTGTTTGTCTTTATGGTATGACTTTTCTCTGTGAACTTCATGTCTATGCATTATGTCCACGTTTATGATTAAGTTAAGAACATGAAGAGCAAATGTAACCATGATTAAGTGCAGAGCGGGGGAAAAGATTATGATATGAATGGCTCGCGAATCCTCCTACCGGTGGAGGCCGAGTTAATGATTATTATGGCTCGCGGATTCTCCCACTGGTGGAGGCCGAGTTGATGACATGTATGGCTCGCGAATTCTCCCACTGGTGGAGGCCGAGCAAGTCGTTACTATGATTGCCGCGATAGGCAAATGACTATGTACCCCTGCCCTTCTCCCTCGTTTCCTGCCTTAATACATGCCATGTAAATAATGAAAATGAACATGAACGAAGAAAGGTTTATGAACTTGTGTTCTTTAATTTGTGCACTCATGTATATCTGTCAGCATGCATTCCTTACTAAGCATTAGGCTTATAGTTGAACCTTATGGTGTAGGTGAAGAAGGTTCAGGTGAGGATACTTTGTTCAAAGAGGATGCTTAAGGCTGGTTGCTGGAGGAAGCTCAAAATGACAGTGCAGGACTGGAAAGGCGATTTATGACCCCTGGTTAATGCTCTTTTGTTTCGGTATAATAAAGGATATGGTTGTTTAAGTAGGATGAGATTATTTTATAATGTTGAGCCTTGAGACTGTCTAGTTGATCACTGAGTCAGGGAATGATTATATAGATTTATAAATGATTTGTTGCTTAAGTCTTCCGCTATATGCATTCCGAATGAGTTATGGTTCCTTTCTGTTGGAAGAAGTCATTTGATGGTTTAGTCTTCCGGCTGACGTCATCGGCAGATGCCGAAGGATAGTAGTTTGATGGTTTAGTCTTCCGGCTGACGTCATCGGCAGATGCCGAAGGATAGTAGTTTGATGGTTTAGTCTTCCGGCTGACGTCACCGGCAGATGCCGAATGATAGTAGATTGATGGTTTAGTCTTCCGGATGACGTCACAGGTAGATGTAGAATGTGTTTTGTCGTTTAGCGACCGGAAGTTGTAAATGTTATTTTGTCATCTAGTGACCGGTGGATGTCACCGGATGATGTTTTAATTGAGCACGCGAGGCCCACGTGCCCACCGGAAGATGTCTCCTTTTAAGCGGTGTTAAGCGAGTCACGCGTAATGCACGTGATGACCGGACGATGAAATTTCTGAGGGTTGCCAACACATGCAACCCATGCAAACCCGAGTGGAATCATGTTAAGAGAGTTGAGGGCATTTCTCCTTTGCCCGAATTTGTCAAGAAACCGATGACCGAGTCTAGTCGCTCGACTCTGTGAAAGTTTGAGCCGACGAGGCGTAGGAAGTCGAGCACGAGAGGGTTCGTCTTCCTTGATGGTTCTACGTCTCTGTTTCCAGTTTAGGAAAGAAAAAAAAGATATAATATAATATGCAAAATGTGAATGTCTGTCGAGGAATAGAAAAGATGTAATAATAGTGAAAGTCAAGCAAACGATTAATGCAAGATTATGAAAACGTGACGGCTCCTGGCCGGGGTCGTTACAATTTTCGGAGATTAAACGTTATATTTCGAGTAAATACATTCCTCGTAATGTAAAAGACGTTCTCGTAAAAATAGCAAACGAGGTCCAAATTGCAAACGGACAGTTTTATTAAATCCTAAATAATAAGTTGGACTTGTTGGTGAAATAAGGAGAGTTGGTGAACCCGAATAGTTGGACGATTAACGAACCGAAGGACGAAACATGAGTTAAGGGCAAAATGGTAATTTTGCAAATCTAAATTTAATAAAATGAGAAATCACTTCTCTCTCCCTCGCCAGAACACTTCTTCTCTGGAAATTTCTTTTCCTCCCACGGCCGAGTGCGATTTCTTCTCTGCCGACCCACGCCGAGCTCCGTTTTGCCTCCTGTTCGTTCCGTTTTCTTCGTGATTTCTCCTCCAATTGCTATCCTAGGTACGAATCTATAATTCTAGAGCTTCGGTTTTCAGTTTTCGGACCAGTTTAGCGTTAGGTTTCCATTTAGGGTTTCGGTTTATTTTCGTTAAAAACGCGAATTAGGGTTCGTAATTAATAGGTTAGCCTTGATTAAGTATATATTGCACGTATTTGACGTTATTGGACGAAGTTAAATCAAATCGTGAAAAGGTTAAAAATTAGGAATTTTTGGAAAAGTTAGTAAATTGTAATTTCGAACCATCGAGCATGAATTAGTCGTTTAAGTATCTCGATTTGATGAGTTAAAAGTTTTAAGGAATTCCTTAGTTAAGGTTTCTGTAACACCCGACATTTCGGCCAGGTGATTTTCTGACCATTTTCATTGTCACCCTCTTATTTAACCTTTATGATTTAAATTTAATGTTAAGACAAATTTATTACAAGTAGAGTAAAACTAGGTTGGGTGGCAGTTTTGTAATTAAGATTGATGGGTTGAGTATAAATAGAAAATGGAAACCTTAAACCTCATTTTATTACCACTGTAGCCGACATTCCCTCTCGGCGATTCCTTCTCTCCCAAGCTTTTGCTCTCGGCTACCAGAATCTTCCCTTGCTGACGGCTGGTTTCAGCCTGCTTTTCTCTGCAAATCCGCACCCGAGGTATGAAATAGGACAATGTAGTCATTTATTAGTGATTAAAGTTCTGCTTTCAGCTCGGCATTTGAGTTCGGAATTTTCTTAGCAGTGGCCGAGTAGTTTAAGACCCTTTTCAAGTCTGAGAGTAGAAATGTCATCCCAAATCAATTCTGAACATTTCAAAGTAACCAACTCGGATTTAATCAATGGTAAAAACCTGTCCGCCTAGTTTCAGATTTCAGACTGCAGTGTGTCAAACAGAGGATTCGGAGTAACCTTAGCTATTAGAGTCCTAGGACGATTTATGAATAGAACTATTAGGACATTTGTTTTAACTACTGTAATGTACATGTTTTAGGTGAAGAAGGTTAAAGGGAAGAAGCTCGGATTGCTAAGAAAACCAGGTAAGTGAATGTATTAATGTTTCCGGCCACTAGGGCCCTACACCGCAAGGGTACTAGGAAATCATTGAGATGTTAGTCTGTTGATTTTGATTAGTTATTACTATGATATGAAGAATTAGTGTAAGAAGATGTTAAGTTACGGGATGTTTTTGCTTGTCCTTAGGATATGACTTCTCTCTATGAACTTTATGTCTATGCACTGTGTCCACGTTATGATTAAGTTGAGAACATGAAAAGCAAACGTAACCATGATTAAGTGCAGAACGGGGGAAAAGACTATGACATGTATGACTCGCGAAATCTCCCACTGGGGGAGGCCGAGTTAATGGTATGTATGCTCGCGGATTCTCCCACTGGTGGAGGCCGAGTTGATGATATGTACGACTCGTGAATTCTCCCACTGGAGGAGGCCGAGCGATGTATTTTGATTGCAACGATAGGCAAATGACTATGTACCCTTGCCTTCCTCCCTCGTTTCCTGCCTTAATACATGCCATGTAAATAATGAAAATGAACATGAATGAAGAAAGGTTTATGAACTTGTGTTCTTTAATTTGTGCACTCATGTACATCTGTCAGCATGCATTCCTTACTAAGCATTAGGCTTATAGTTGAACCTTATGGTGTAGGTGAAGAAGGTTCAGGTGAGGATACTTTATTCAAAGAGGATGCTTAAGGCTGGTTGCTGGAGGAATGCTCAAAATGACAGTGCAGGGCTGGAAAGGCGATTTATGACCCCTGGTTAATGCTCTTTGTTTCAGTATAATAAAGGATATGGTAGTTTAAGTAGGATGAGATTATTTTATAATGTTGAGCCTTGAGACTGTCTAGTTGATCACTGAGTCAGGGAATGATATATAGATTTATAAATGATCTGTAGCTTAGTCTTCCGCTATATGCATTCTGAATGAGTTGTGGTTCTTTCTGTTGGAAGGTGTCATTTGATGATTTAGTGTTTTCTACCGTAAGATGGAAGCTGGATGAGGTAGGTCTTCCGGCTGACGTCATCGGCAGATGCCGAAAGATAGTAGTTTGATGATTTAGTCTTTCGGCTGACGTCATCGGCAGATGCCGAATGATAGTAGTTTGATGGTTTAGTCTTCCGGCTGACGTCATCGGCAGATGCCGAATAATAGTAGTTTGATGGGTTAGTCTCCCGGATGACGTCACCGGTGGATGCAGAATGTGTTTTGTCGTTTAGTCACCGGTGGATGCAGAATGTGTTTTGTCGTTTAGTCACCGATAGGTGCAGAATGTGTTTTGTCGTTTAGTGACCGGTAGATGTAGAATGTGTTTTGTCGTCTAGTGACCGGTGGATGTTGGCTGACGTCACCGGAAGTTGTAAATGTTATCTTGTCGTCTAGTGATCGGTGGATGTCACCGGATGATGTTTTAATTGAGCACGCGAGGCCCACGTGCCCACCGGAAGATGTCTCCTTTTAGGCGGTGTTAAGCGAGTCACGCGCAATGCACGTGATGACCGGACGATGAAATTCTTGTGGATTGTCAACACATGCAACCCATGCAAACCCGAGTAGAATCATGTTAAGAGAGTTGAGGGCATTCCTTCCTTGCCCGAATTTGTCAAGAAACCGATGACCGAGCCTAGTCGCTCGACTCTGCGAGAGTTTGAGCTGACGAGGTGTAGGGAAATCGAGCACGAGAGGATTCGTCTCCCTTGATGGTTCTACGTCTCTGTTTCTAGTTTAAATAATAAATAAATATATATATTATGCAAATGTGATGTCTGTCGAGAAATGGAAAAGATGTAATAATAGTAAAAGTCAAGCGAACGATCAATGAAAGATTATGAACACGTGACGGCTCCTTGCCGGGGTCGTTACAGTTTCGTTGAATTTGGACGTTTAGAAGTTTAAATTCGTTTTAACGATAAACGCTTTGAATTGCTTAGGTGAACAACTCTCTTGGACGAAGCTCGAGAATCTATGCGCTCAAGGTAAGTTCTCGTGACTTACTCTGGCCGATTGGCCTACACCGTATTTCGATGTCGCGTCGAGGATGTTAAAGGATCGTTTGTTTTATTTGCTTTGGTTGGGTAGTTAGGTTTAAACGTTTTGTAGGTTATTTCATTTACAGTCTTGATGGTATATGTGTTGTTTATTGTATGTTTATATTATGCTCATATCTGTTCATGCATCACGTATTTCAAATGTCATGAAAATGAATTTCTGCACGTGTTTTAAGAAAAGAAAATGAACCTCTGTAATGAATGAACGTAATCTGTCTGTATCTGGTCACGCGAGGTGGGGCTCAGGCACGGCTGTGCGTGTTGCAAGCGTGTACCCCCCTCCTCTAGCTGGAAAGAGTAGTCCGACCGCAGGATGGGCTCTCTCCGGTTAGTGGGTTGCGATCTCGGTGACAATCTGTCTGTCTGCGACGTAATGAATCTAAATCTGAATCTGAATCTGCATGATTTCTGAATGGCATACGCACGCATGCATCTGCATTTACGTAGCTTACTGAGATTTCATTATCTCATAGGTGTCTGTATGGTGTAGGTGACGTTATAGGTGACGTAGATCCAGGTGAGGACGACGTTCCTCCTTCTGATGTCTGAGGCAGTTGATGGATGATGGCCCGTGGGAGTGCGCTGGGCAGTCGAGGCGTGTTTTGACCCGTGGGGAAGTGCGTATAGATTTTAGGGTTTTCGTGATGATTGGGCTGATGTTAATTTGTATAGAACATATTAGGATGCTTGGTCTGGTAGTTGATAGGTTTACTTTTGACGTTTCAAATGTTTTGGTAATCGTATTTAAAACGTTTTGTTAAGTCTTTTATTCGAATGTTATAGAAAATGTTTTGAAATGCTTTTAGGTTGTTACGGATAGGCTCGATTTTTAGAGCTATCCACGCAGTTGGACTTCGCAAAGTCTGTTGTAAATGGATTGAGTTTAAATTACAAGTTTATGTTTTAGTGAGAATAAAGTATGAAAGTTGCAAGAAATGGAATGAGGCAAATGGTATAGATTTGCTCTCTGGAAACCGGATTTCCAGAGAGCTTATTGAAGATTTGCTCTCTGGAAATTCCAGAGAGCAATAAGGATCAAGGCTGCAGTGCAGCGATCAGGCGCTGCAGCAATGCAGCGACTGATCGCTGCTTGTTGCAGCATCTGCAGCGCACGATCGCTGCAGCAATGCCGCGATCGAGCGCTGCTTGCTGCAGCAACTGCAGCGCACGATCGCTACAGCAATGCAGCGATCGAGCGCTGCTTGCTGCAGCAACTGCAGCGCACGATCGCTGCAGCAATGTAGCGATCGAGCGCTGCTTGCTGCAGCAACTGCAGCGCTCAGTCGCTGCATGCTGCAGCGCTCAGTCGCTGCATGCTGCAGCGACTGTTCGCTGCACTTAGTTGCCACGGGTTGGACAGTTTTGTCCTCCCGACTGTTTTCTACTTTAATTATAATTTTTAAATGTTTTAAGTTTTATTAAATTAAATTAGTTTATATTTTAAACGATTTACCAAACGAACTTTAATTCCGATTTCAGTTCTGGTTTCAACTTCATTTACATTCCGCGGTAAAGTTTATTTAAAGTATAGAAATAAAATGAAAAATTTATACGGGTAAATGGGTACAGTATTAGGGTCGTTACAGTTATGGTATCAGAGCCCCCGGGTTTTTAAAATCGATTCTGTAGACTGCTCGACTGCACAGCACTACGCGGACATCCTTCATCAACTGTAAGTCTGTTTATACCTTGTTTGATTTTGTTCTTAGAGATTACTTGTTTTAATTTTATAGGAGTTTTATAATATGGTTCGAGGAAAGGGATCCTAGAGATGACGCGATGGATCGACCTTACGGATTTGTTAGATCGCCAGTCTCCTCTATATGGACGCGTCAAGCGCAACAAATTACAGACTTATTGATCGGAGAACCAAAAAAAATAGAGGCTTTTCCTAAACACAAACGACAAGTTTCGGCTACATCCTACGGTCACAAACGACAAAAATACCATACTTCACTACGGTGACGTCAGCCGAATGATTTACTCATCCGATCGAACTTCTCAAAATCAACCGGTGACGTCAGCCGGATGATTCCTCCATCCGATCGAACCTTAACGACAAGTCCAACCTATTCTCGATGGATTCCACTGAAGACCTCTTCGATAGACAACAAAACAACAAACTCACATCTCTGCCCGGTAGACTCATCTTACGATAGAGACAGAATACATTGTATCCACTTCATGGCGTACAATCACAACTCTAATCAAAGAGAAGAAAAGAGTTAATCACTTCACTGAAACATAGAAATATCCAAATCGTTGCATATCTCAAATTCCAGTAAAAAATCAGTATTAAAAACTAACGGAATACTAAACATCAGAAGGGTCTCAAAATATTAAAAACATCACAAGCAACTTCTTTCATTAGAAAGTTTAACTTACTCCATGTGAAAATCAAGGTTCACTAACAAACCTTCACAACTAAGACACCAGTTAAAAGCTCCAGCAGCTTGCCAGTCTGTTACAATGATGCACTCCTCCAACCAGTCTAGTCCTCAGTTAGCTCAGAAAGCACACCTGCTCTCACTTCTTCACCGTAAATAAAAAAAACTCAT
>CM039508.1:12251538-12299264 GCA_022432975.1 Begonia masoniana | reverse complement strand
GTGCCTGTACCTATTGTTGATCTTCCAGCTTCTTCTCATCCGACTTTGGCTGTGGTTGTTGCTAGTCCAGCTGATCTTGCCACTGCTGACCCTGTCGATTCTCCTCTGGCAGCTGCAGGGACTACCCTTCATGATGGTGATGTTCCTTATCCTTCTCCAGTTAAGGAACTTATTCCTCCAGTGGAATCCCTTCATGCTTCGGCTGACTTCCTTAGTCAACTAGGGGCTCTCCTGGGATGGGATACTCCCTCTTCCTCTGAAAACTAAGAACATTTGTTTTTACACTGACACTGATATTTTTTTATGCTGAATGATATTTTTTTTTGGTATCCTTAAGCGGTTATTTTTTATCATGTCAAAGGGGAAGAACGATATAAATTCGCTTAATATATAATTGATAAGCAATTCGGCATAGAGTATGGGGGAGTATGTACAATTTGACTGAAATACAGATAATTATGTTTGAAACAGTTTATATGTTTGTCATCATCAAAAAGGGGGAGATTGTTGACTTAAAGTCTAAATATGTTTTTGATGATTATGATTAATGTGAAATATATAAACTGAATATAAATTGGTTTATTATGGTTATTGCTGTTATCTGGAAATACCCTTTAAACAGGGGTATTATGTTTCTGACGATTTTAGTTAAGTGTTAGTAGTCCGAAGTCCTAGAAGTCAGACGCAATCGTCCAAACATAGAACAGAGTACTCGTCCAAACTTCAAAGAAAGACGCAGTCGTCCAAACTTCAAAGAAAGACGCAGTCGTCCAAACTCAAGTTGACGCAGTCGTCCAAAGTCAAGACAGACTCAGTCGTCCAAAATCAAGTTGACGCAGTCATCAAAAGTCGACAGACGCAGTCGTCTAAAGTCAAGTTGATGTAGTCTTCCAAAGTACTCGTCCGAATCGCGAAGGTCCAGAATCTTAACCACGCCGATTTAAAGACCGCAAGCGATAGCGACTCCAGAGCTCAACGGCAACTTCTCTGCGTACGGAAGCTCTCCAACGGTCATATTTTAGTACGGAAAATAAAGAGTTGTCCAACAAGAGAAGCCGATTATAGACAAGTATAAAAAGAAGAGTAGAAGCTTGAGAGAAAAACTTTTGTCAATTTTTACAATTATCGCTTAACTCTCACGAGCAAAAGCACTGTAATACTCTGTGATTTTCTACATCTCTCTGATTCAAAACTTGATATTTTACTTTAGAGAGAGTGTAGCCTTGTGCTAAAATC
Source organism: Begonia masoniana (assembly GCA_022432975.1). Classification (NCBI taxonomy): domain Eukaryota; kingdom Viridiplantae; phylum Streptophyta; class Magnoliopsida; order Cucurbitales; family Begoniaceae; genus Begonia; species Begonia masoniana. The sequence goes on along the minus strand of CM039508.1, from coordinate 12,298,028 downwards.
TTCATTTTGTAAAAGTGTAAAGGCAGTGGATTGACGCCCGGAAAGTTCAATCCAGAAGTGTAAAGGCTGTAGATCGACGCCCGTGAAGTTCGATCAAGAATTCTCATTGAAGAAAAGATAAGAATCTTCAAGGGGGAAACCTTGAAGCGTGGACGTAGGCAGGTTTTGGCCGAACCACATAAAAATATTGGTGTCAATCTCTCTCTCTCTCACTCTTACTTTTATTTGTTTGAGATTGTCTTCTGTTTTAGTACAATATTACCAAAAAGTGAGAAGAAAAGATAAACCTAATTTGCATATCTAAAATCGATTAGATTAAGAAATTTTTAATTCACCCCCACCCCCCCCCCCCCCCCTCTTCTTACAATTATATAAAGAATAGTAGAAGCTCGAGAGAAAAACTTTTGCCAATTTTTACAATTATCGCTTAACTCTCACGAGCAAAAGTACTGTAATACTCTGCGATTTTCTACATCTCTCTGATTCAAAACTTGAGATTTTACTTTAGAGAGAGTGTAGCCTTGTGCTAAAATCTTCATTTTGTAAAAGTGTAAAGGCAGTGGATTGACGCCCGGAAAGTTCAATCCAGAAGTGTAAAGGCTGTAGATCGACGCCCGTGAAGTTCGATCAAGAATTCTCATTGAAGAGAAGATAAGAATCTTCAAGGGGGAAACCTTGAAGCGTGGACGTAGGCAGGTTTTGGCCGAATCACATAAAAATATTGGTGTCAATCTCTCTCTCTCTCACTCTTACTTTTATTTGTTTGAGATTGTCTTCTGTTTTAGTACAATATTACCAAAAAGTGAGAAGAAAAGATAAACCTAATTTGCATATCTAAAATCGATTAGATTAAGAAATTTTTAATTCACCCCCACCCCCCCTTCCCCCTCTCCTTCCTCTTAGACAATCACGATCCTACAATATATATTGTTTTAGATATGCAAGAATCATTAAAAATAGCTATAAGAGAGTCAAAAAACAAAGGAAATTTTGCCAAATTTTTTTACTTTCCATAAATTATAAAACGTTACAATCCATGAATGTGTCCAATCTAAACCCATTATAATCTAAACAATCTTTACATTCTATAGAATCTTGACAATCTAAACAATCTAAGCAACCTATAGAATCTAATGAATCTTTACAATCTTCACAATCTTTACACTATTCCGATCACGATTTGCAATTACTGCCTTGACCATGCATAGCCGACTCTTATATAAGAATAAAAACACATATTAGAAAATAAGAAAGTATGACATTCATGTATAGAAACTCATCGGATTTACTTGCGTCCCAGCGGTATGGAAACCCATAAATGTGTGTTGTGATGCTGAAGGCGAAGTGGAAGGAAACTCTTTACAATTGCAACTGTTATGCTTGGCTCGCCAACATTTTCCACATGTCATTGTTGAGTTCTTCCTAGACATTGTAGAGCTACTTGGCTAATCGACATCTTGCACTCTATTTTTTTTTCGGCTTCCCAGGTTGACGTTTTCTAGCAGGTGGACGAATTTTACGCCTATTTACTTCGGCACACATGTGTGGGTCATTAAGCAAATGAATGAAATTTGCGTACATCCTGAGTAAAGTTTATCGGTGATAGCAATGATGAACATAGTCTTCAGGTGCAACCCTCATGAAATGCATGCACAGAATCACATAAACACACGAAATTCCAATAAGCTCCCACTAACAGTTGTAGTCACATTTATTCAATCAACCACATATTGCTTGTATTTGTTACTCTTCCTAATATGAGGACACAATAAATTTGTGGTCTGAGACATATTTTTATTACCTTTTATAATTCAAGACATCAAACATTTTATGATCTTCTTGAGCATGGTTAATATCAGTTTGTCCTTCGCAAGTATTAGAAGTGCATTGAAAGACTTACTCAAATTGTTCCATCTCTTATCTCACTTAAGGATCGAAGTAAATGCATGTGTCACCCAATGTCTTGGATTAATGCGGTGGAGAGATGCCTAGACAGCCAGGTCAATGGAGTCTATGTGTCTCATTGTCATCTCAAAGTGAAAGAACGTGGTTCCATTAACTGTACTCCACATCACATTTTGTATATTTTTCCCCAATAGCCCTTTTTAAAATTTGCATAAAGATGTCTTAGGCAGTATCTCCTTTCCACCTACACTTGATCCTCTTGGCTCATATAGCGATTCTATTAGTCTCTTGTTTAGCAAAGGACTATTAACTTATTTTAGGGTAATAAATCTTCCACAAACCACTTCCACTAGTCTTTGCATTCTACTTTCACAACTACAATAACAATGAGATATATTCTATCATTACCATCAATGTTGACGAATAACAGTAATTGGTCTGGACACAAGCCCGTAAGATGATGATATGCCACGAATCCGAAACTCATCAAACATTCAATGGAATTTTTCTAACTAATTTTTAAGTTTTTATTTTGTAGGAGGATCAGCCATCAAAGACATAAAATCATGTGACAATACTTGATGGACATGATCTTTGTGAAACATAGATGGAAGATGAAACACTTCACCCTACTTGGAGTTGAAGAACCGAGGCCACTTGAAGAAGGGCTAGAAGATTCAATTCATTCAATCATTTCCAAGCCCAAGATGACTTCAAGTGTGTCTTTGCTTAAAGACAATGAAGGAGTAGACGAAGTACAAAGAGGTACCCAAAACCTTGTAACATTTTGAAGGAGACAAAGAATCCAAACCCATGGCCGATTCTAAAAGTTTTCATTAGGGAACTTTGTGTTTATTTTATTTTGAGTCTTTTGCTGAACATTATTCTTTAATATTATGTATTTTTTTATGGTGGAGACCATTTAGTGAGGAGGAGAGAGTCACGCAGCAAGAGGAGACCATAAAGTGTTTGGTTTCCTCATTTGGTCGAGCACTCCTAATTCCCACATTTTCTTTCTTTGAATTTTTACTTATTTTGTAATAACTATGAGTGGAAACCCTAATTCCCTTGGAGACATTATTTATACCATCCTTAAAGCTTGTAATCTCAAGCTGATTTTAAATGAAAATTTCGTGTGAAGAGTTCTTCTTCCAAGCTTGAAGTTTTCTTCAAGTTGCCATGTCTCTTTCTCGGTGAGTAATATCCAAGTAGGTTGTGTGAAGGGTGAATTCATCATTTGTGAGTGTAGGTGACTTTTACTTCTACTACATCTTTCTTTCCCTCTCTTTGTGAATTGGAAAAACCTAGCAAGGACGTAGAAACTGTAACGCCCCCGAACCCGCCCCGGATCGGTGCGCTACTTTGCTAACCAATCCAGCGTTTAAAACGACGTTTAAAATAATTTTTGAAGAATTTTCGACTCGATTTTCGAGTTTTTTGAACCCTCGATTTTTGTTGGAAAATGTGAAAATAGTTGAAAACCCACGTCGTTTTCTCTACGAAAAATCGAGCAGCATAACGACTAAAGTTTTGAAATCCACAAACCTGAAAATCAAATACTTTATAAAACATATCCAAAATCATTCCAAAACAACACTTGCAATAGTCTATAAGACCACCAATTTATACAAACAAGTCCAACCGTACGACCAAATAAAACGACAAAATTCTACAAACATTAAACCAAAAATAGTTAGGAAAACTATATAGAATCAAAATACCAAATCTCTCACAACTTCCTGAAGATCATGGTTGAGACGCCCCGACAACTGCCCGCACCGGCATACCACGTACATTACCAACTGCGGCCCAATCCTAGCTGTCCTTAAAGCCCTCACCTGTAATCCAGTCGACACCTACATCACGGAACACAAAACGTAAGCCTAATGCTTAGTAAGTAGGGAGTAATGCAATTCAAAACAATGCATGCTCAACTCCTAACATATGCAGTTTCTACTCGCTTTGTTGTACTCGTTTCTTTCCTGTTTTGTTAATCTGTCACCTATCGATGTGGATCAAGTATGCACACATCCTTTTACCATCTAGGATGGCCACACTTTGACCCAACTGTGCAAGACCGAAAGCACACCTCTGAGTCTATCTCCCAAAAGAACACGACCCTATCCACTGGCACACATCTGAGTCTAGCTACCAAGATGCAGTTCCATCTGAGTCTCGCTCCCAAGATGGCACTACCTAATCACATCTGAGTCTCGCTCCCAAGATGCGTCTCCATCCGAGTCTCGCTCCCAAGATGCGTCTCCATCCGAGTCTCGCTCCCAGGATGGCACTACCCCATCACATCTGAGTCTCGCTCCCAAGATGTGTTTCCATCCGAGTCTCGCTCCCAAGATGGCACTACACGATCCCCTTACATTTCAAGCTCACACAACCTCCATTAAGTTTCAAACTTACCGTTCAAAACCATGCTTAAAACTCGTGTTTTTCGTAGTTCGAAAACAATGATGCATGAGAATACATATGCTTGACATAAAATAAAACACTACAATCAAACAAACAAACAAACAACAATTCCCTACCGTTCCATGGTGTAGGCCCGAAGGCAAAACACAAACCACCACTACTTACTTGGACTCCTGCACGTGTTCGTATTTGTTCGCTCGGCTAGCCCTAATATTTGCACGTCGACCTAGCATATTCAAGGGAAAAATCACTTAATAACACTTTAAGAAAGTCTAAGGAACTACCTAAACTAAAACTAACAACCATTTAACCAACTTTACAAATTTAAACACAACATCACCAAAAAGCCAATTTTTCCCACATTTTGGTGTCCAAACTTCAATCGGCTATAACTTACTCGTTTTTCAACAGATTTCGACGTGCCACCCCAATCCGTAAATCTCTACATGTCTACTATCCATTGAAACACTCAAATTCCTCAACCAAATAACTTGGCCAAACAGAAATGCCAAAAACAGAACCGGTGTTCTTACTCCACAAAACCGGTTTTTCCATAACTCCCTTCCAATCTCAAATCTACCCCTAAAAACAACCTAAACTAACCCATTCAACATCTAAATCATGAAATTTGGAAAGTAAACAAGCTAAGGCATGAAATTTTCAGACATCACCTCTTAGGGTTTCCAAACCTTAATCAATCTCCACCAAAAACTCATCAAAATATCACAAATCTACTCCTAATTGCACCCTCATAAAAACCCAATAAAAACTAACCTTAAAATCGTGTAAAATTGATGAAGAAAATGTGGAGAACCCTAGCAATGGAGGCTGGTCTTCGTGGAGGAGAAAAGGGAGAAGATGATAACTTTTTGCCATTAAACTATCCACTTTACCAATTTAAAAAAACCAACTTTTTCTCTTTTGATTTTTACCACAAAAATTCACCAATTTCTAAAATAACCCCACCATTTTCCTTCTCCTCCTTTCCTCACGTTGAAACCCCACTCTTCCCTTACTTTTCATCAAATTTTCTTTGCATTGGTTCATTCCTTTTTTGACTTTTCAACCATCTTTTCTTCTCCTTAAATGCTATTGACTTTTCAACACCTTATTCTTCCTTTGCATCCTACTCTTTCCAACGTGATTTCTTCCTCTTTCAAACCCTCCTAATCACGTTTAATTACTTTAACTTTTTAACCAATTATTTCTTCTCTTTGACTTTTCAAACACTCATCTCATTCTTTCTCTTTTTATAAAACAACCACTCATCTCACATTGAAGCCTCTTCTCACGTTGAAGACTCTTCATTTCTTTAAGTCAAAAAGTCCAATTCTTTCTATTGGTTCAACTATCTTTTGACTTTTCAACTCAATATTAATCAAATCTTTAAACCATTCCAACGTGTAAACATCACTCATCCTCCACTTTTATTTCTTTTATTTATTAAATCAATAAATCAATGATACTTTACACCTCAATCACTTTATGTTTTCTCACCAATTTCTCATCAATCTAAGGCTACGCACATTATAGAAATTTTTCGGGTGTTACAATCCACCCTCCCTACAAAAATTTTGTCCTCAAAATTTGCGTACCTTAGTTATTCCTCAACTTACACACTCCAATCTACCCTCCTAACTTTTGGTTGCCACGCCAAATCTCAACTACTTTTACGGCCTTAATCATCTATCGAGTACTGCTAACTTTCTACATCTCCAAAGTTTTAATTTCCGAACTATGTCCATTGACTTTAACTGGAGCACTCATACGTCCATTAATTGCAACCTAAGCATTCATCACTCATACTCTCCAACCCCTCTACTTAGATTTCAACTCTAGCTTTTCTTCGTACTAAATTCATCTAATTTCCTCACTTCACACTCTCATGTTTATTAATCACGTACTTAACTTATTTAAACCCTCATGTATCCTCAATCACGTAACACAAAAATCTATTGAATAAACTTCTTATCCTAAATTCTCACTTTTCCTCTTCATTTTTACTATCTCATTTCTAACTTATCACTCCTACTCTTTACACCTATTTACCTCAAGCACTCAAGGCATTTCATTAATCATTCTAACACAACGCTCATACTCAAAGCTCTCACCACCCAAATCTATTCAACCATTCTCTCAAAGTACTCACTGGGTTCCCATAATTATTTTTTCTACGCTCCATTTGTCCAAATTCGACCTAGGTCAGCATCAAACGCTATCCAACTCCTAAGTCTAAATTACCTTGTTTCACACTCTTCACCCAACAACATAAATGGTGTTTAACTCTTCAACTTCAATCCCATAACTTAATAGTCTAACTTTCTCTCCCGAATTAAGTTTATTCGTAAAATTTCAATGTGAACTTTCATTCCTTCTATCCAATATCATATAGACTCTTCCAATTCATACAAAACACTAAATAATTAATAGCTCACCTTCTTATCATAACCCTCTCTTTGAGTTAACTATTCTCTTCAGTTACTCTTTCTTCTGAGTCGATTCCAAAATCTAGAATACAAACGGCCACCCATCTATCTTGCATCACACATCTTCTATTTTCTTACTCTTGATCTAATAGCACTCAAGTCCTCATTTACCTCTTAAGATTAAGTTTATCCACTCCTAAACTTAACGACTCTGGCTGAAGCTATTTACAACATCGACGGTTTCAACCTCGTTACATACGAGTCGAACCGTCAAAACTTACTAACTTAGCTTTATTCCTAATGCACTCGAGTATTTTTCGTACGAGTTCTCATTCCTCTCATTCAACAATTACTAACCTTCCCATCTCTATATGATTGATTCTATTCCAAATTTATTTACCAATTTTCTCAACACCTAACAATTTTCTCAACATTTACAATATCTAATTTCACTCGATTTTTTTTCCAAAACTTACCAACTAATCTACTCTTGTTGCTGTTCCAACTCAGGTATTCTCCTAAGTTCCTTTACAACACACCACTTAATAACCTTCTTGTTTACAATTTTGCCATAACTAATTTAACATCCTTACTTCCAGTCCCCAACTTATTACCTTTCTTTGATGTAGGACAAACTTTGGCCGTATGTCCGGGCTTGCTACACTTGAAACATTGAGTAACTTTGGGCTTTGGATAGTCTCGGAAAAGATGGCCAGCTTCAAAACAGTTATAGCATTTATCCGCATACTGCCCACACTCACCAGGATGAGCTTTCAAACACTTAGGACATGACAAATATCTTCCCCATGGCTTCTTTCTTTCTCTCTGGTCATCCAAATACTCGCCCAGTCTCTTAATTCCTTGAAACTGTGAAGAAGATTCACCTCCGCTCATCCGAGTTGTAATTTCTGTAAACATTTGCCTGGAAACTTCTGCTGGTTGAATACACTTGCCAGCGGCCTCTTCCACCTCTAGTGCTTTAGCCATCACTCTAGCAAACGATACACCATCAATTCCAAAAGTTTTCACCAACATATAAATTTCCGATTTTAGGCCCCGCACAAACTGAAATACTTTGTCCTCCTCCCGGCTCATCAAGTGGCTAGCAAACCGAGACAAAGATTCGAACTGCCTTATATACTCTCCAACGAACCCAGTCTGCTTCAGCTATAAGAATTCTATTCGTTTAGCAGCTTGGACTGTTCGATTAAAGTACTTGTCAAAAAATAAATGCTTGAACTCTTGCCAAGTTAAACCCTGAGGACTGGTGGTAGCCTCCGCTGTTTCCCACCAGCTCTGCGCATCATTAACCAAGTGGAATGTTGCACACTTTACTCTATTTGCTTCCTCCACCTCAGCAGCCTTAAACATGTTCTCAATAGTGTGTATCCACCTTTCAGCAGCTGTCAGATCTGTTAACTGTCCCTCAAACATCGGAGGTTTTAGTTTTCAGAACTTTTCCCCACTAGAACTAGCTCCAACATTTCCCGATCCTCCCAGACTTATCAACGATCCAAACAAATCGGCCTGTCTACCAACTAATTCTGCTTGCCTAGTGACCAAATCTGTAAGCTGCTTGACCGATGCCTCAAGTGGTTTTCTAGGTTGCTCCGGGTTTCTCGGCATTTTTGATCTAATCCTGTACAAGGTTAAAACAATCTAATCTTAGATATATAAACTAGCTAAAGGAAAGAAATACTTACAGTCGGTGAAGCACGTTGCATGGCGGCCGGCATTGTCGGGTTGTAACGCCCCCGAACCCAAACTGGCTCGGAGCGCTACTTTGCTAACCAATCCCACATTCAAACATAATTTAAAATAAAATCTAAGTCTCTCAAAACTCTCTTATGTTATACCTAACTACCTAGACTCACTAATTTTCCTTAATCCTAACCTTTAAGCACCACGGCGTCCTTCCCGAAAATTTCGGCAAAGTAACGCCTGAAAATGACGCCTCCAAAATGCTAGGTACCTGCATAAAATCCAATCTCAACCAAACCAGAACATTCCAACCATCTAACCAACCTACGAAATCTCCAAATAACAGTAAAGAGGGAAACGAAAATACGAACATACCTAAGTGAAGAAAGTTCATAGTATAGGACGACACATCACTCTTAACTATGACTATATACAACAATTACCAAAAACTATCCCATAACTCTCAAAACATCAACTAAAAGAAATCTACACATTCCCATCATTTCTACAAACAAACATTTACAATAAACTACTAAATCATAAAGCTCACATTCCCGACGACCATGGTCGAGGCGCCCGACAATAGCCCGCACCAGCATACCGCATGCATCACCAACTGCTGCCTAGTCCTGTGCTGCCTCATCCACCTCACCAGAGTAAAGCTCGTCACCTACACCATAGAACACAAAACATAAGCCTAACGCTTAGCAAGTAGGGAAATAAATGCACAATAACACACTAAATGCTCGACTCAACCCTAACATGCGGTTTCTACACACTCTGTTGTTTTCTTTTCATTTTGGTTGCATTTATCTGTCACTTTCATGTGAATCAAGTAGGCACACGCCCCAACACAATCCTAGACGGCCACGCCTTGACCCACGGAGCAAGACTGGAGGCACACGCCCTAACACAATCCTGGACGGCCAACCAAATCTCCCCCAATCGATCGTAGAATCCTCATTGTGCCTTCAGGCACGAACATATCGAGGTATTCATACTCACGACACATTACGTAATTTTTGCATAGCATCTCTAATCAAATACCTCACGGGGTGCTCAGCGAGCCACGAGCCCGACGAGGCTATTCAACTACAGACCAAGTTGCATAGCATCTCTAATAAAATACCTCACGGGGTGCTCAGCGAGCCACGAGCCCGACGAGGCTATTCAACTAGAGACCAAGTTGCATATCAATTTCTTTATCTTTCAATTCATTCTCACCACTCAAGCATGCAAAACACGTGGTTTCGTAGTTAGAAAACAATGATGCATGAGACACGATGCATGACACAAATTAAAACATAGCAAACAACAAACAACTATTCCCTACCGTTCTATGGTGTAGGCCCGAAGGCAACAAACAAGTACCACTACTTACCTGACGTCCTAGCTCGCTGAGGATACCCAGTTACCTGTCCATCTACGGCTCGACCTACGACAAATATTCAAACTTCATTAAAATCAAGCCCACATCCACCAATTTACGCTCAAACTACTATTTCTAGCTTAATGCAAATAAAACCTAACTAAACGGGCCACTAATTTGGATTCGGTAAAAACCGACCCAAACTTCAAACGTGCATAACTTTTGCGTCGGTTATCGGAATCGAACGATTCCAGCGGCCACGTACTCCTCTAATAACCTATTTTAACCTGTCAAAATGAATTTTAAAACAAACGACCCTAGCTAGGTCAAAACTGGCAAAACCCAAACTGCCCTAAGCCGGGAATTTCACATTTTTTATCTTCCATCAATTCTCATCAATATCTTCACCAATCGATCACCCTAACCCTCAATTAGCATAAACTAACAAAAATCCCGAGCCACACACACCGAAACCAGAAATGCCCAAATCGGGCTCCCTGATTTTTCACCCAAACGGACTCATCACGGCCAATCAACCATAGCCGGTCCAGGCATCGGCAAACCCACGCCGGAGGCGGCCAAAATCGGCCGGTGATCGGAGCCAAATCCGGCTCGTCATCCTCGGCCTCGAACAGAGTCAAAACAGGGCAAAAAATAGCTTACCCGTCGGATTTGTGCGCAGAGACGGTCCGGAGTCTGCTCGTCGCAGTCGTCTGGCCGGAAAACGTCGGGAATCGCCGGCGCTTTCTCCGTCGATCGCCGCCGGAGCTCCCCTCCTTCCCTGCCCTGTTCTCGGGCTCGGTTGCTCGAACGCGAACAACAGAATAGCTTCGGCTATTCTGTTGTTTTAGTTTTTATTTATTTATAATAATAATAATAATAATAATAATACCAATAATATTAATAAAACTAAGATTACCATTATGCCCTTCCAAAATTTTCGTTAAATCTCGTTCTTAAATTATAAACTTTCGTCAATTGACCCTCACTCCGTACCCGGCTTAAGTTCTCCCTACTGGGAATATAAACCATTCACTTTTCTTTTAAATTAATCAAAACAACCTATTTTATTTTCTCTCCAATTTTTCCTAAAAAAAACAATCCCGGGTGTTACACGGGTAATCCTTTGAACGACTCGACCATTTGCTCTGATACCATATTGTAACGCCCCCAAACCCGCCCCGGCTCGGTGCGCTATCTTGCTAACCAATCCCGTGTTTAAAACGACGTTTAAAATAATTTTGGAAGAATTTTTGACTTGATTTTTGAGTTTTTCGAACCCTCGATTTTTGTTGGAAAATGTGAAGACAGTTGAAAACCCACGTCGTTTTCTCAACGAAAAATCGAGCGGCATAACGACTAAAGTTTTGAAATCCACAAACCTGAAAATCAAATACTTTATAAAACATATCCAAAATCATTCCAAAACAACATTTACAATAGTCTATATGACCACCAATTTATACAAATAAGTCCAACCGTACGACCAAATAAAACGACTAAATTCTATGAACATTTAACCAAAAATAGTTAGGAAAACTATATACAATCAAAATACCAAATCTCTTACAACTTCCCGAAGATCATTGATGTGGGCAAGGATGGCATTGAAGAAGAATTGGGCCAAGAAGAATACTTAATGGAATTGAAAATACAAAATTGACCTATCACTAGAGCTCGGGCCAAGAAACTTCAAGAAGAAGTCCAAAATAACTTATTTCAAGAACCAAGACCACTGTAAGAATTGGGCTTTAAAGTTATTAATGTGTTACAAATACAAATGGAGTTTGATTAGGCCCAAATGATCACCAATTCAGCAAAGAAGGCTCTAGAAGGAGTAATTTCGAAGCGACATCCACTAGTCATTTAATATTGTCATAGAGAAGGCCAAAGGGTGTTTTGATGGTTTCCAAAGAAGGCTAAACCTAGTCCATATTAGTAGCAAAGTTCTTTCTTATGTTTTCAAGGCTATTTAATGTCTATTCTAGACTATTCTTGTAAGCCTATAAATACTTAGGAGTTCTTCATTGTAAGACACACTAGAATGAGAATTATCTTGTGAGAATTTCCTCCAAACTGTTCTTCTGTAGAACTTGCGGAAATTTCAAGTGCAACCACTTGATTTTCAACCCTTATAATATTGGTTTCTTGCTCTTCCATAGCAACGGGGTCAATATTCCTTTCTTGATACTATTGGTTTCTGGTTGTCATATAACCACGGGGTCATTAGTCCTCAACTTTGAAACTACTATTGGGCGATTCTGAAGTTGATTCCATCTATTGACGTTGAGTCTCACAACAAGTTTGTTGAGGTTTGCATCAATCATGATCGAGATGCCCCGACAACTGGCCGCACCGGCATACCACGTACATTAACAACTGCGGCCCAATCCTAGCTGTCCTTAAAGCCCTCACCTGTAATCCAGTCGACACCTACACCACAGAACACAAAACGTAAGCCTAATGCTTAGTAAGTAAGGAGTAATGCAATTCAAAACAATGCATGCTCAACTCCTAATATATGCAGTTTCTACTCGCTTTGTTGTACTCGTTTCTTTCCCGTTTTGTTAATCTGTCACCTAGCAATATGGATCAAGTATGCACACATCCTTTTACCATCTAGGATGGCCACACTTTGACCCAGCTGTGCAAGACCGGAAGCACACCTCCGAGTCTAGCTCCCAAAACAACATGACTCTATCCCCTGGCACACATCTGAGTCTAGCTCCCAAGATGCAGTTCCATCTGAGTCTCGCTCCCAAGATGGCACTACCTAATCACATCTGAGTCTCGCTCCCAAGATGCGTCTCCATCCGAGTCTCGCTCCCAGGATGGCACTACCCCATCACATCTGAGTCTCGCTCCCAAGATGTGTTTCCATCCGAGTCTCACTCCCAAGATGGCACTACACGATCCCTTTACATTTTCAAGCTCACACAACCCCCATTAAGTTTCAAACTCAACGTTCAAAATCATGCTCAAAACTCGTGTTTTTCGTAGTTCGAAAATAATGATGCATGAGAATACATATGCTGGACATAAAATAAAACACTACAATCAAACAAATAAATAAACAACAATTCCATACCGTTCCATGGTGTAGGCTCGAAGGCAAAACACAAACCACCACTACTTACCTGGACTCCTGCACGTGTTCGTATTTGTTCGCTCGACTAGCCCTAATATTTGCACGTCGACCTAGCATATTCAAGGGAAAAATCACTTAATAACACTTTAAGAAAGTCTAAGGAACTACCTAACAACATTACCAAAAACCCGATTTTTCTCACATTTCGGTGTCCAAACTTCAATCGGCTATAACTTACTCGTTTTTCAACGAATTTTGACGTGCCACCCCAATCTATAAACCTCTACACGTCTACTATCTATGAACACTCAAATTCCTCAACCAATAACCTTGGCTGAAAAGAACTGCCAAAAACAGAACCAGTGTTCTTACTCCACAAAACCCGGTTTTTTCTATAACTCCCTTCCAATCTCAAATCTACCCCTAAAAACAACTTAAACTAACCCATTCACATCTAATCATGAAATTGGAAAGAAAATAAGCTAGGCATGAAATTTTCGGACATCACTCTTAGGGTTTCCAAACCTTAATCAATCTCCATCAAAAAATCATCAAAACATCACAAATCTACTCCTAATTGCACCCTCATCAAAACCCAACCTTAAAATCTTGTAAAATTGATGAAGAACCAACTTTTCCTCTTTTGATTTTTACCACAAAAATTCACCAATTTCTAAAATAACCCCACCATTTTCCTTCTCCTCCTTTCCTCACGTTGAAACCCCACTCTTCCCTTACTTTTTCTCACATTTCGGTGTCCAAACTTCAATCGGCTATAACTTACTCGTTTTTCAACGAATTTTGACGTGCCACCCCAATCTATAAACCTCTACACGTCTACTATCTATTGAAACACTCAAATTCCTCAACCAAATAACTTGGCTGAACAGAAATGCCAAAAACAGAACCAGTGTTCTTACTCCACAAAACCGGTTTTTCTATAACTCCCTTCCAATCTCAAATCTACCCCTAAAAACAACTTAAACTAACCCATTCAACATCTAAATCATGAAATTTGGAAAGAAAATAAGCTAAGGCATGAAATTTTCGGACATCACCTCTTAGGGTTTCCAAACCTTAATCAATCTCCATCAAAAACTCATCAAAACATCACAAATCTACTCCTAATTGCACCCTCATCAAAACCCTAACCTTAAAATCTTGTAAAATTGATGAAGAAAATATGGAGAACCCTAGCAATGGAGGCTGGTCTTCGTGGAGGAGAAAAGGGAGAAGATGATAACTTTTTGCCATTAAACCATCCACTTTACCAATTTAAAAAACCAACTTTTCCTCTTTTGATTTTTACCACAAAAATTCACCAATTTCTAAAATAACCCCACCATTTTCCTTCTCCTCCTTTCCTCACGTTGAAACCCCACTCTTCCCTTACTTTTCATCAAATTTTCTTCCCATTGGTTCATTCCTTTTTTGACTGTTCAACCATCTTTTCTTCTTCTTAAATGCTATTGACTTTTCAACACCTTATTCTTCTTTTGCATCCTACTCTTTCCAACGTGATTTCTTCCTCTTTCAAACCCTCTTAATCACTTTTAATTACTTTACCTTTTTAACCAATTATTTCTTCTCTTTGACTTTTCAAACACTCATCTCATTCTTTCTCTTTTTATAAAACAACCACTCATCTCACATTAAAGCCTCTTCTCACGTTGAAGACTCTTCATTTCCTTAAGTCAAAAAGTCCCATTCTTTCTATTGGTTCAACTATCTTTTAACTTTTCAACTCAATATTAATCAAATCTCTAAACCATTCCAACGTGTAAACATCACTCATCCTCCACTTTTATTTATTTTATTTATTAAATCAATAAATCAATGATACTTTACACCTCAATCACTTTATGTTTTCTCACCAATTTCTCACCAATCTAAGGCTACGTACGTTATAGAAATTTTTCGGGTGTTACAGAAACTCTCAAATCCAACCACTGAAGTTGCATCATCCTCAAGTTGGTGCAAGCTGTTTTTTCGGAAAACTACTTGTTCCAAGCTGAGCAGTCATCACTCCCAACACTGTATAGATCCAACCACAACGATTCACCCCTTCATTTTTGGAGACAATCAACCCCACACATACATCCTTAACCAGCCATAAGAATCACATCCATACGTTTTCACACAAGAGAGTTATGCCTCTCCAAAGTTGACACATTGTTCTTGGCCAGAGTAGTAACCCGAGCTCCGACCACCTCCATCACTTCCATCAATCTTTTTATCCTCATCGAGTTAACCTCTGATTTTTGGAGGACATCTTCCCTACATCCAGAGCTAGAAGCTTTCAAAATTTCAGCCTAAAATTCCAAGTACAGCTTGAGTTGTTGCTTTTCAAAGTTGATGTTTGTTTCCAGGAAAACAACACAAGTCTGATTTTTTTGTATTTCAAAGTTCACCCATTTTGAGGCACATCAGATGAACCACCCAAACATATGATCGATCTACCACATCGAAGCAAATCACTCTTGCACACAGTCGTACACATGTACATTCTTTGAAATACAACCTTCGAATCAGAGTCAAACCTGGCACTGGTTCTGCGCTAAGAACCAAAGTGCTGCCTGAGTTAGATCTACGAATTTGTTCTGTGTACACCCATAATAGCTTGTATTGGTCATTGTCATTCCCTTCATTCAGATTCTAGGCTTCCCTTCTTGCCCTGCTGGTTAGACTTGGTGTAATATTAACATTGAAATCATTCCTCACTGTCTCAATTATGGAAGAAACGTCCTATGTCGAGTGACTTTTAAACATGTACAAATATTGACTTGCCACTCATTTTGCTGAAACATGTTTACTTCAATTTTTCTCAAACAATTGTGGGTTTCATTGAAACTCTTTATTTGAAACGTAAGATCTATTGCATCTTCGAAGCATGCAATTGTCATTCGCATCTATCTTCACACACTGCCGTCAGTCGTCGAGATTTACTTTTACTAAATTTAATCTCATAACCATTCTTCAGCACATAATCTATTATTTCGTCTCTAATTTTGTTCAATGAACTTTCACAAATAGAAACTCTTCGCACAAACTTTGTGTGATGGTCTACTTTCGCAATCACCATCCTCTGAGTTGCATAATGAACGAAGCTCATCCTCCCTTATTGTTTCCTACTAAGAATGAACCTCTATTTCTCTGTGATTGAAGACAAATAACTCGCCATAAATAGATGTCGAATATGCTTCCCATTCCATTTGCTGGTCACAAGTTGTTGCAACGTCTAACTTCAAAGAGCTACTAGAACTAGCATCCATCGAAGTTATAAGAGTAAATACGAGTCAATTTAGTTGATTGTCACCAGAATGAGTTTTTTTAGGGCTAGGGTTCGCGGAACAGGGGTGAAAACAACAAAATGGGGGCTAATCTATTTATACTCGTGGAGATTTGCCCCCAATTTGTGAGATCGGCCCTCCGATCTTCGACCTATCTCGAGATTGGAGGTACTCACCTCCAGTGTGGGAGTCCTCACCCCTTGTAACACCCAAAAATTTTATCGTACAACTTAATATGCAAATTATAAAGGATTACTATAAAAGAGTTGGTAGAAATCTAATTATTTAATAAGAACTTGAATTATTGATTGAATTGGTAAAGAAAAGTATGTAGGGATTTACGTTAAAAAAATGGTTGGCTAACCATTGTTTTGATGTAGATAATTAATGAGTGAGAGAGTGTGTGCATGGTTGGCTAAAGGAAAATGTGCCACCTCACTTCATACTTGATAGTTATCCTTTAAACTATGCATATTAGCTTTTATTTTAAGACAAAGATAAGAACATTGTCTCTCCTTCACTCTTACGAAACCCTTTTCTTCTCTCCTCCATAGCCGATAACTCCCTCCCTCAAAAGCTTCTTTTCTTGAAAAAAAAACTCAAGGTAAGTTAAATAATAGGTTATGTTTATACAAAAGGTTGAGTTTACGTGGGTGAAGGTGAAGTTTTATTGAGTTTTTGTGTTGATTGGTAAACCTTAATTGTGATGCACTAAAATTGGGTTTTTTCTCTTCTCCATTTCTTGTTGGTTTTGAGGTTTAAATGGATAATAATGGTTGTTGTGGGATTAGACAAGGGAGAAAACATAAATTTGGTTGAGAATGTAAAAAGAATGATGAAATTGTTGGTTCAATGAGTTGGTTTTATTTAAAATGTGATTGGAGCATGCTAAAATAGAACCTTTAAGAAGTCCATAGCCATTGGAATTTTTGAATTTGGATATGTATAGCCTATATGAATTTTTGAAGCTTGGCTACTTTTGATGGGAATTCGAGATTTGATTATGCATTGGGTGGTTTTTGGTTGCTCAAAGGTTAAAGCTATTTTGATTTGGATGTTTGAATAAGTTATGTGGATATATTCTTTCAATAAGAAGAAGTTTTGAAATGTGTTAAGTTAGATGCATAGTTTGTTAGCTAGAATACATATTAGTATCAGAGCCCATGTCAAAATCTTTTCTGCAAACTGTCTAACAACACAAGCCACAACATGGATATTCTTCATCAACTATAAGTATATTTATGAATTCTTTATTGTTTTAGAAATTAATTATGGTTATAAATTTGTTTAGGACTAACAAAATGGTTAGAAGACAATGGAGAGAACCGGATGATAGGGACAACGCCATCAACCAACTAACCGAACTTTGTGATCGCCAATCTCAATTACTAGAGAGGTTTATTACCAGAGAAGTGCAGGGAAATCCAAACAATGGCGGTTCAAGTGATCAGTGTGGAGATCGATTCAGGCAACTCAGACCTCTGACCTTTGGTGGAAGGCTTCGGATCCTGCCTATGCTGAAGAATGGATCTGGACCATTGAGGGGATATTTGATTACATGAAGGTGGAAGAAGCGGATAAGGTCACTTGTGTCGTTTTCTACCTTTCTAAGGATGCTAGGTTTTGGTGAGATGCCATCATGACTACAACGAACGTGAGAGGGATAACATGGGAATAGTTCAAGGAGGCATTCTATGATAAGTACTTCAGCCGTGCTGTCAGAACGAGCAAAATGGTGGAGTTTGTGCCACTACATCAGACTAGCTCTGTAGCTGATTATGTTCACTGGTTTGAATCTCTATCCAGATTTGCTGCTCATTTGGTGAACAACAAAGAGAATAAGGTTTACTAGTTTGTTCAAGGCTTAAAGGTGGAGATCTATAGAGATGTAAAGCTAGCGGGGACCAAAGACGGTCCATATTCCAAGGTGGTAGCCAAGGCCCTGGAAGTAGAGGAGGCTGAGCAGAAATTTTATAAGCAAAGGGAGTCCACTAGGAGATTCTTCTGAGAAATTCAGCCTCATCAGCCTCAAAATAGAGGAGGACGACCACAACAGAAACAGCAGCAACAACAACAAAGAAGAGTGAAAAGACCCAATGATGAAAGGAATAATCAAGGGAAAGAGAAACAAGTACAAGGGTCTTTTGTACCACAGTACTCATACTGTCCAAAATGCCAGAAACGTCTTCTTGGTGAATGCAGACTCAGTACAGACTGATGCTTCAATTGCAACGAAGTCGGCCATATCGCCAAGTATTGCCCTAAGGGAAACCAGAGTTAGACAAAGCCAAACATAACACCTAGGGTGTTTGCTCTTATTGAAGCCGACAATGAGGAACAGCCTTCTGTTATCTCAGGTACAATTTTACTGAATAATGTTGCTGCTTACACGTTGATTGACTCAGGCGCCACACACTCGTTTATTTCTATGGCCTTTTTAGTTAAGTTAGATTTACTGCCTATGCCCGCTAAGCATTTCTATGATATCATGTTACCATCTGGAAAGTATTTACACTCGGATCAGGTAGTACGAGATTGCACAGTATCTGTGGGAGATAATAAAATGTATGTTGATTTAATAAACATCAGCATGAAAGGATATGATGTTATCTTGGGAATGGACTGATTGTTTAGGCATTTTGTCACTATTGACTGTAGATCAAGAACAGTCTGTTTCCAACCTCCAGATGGTGTGAAGTATTCTTTTCAAGAAGTGAAGAATACTAGTACTATACCAGTGGTGTCGTCCATCAGAGCTCAGCGATTATTGAAGAGTGAATGCACTGGATTTCTAGCTAGTATGGTTGTCACGAATAGGCAGAGTGAAGTGAAACTTCAGGAAGTACCAGTTGTTTAAAATTTTCTAGAAGTTCTCCTGGAAGATTTGCCCGAGTTGCCCCTAGACCCGGAAATAGAGTTTGTAATTGATGTAACCCCGGGGACTGCAACAATATCAAAGAATCTGTACCGTATGGTTCCGACGGAATTAAAAGAATTAAAATCACAGCTGACAGAATTGGCAGACAAGGGTTTTATCCACCCTAGTTTTTCGCTTTGGGGAGCACCTGTTCTCTTTGTAAAGAAAAAAAAAATGGATCCCTGAAAATGTGTATTGATTACAGAGAACTGAATAAGTTGACGATAAAGAATAAGTATCCTCTGCCACATATTGATTATTTGTTCGATCAACTCCAAGGAGCTTGGGTATTTTCAAAAATTAATCTTCAATCTGGATATTATCAATTAAAGATTAAACCAGAGGATGTTCCCAAGACTGCTTTTCGAACCAGGTACGGACATTACGAGATTCTAGTAATGCCTTTTGACTAAACAAACGCTCATGCAACCTTTATGGACCTTATGAACCAAATATTTCACGAATACTTAAACAAATTGGTGATTGTATTTATTGATGATATTTTTGTCTATTCCAAGACTAAAGAAGAACATGAGGAGCATTTAACTGTGGTCTTATTAATTTTGAAGCTTCATCAACTGTATGCAAAATTTTCTAAGTGCGAGTTTTGGCTAGATCGAGTCAATTTTCTCGGACATGTTATTTCGAAGGAAGGAGTTTCTGTTGATCCTTCAAAGATTCAAGTTATCATTGACTGGCCGCAGCCTAAAAACGTTGGAGATATACGAAGTTTTCTTGGTTTGGTAGACTATTATAAAAGATTTATTGAGGGTTTATCCAAAATAGCACTTCCTTTATCTTGCCTAACCAGAAAAGGTGTGAAATCCTTGTGGTCAGAAGATTGCGAGAACAATTTTCTAGAGCTGAAACAAAAATTGACAACCGCTCCTATATTGACACTACCAGTTGAAGACAGCAAATTCAACATTTATTGCAATGCTTCCAAGATCAGGTTAGGTGCTGTTTTAATGCAAGACGGAAAAGTTGTGGCTTATTCTTCAAGACAGCTTAAAACCTATGAACAGAACTATCCTACACATGATCTGGAGTTAGTAATTGTGGTATTCGCACTAAAAATATGGCGGCATTATATGGACAACAATGTGAAATATTTTTCGACCACAAGAGCTTGAAGTATATTTTTACGCAGAAAGAGTTAAACCTGAGACAAAGGCGGTGGTTAAAATTTGTGAAATATTATGATATTTAGATCAAATACCACCCAGAAAAAGCCAATAAAGTAGCTGATGCTCTTAGCAGAAAGTCTACCTTGATGCCACCTTCGATGTCAGCAATGTCAATAACGTTGAAATCAAAAATTCAAAAATTTGACATGGAAATAGTTTCTGAATTGTCAGCTGTACTTTCTGTAATAACGCTGAAACCTACAATTCTGGAAAGAATTAAAGAAGCACAACAAATGGATCCAGAATGCCAAAGCCACCAATCTGTAGAGGCAGACAGATGATAATTCTACATATTTTAATTATTCTAAAGATGGTATTCTGAAACTCAGGGACAGATGATACGTTCCTTATGACAAAGATTTGCAAAAAGAGATGTTATCAGAGACACATTCATCTACCTTCTCTGTGCATCCTGGAAGTATAAAAATATACAGAGACTTGCGACAACATTTCTGGTGGCCTAACATGAAGAGAGATGTTGCGAAGCACGCTGGTGAATGCCTAGTATGTCAACAGGTTAAAGCAGAACATCAAAGGCCAGCTGGAACACTGCAACCATTATTTATTCCAGAATGGAAATGGGAGCAGATCTCTATGGATTTTGTTGTTAGACTGCCGAGGACAACGAAATGGTATGATGGAATAAATTGTGAATTGATTAACCAAGTCAGCCCATTTTCTACCGATAAAAATAATATTTTTTATGAATCAGTTTGTTGAATTGTTTATCCAGGAGATTGTTAGATAGCATGGAGTCGCAATCTCGATTGTATCAGACAGAGATCTTGGGTTTACTTCAAATTTCTGGAAAAGTCTCCATAAAGCTATGGGAACTCAATTGAGTTTTAGTACACCTTTTCATCCTCAAACGGATGGACAGAAGGAGAGAACAATTCAGAGTCTGGAGGATATGCGGAGAGCATGTGTTTTGGAGTTCCATGGAGCAAATATTTGTCGTTAGTGGAGTTTTTGTATAACAACAGCTTCTAGTCCACTATTGGCATGACCCCTTACGAAGCACTTTATGGCAGGAAGTGCAGATCTCCTTTATATTAGGTCGAAGTCAGCGAAGCAAGATTGATTGATCCAGATATTTTGCAACAAACTGCAAAGAAGGTTGCAATCATTAGACAACAGATCTTAACAGCTCAAAGTCGACAAAAAAGCTATGCAGACTAAAGGAGGTGAGAATTGGAGTTCAACGAGAATGACGAAGTGTTTTTGAAGATTTTTCCATTCAAAGGGGTAATGAGATTTGGGAGGAAAGGCAAGCTGAGTCCGAGATATGTTAAACCGTTTGCAATTACTCAAGATTTGAGAAGACAGCCTATAAATTGTAACTACCAGCCTCTATGGATGGGATTTATAACGTTTTCCACCTATCTATGCTGAAGAAGTGCGTGCGCGATACTTCTCAGATTGTGGAGCAGAGGGATATCGAGATCCAGCCAACCCTGTCTTATGAAGAAAGACCAGTGAGATTTCTAGAATCAACCGTGAAAGTACTACGCAACAAAGAAATCTCACTTGTAAAAGTTCTATGACACAATCACAATGTTGAGGAGGCGACCTGGGAAAGGCGACAGGATATGCTAAGCCGATACCTAGAATTATTCGGTACATAAATTTTGAAGACAAAATTTTATTTATGGAGGGTAGAATGTAACACCATAAAATTTTATCGTACAACTTAATATGCAAATTATAAAGGATTACTAGAAAAGGGTTGGTAGAAATCTAATTATTTAATGAGAACTTGAATTATTGATTGAATAGGTAAAGAAAAGTAGGGAGGGATTTACATTAAAAGAAAATGGTTATCTAACCATTGTTTTGAAGTATATAATTAGTGAGTGAGAGAGTGTGTGCATGGTCGTCCCGCTAAGTGGACTGTCATGTGTGTCATTCCACTTCTCCTAGAACGATTGGTCGTCCTGCCCCCAATAACTCACGTTATGCAAGAAAATACAAAACAGATAAAGTTGCATGTTTTACGACAACATAGTATATTCATAAGCCTCAAAAGGATTGATAGTGCAGTTGATGAAGGACGTCCACGGTGTGCGCTTGTAGCGGTTAGGGCGATTTTGACTTGTGGACTGTTCTTCGAGTATTTTGGGTATAATGTATATGTGTATATAGTTTTAAAGGTTTTGATAAAAGAATTTTAGAAGTTTGGATGTTTATTTTCAAACTAGCCTCGGTTTTGGGTTTAGTTAAAAGAGTAGGTTTACTTTTAAGTTTTAATCTTCCACGACGGTTTATGAAAAGAAATCATCTTCTTTAATTTGATTTAAGAACGTGGTTAGATAGGTAGGGATAATTTGATGATGAAAATGTAGGAGAATTTGAAAGAAAATACATGGGATTATGAAATGGAGATCACCGCCCCCACCAGCAGAGGAATGGGTGATGAATCACCTCAGAAGGAGCGACCAATCGCCCCAGAGGGCGATGCATTGCTAGTGAATAGCTCTGTAGAGGTGAGCATGGTCCGGTTTGGTCTAGTTTTTGGAGAGATTAGGACCGGACCGCTAAAATTTGGTTTTCAAATTTTTGCACCAATAAGGCAAAGTTTTTTCACATAACCGAACCAGAAATCTGATCTCGGTTCTGGTCCTCCCACTTTTGTTCAACTTATTTTTTAATTTTTGACAAAAAATTGAACCAATATGTAAAAAAAATCAATACACTTAAAGTAAAAAAATCAAAATTTAACTAATATGTTTGGTTCTTGTTTCCAATTTCCAACAAAATATCACATAATCTATAATAAAAAAAATTTAGTGCTTCGTTGTTCTAATTATTCGGCATCCCATTATAAGTTGTTTCCCAAAACAGACAATCCACAATCTAAGGTTCGTCGATTTCAAAACCATTTTCTATGAAAACAAACACCACATCGAAGCTACTAACATTACCCACAATCACATTGCAGAGCAGAGTAAAAAAAAAAAAAAAACTACAAAAATACTGAGACCTACAAAAAAGAAAACTAACAATTGTAGAGCAACCAAACTATTGGCTCTAACCTCGCAAATCTGTTGGGTTTCTTCGCAAAAAACAAAATAAAGTTCTGGGAAACAGATCTACCACAGTGGACAGTCGGAAAGAAAATAACCAAACCTGTGGTTTGAATCTACAGTCCGACTCCGAGAGGCAACAGACAACAGCAACTTCGGCAAGAGGCAACAACAGCGACTTCGGTGATTTTGTACTCCATAAGAAATTACTTTATGGTGATTTTTATTAAATACTTCATACTTCAGGGTTTAAAATGAATATTATTTTTATTTTTATTTCAAGTTTTATCAATTTATTAATGAATAATGTCAGTTGTACTCACTTATTTTACTTTCTTAAAAAACTTGTTTATGTGTCAAACAATGATTGATGTAATTAATGTAATAAATTATTTTTTATAATTTCTTACATTAATTGCACCAATTATTGTTTGACACGTCAGCAAGTTTTTAAAAGAGTAAAATAAACTAGTACAACTAACATTACTTTTTATTACTTTATAAATTAATAAATAATAAGGGAAAAAATTTAAAACACTTAAACTATAGAGTCAGTGACCAAAAAAACTTTAAACAATTTTTTGTTAACAAAATAAACATTTCTGTTTGGTTTGCCGTCAAACCCAGATGTCATCGGCCGCATTTTGCGTGCGGGTGACCGAGTGTACACTGGCGTGAAACCACTTGAACCTCATTTTAAGTGTGGCCGCCCTCATTTCAACCTCGGGCGACCGCATATACATTCGTGTAGAACCTCTCTTATATATAAACGCATATATATTTTGCGATCGCTCGTATTTACAATGTGGGCGACCACATGTGCAATCAATCTACATCTCAAACCCCTTACACTTTTTCTCTCTAGTCGCGCAATCAATCAATCATAATCAATCACTTCAATCATATTTTTGACCTCACATTCTTAGCCTTAACTACATTTCGCCAATCTCTGCATCAATTTATTCTCATATTTTGGCCCTAATCGGCATACATGCAGTCACCCGTACTTAAAATGCGGGCAACCCCAACTGGGATTGATGGCAGACCAAACATGAAAGCTTATTTTGTTAAGAAACATAGTTTAATGTTTGTTTTTTTACTGGCTCTATAACTTAAGATGTTTTTTTTAATATTTTCATAAAATTAAAAAATAATGCTACAGTACTCTTTTTTTTATTATTATATAAATATACTTGCTGAAAAGTCAAACAATGTTATTATAACAAATTATAAATAGTTAATTTATTACGTTAGTTATACCTTAATTACATCGATCATTATTGAAACGTCAACAAGTATGTTTAAAAAGTATAACTTGAAAGTAAACATAACATTACTCAAAATTACAATATATACATAAAAAAAAATTACTGATTAATTAAAAATTACCAAAATAAATCAATATTTCATAACATTACTCAAAATTACAATATATACATAAAAAAAAATTACTGATTAATTAAAAATTACCAAAATAAATCAATATTTCGAGTTTAATACTTAAACAATGAAGAATTATAAAATAAATATAATATTAATGTTATTTCCAATAGTGAATTTCAAACTCTACTCGTGATTTTTTTCAAAGAATTTTGTACGTGCGCTTTTTTTTTTCTGGATATCTTGGATTTTCAACACTCAGAATATTTACCAATATTAGTTAATTGATTAAGTCAAGAAAATTTATAAATTCTTGATCATTATTATTTTAAATATTTAATTAAGTTTATAAAATCACATTAAATATTTTAATAATTAAATTAAATACAAAAAACACTGCCTTTTTGAAGTAGGAGGAGAGATAGACGGGTGGCATATCGATAAATGATCGATCTTGGAGCTGCTTTCTCTCGTCTTTGATTAGAATCTCATTCACCTTCCTCTTCCTTCCATGGCTACGATCATCTACCGAACCCTTCTCCGCCATTCAACCGTATCTTCTTTACCCCTTTGGTCTTCACAATTTGCTTCTTCTCCATCTACCCCTGCTCTCGCCTCCCGAAATCGTTCCACGCAATCCGGTAAGACTCAACTGATCGAAATCGACCTCGAATCCTCTTCTTCTTCGTCTTCTTCGTGGTCATCTTCTTCGGACAGCGATTTTGAGATCATGGCTATCAGGAAGCTGGAGGACATGGTGCAGCGGATGATTGTGCGGCGATCGACGCCTGATTGGCTCCCCTTTGTTCCTGGATCCTCGTTCTGGGTCCCTCCCCGACGCTCCGACTCCCTAAAGGTGATTGATCTGGTTGGAAAGTTGGCGGAACCGCTCACCGAGGAGGAGTCCCTCTCCTTAACCACGTCGCGCGGTTGGCCCTGCTCTGAATTTTTTAGTCGTCGTCATGGTATTGTCGATCTCTCATTGCGTATTTTTCAGCTTTTAATTTGATTGATTGTTGAGATGGGGTGTGGAATTTAAATGGGTGAGTGTCTTTTGTTTTTTCTGCCTTATCTTCTGAGGATTTAGATTGTTAATCTGCACGTTAGAGAAAGTTTAACACCAATGAAGTTTTTTGGTAGGATTTTGTTAAGGTACTGAATATGAAAGACAGACTTAACATCCAAATTAGTGTTGATGGGTACTATTATTGTTACCAAATTGGAATACGAATACAATTTGGTAGTCGAAAAATGCAATATTCAAGATTCTGGAATCCTTCCCACACAAACTTCCTCTAGTTTTTTTCTGAACTTCCTCTAACTACCTAGCTATATAGGAAAAGGCACCACTAGCTTGCACACCAATGCAGTAACTGTTTTAACTGTTAACAATAGCTTGTAAGCTACAAATTTCCTGTCTATCAAAGTTAGTCTGCTGAAACATCAGCAGCTACTGTAGGCTTTCTTCGTGCATAAGTAAACCTCAATTGAGGCTTATCAAATTCACCTAAGAAAACCAACTTGCTAGGGGAGATTACCCTGAATTATAAACCCACATGGCCATCTTCAGCTATCTAAATTAGGAAAATTAGTTCCTTATATTCCACCTCCTTAGAACCAAGGTGACGATATACCTCGCATCATCCTTGACAAAGGTTATCTCAAATGGCTGCCAATTTCACCTTCCCTAAGAATTACCTGATGTTATACCAATATAAGGATCGATTATGCCAGCATCCACCCTTGAAACTTGGCTTTCCTAAAATAGTATCCAAGTAGGTTACAAACCTCGTGAAGAGAGATACAATAAGGAAATAAAACAGTCTTCCTAATTTCAAAACCTTTAAGAAGGAAAACCCATAACATCCAGCTAAAAGATCAACCACAATAATGGTCTCTTCATTTGTTAAAAAATTACGGATGTTTAATTTTTGAGTTTCATGTAAGTTATGGCTTGAAAGTTCTAGGTTATCAAAGAAAATTCTCAATCGGTTCATAAGGCTATACCTAATTGGTCTTGATATCATTCCTGTTTAGAGTGTGATTTTGTAGCTACAGGACTTATTGTGAATGTGATTCTTTTGGTAAGGTTAGAACTTTGACTTGAGTTTGCAACTTTTGTTAAGAAGATTCTTTCTTTGAAATATTTAAATTTTATTCTACAGAGTCTTAATAAATAGGTGAATGACAAAAAACTAATTTTGCTCACCACATGACAACCTTAATTCTGGAACGAGTAATACATCATAATACATTTTAGTGCAGATTATAGTATTTTGTTTGCTTAAGGCTGTTATTCTTTAATTCTTAATTTCAAGTGTTCTCAAATATTTTTTTCGTGGATGAACCATAAAGAGTGTGGGAAAGAGAACTGAAGTTTAATTATTGGAAGTGAAATTCTGTTTTGCTGATTGTTTCTCACTTTGCTGAAAATCATCATATGTGATGCTGCAATTTATAGTTAATAATAAAAAGTAAATATAGAAAAACTTTTTAAATTGATGATAGCTGTATAACTTTGAAGCGAGAAACTAGTTATTGATGGCAGTTTTGTTTTCCATGCATATTATCTTCTGCTTAGACTAATAAATCCAAGAGAATAGCAATATTATGTGTTCTAACGGGAGAAATTTGTTTGGATATTTTTATTTCATTAGGATTAAACTCTTACATATTTGATGCAAAAGGGAATATTAAAAAGTTTCTTTTCTATTGCAGAGGTATAATCTTTGAGCAGTTCTTTTGACCCTCTAGTGTTGTATCTTATAATTATCCTTCTTTTTTTAATCTTTCTGAAACAAATCCCACCTGCAAACATCCGGATCAACTTGACCTTGAAAAGGTTAAGTGGGAGATGTTGAACTGTTATTGAATAATGCC
The DNA here is from genome assembly GCA_022432975.1 of Begonia masoniana. NCBI lineage: Eukaryota > Viridiplantae > Streptophyta > Magnoliopsida > Cucurbitales > Begoniaceae > Begonia > Begonia masoniana. The sequence goes on along the minus strand of CM039508.1, from coordinate 12,270,438 downwards.
CGGTTACTGATTTTGTTCTAGATTAGTTTGTAGTGGTGTCTCTACACCAATTAATATATGGCAGTATCATTAACTCTCTAAAAAATTTTAAGGAGTGAGAGGAGGGCTATACTAATGGTAGGTTAATGCTACGTTTATTCTCTATTTTTATATTTTAATTCTTACATTTTGATATGACTCTCGTTAATCGATACAATTAATAATTTATTTTAATTATTTATCGCATAATTAGTATCACATCATAGAGTAAGAATTAGAAAATAGACGGTAAACGTAATATTACTTTTTATCTTATCAACCACCCAAGGCAGGGGATTGCACTCTAATGTAGGGTAGTATTATGAACTTGCTTAAAATTTTAGAGTGAGAGGAGGGCTACTAATCTTATCAACCATTCACACGAAGGGGCGAGAACACACTCTCTAAGTCCAACTTATATAGGGCCAAAAATCTTCTTATAAGTAGGGACCAATTTATGCAGAAAAGTGTTATGAATCCTTTCAAAAGTTGCAACTGGTGGGAGAAGAGCCGATTAATCTTATCAACCACCCAAAACTAAATATGGGAGTATAATATCGGAGTCTATCTCGTTTAGGGCATTACTTTGAGAATCTCCTTACAAGTAGGACCAAGTGATGGTCTTGCATCACTAATGTTATCTACCATGAAGTGAGAATGAGAAGATGTATGCAATTCGAGAGACCACTTGTGTAATATCTTAACTTTACCTGTGATAATCTCAGATGCAGACCCTGGAACTGTTGATTCTCCTCATAAGGAGGTTAAGGAGGAGTTGGCGGAGGTGGATGTAGAAGTAGAAGTGAAGGTACAACCGAGTTCCAATTCTGAAGAGGAAAGATGAGGATCCTTATCTCCTCCAAGACACGGTTTGACTCGAGTTCATCTTTGTTTTCCTCACTGTATGTATGTATCAACCTAGTTGCATTTAGAATGGTTTAAATAATTTATGTACAAAATCATTTTTCCAAAGTTTATCCAACAACAGAATACTTTGGGCTAGTTTTCCTCTAGTGTCTGATATGTGAAAGAATTGGCTCAAAGAGAAGGAAAGAAAGAAGGCGTAGTAGGAAAGGATGTATATTAATATGACAAAATCAAAACATTACATATGTTTTCGAAACATGTTTCTTTAGTTGAATGTTATAAAGTTATTTGATCAAATTATACAATTTGATTATTTGTACAAATGGGAAACTTGTGTAGTGTGTGTTGTTGTATGCTGATAATTAATAATATAAAATTATATGTTGATAGGATTTCATAATTAGTCGATAAGGGATTGCACAACTTGTACTTCCTCTTGAGCTTTTACGACTCAAATATCAGGATTGCACAATCACCTACTTTTAAAGACTGGCATCTCATTCGGCATACTTGTAATTTAATTTTGGTTCCAATACTTTGATATCCATGAAAGAGTGCAATATTATTCCTTTTGAACCGATCTACAAAGGACTTTGTTTTAGAGTAGTTGAGTTTAACCTTAAAATGACTGAATTATTATTGGAGTTAAAATTTTATTTTTGAAATATTATCATTCATTTTTTCAAAGCAAATACGATGATAGAGTTTTACCTACTTTCTGGCTTATTATTGTCTCATGAATCTGTCACGTAGGTGAACAAGAGCATGCTTTCAACTCTCAAGTTTACAACTTTAGTTTTATTATTTTAAATTCTTAGATTTAAAACATTGTTAAATCTTACTTGACAATTTCAGTGCTATATATTAAAAATCATGCTTATATTTAAAGTATGATACATGTAACCTCTATTTCTACTCTCTAATCTTACCTCTTGTTGCATTGTAATAAATATTAATCGGTGTAATTAATGAATTATTTATAATTTATTATATTAATTTTATCAATTAATATTTTTCATGTGAAAATGTAAGAATCAAATAGTAAAAATAAGGGAAAAGTACCGTTTAGACTCTAACGTATGGAGTCAGTGACCATTTGGTATCTAACGTTTGTTTTGTACCCAATCAAACCCCAACGTATAAAACATTTGCAATTCAAATTCTACCGTTAAAAATGCCGTTAAAATTAGCACGTGCGCCGCACGTGCGATGATTAATGCCCAAAATACCCTCCTGTTAAAATTGTAAAAGTTAAAAATGTGATGGCCGGAGTGCCAGATTCCGGCAGTCAGTCATGTTCTTAATCATCGCCAAAGCATTACTGCACATTTTCTCGATATGGATCTCTGCTTTGAGCAGCACCTTCCTTACCTTTCTGTCGGCATCGTTGTAAGAGAACCCGTCAAGGCAAGATTCCTGGTTGGTGATTGTGGAGCTAAGCAAAGTCTTAAGGTCGTCGGTGTGCTGGGCTAGAGATTTCGTAGTTGGGTACAAATGGAGATCCTCTAGAGCCTTGTCAAGCTCGTAGAGGGTGTCTTCCATGTTATCCAAGCAATCATTGACCGCAACCTTCTCGCGGTTGGTCAATCCTTCTCTGCTCCTAAGCTTTTTAATGGCTAAATAATTTTTCTTCACTGCTTCGATCGTGATATTTAACGACAGCTCGATGACGTCCTTCAGGCTGGAGACTTTTTTGCTAGCTCTATCAACAAAGGTAATGGCGGAGACGCATAAGTCGGGGTATAAAGTGGAGCTGCAAGAGGTTTTGATAATAGAATGGGAAGGATGAAAAGTCTCGACCTCGTCGGAGTTTTCTCTTTACTCAACTCCGACTGCAACTCCGATGAAATTAGAAATCAGAAGAACAGTAGAGCCCAGAATAAGAGCTTCTTCTTTTTTAGCTCCGATACAGATGGTCGACTGCCGGAATCTGGCACTCCAGCCATCACATTTTTAACTTTTACAATTTTAACAGGAGGGTATTTTGGGCATTAATCATCGCACGTGCGGTGCACGTGCTAATTTTAACGGCATTTTTAACGGTAGGATTTGAATTGCAAACGTTTTATACGTTAAGGTTTGATTGGGTACAAAACAAACGTTAGGTACCAAATGGTCACTGACCCCATACGTTGGAGTCTAAATGGTACTTTTCCCTAAAAATAAAAAATAAATATATCATTATTCTATTTTTATAATCTCATATTTTAACTGAAAAAATGTCCGTGTATGTAATTTTTTCCTAAATTGAAAAAATAAAAGGTAATAATATTTTTTTGAAGGACTTTATTTTATAAATAAAAATAAAAAGTAAAACAATATTAAAAAGAATATAGTTTACCTCACAAATAACAGCAGGTACAAGGCAATAATAACCTTAACCATAGCAAACTCTTAACGTTCGAAAATCTAGTAAATCTGTCATGTATTTGACACATGCTCCCACTTCTCACCAAACCGTGAGATAATGGCTCATAGAATTTGAAGCCAAAAGCAAAACAGTAGCTATTAGGAACTTAACCGAACTTTGATATTCAATTCAGTTATAATTCTTCAAAAAATAAAAATAAAAATTAATTTCACTAAAAAACGGGTCGTTACAAATCCACTCTAAACTGACTCATATGACCGTAATCCAACACTACAGTTTTCAGACTTTCTCCAGTAGGACTGTAGAACCTCTATTGTCTTATTCTTCTCGAGGACTTAGGGATTTTCAACCCAATGAGGACGTTTAGCGTAAGGCTCCCAATTATTTTCATAGTCATATTCATCCCATGAAAAGGCAAGTCCAGCCCAATGAGTTTTTTATGTTACCACGACTTCTAATTTCCTCCTTCCTAAATGCATGCTTTTATGAGCCATTGGTCCAGCAAATAAATCTAGCAACTAAAATAGCTAGCCTAAACTCTATCTACACTATCTAGGCCTAAACACTATCATCCACCTAATCATTAATTATTTTAAAATCTACTTAAATCAATTTTGTTTTGATTTGAAATCCATGTCATAAGACTACAACGTGTAATTCACAGTTTAAGTTCGATTTTAACCACGATTATAATATGGTTCTTCCCACCTCTCTCTCTGATTCTTTCTCCCATTTGCATTTTCGCACCAATCTCATGGATGAATCACATTGATTCCATCATCCTGATGAGGTGCAACATGGGTTTCCTTCGTTCTAAAGAGGCATAATAAGTTTGGCGCAAATAAATTATATGACGAGCAAAGCAATGTCGTTTGTAGTCCAAGCGCAATAAGGTTATTTCAATAATATATCCTCATCACATGCATATGCATATGCAAACTAACTAAAAACACAAAATCATAACATTAATTAATTTACTATTTTCTAACTTTAACCACAGAGTTTCAGGATTTCTTACTTTTTTGACTAGTTTATTAGGGGAAGAAAAAAGGGATGAACTTATAATAATCAGTCTATATTGTGGAAACCTGGAAGTAAGGAAGTGATGAAGCCAAATACAATCATCTGGATCTCCCTCACTACTCCCCACAAATGGTTACCTCCTCCATTCTCAGCTGCATTTTCATTCTGAACAACCTCTCTTCCATCACTCCCAGGCCGATTCTCTGCTCCACCTTCGCCTTCTGCCACATAAGTTGAGGAGGACTGAGTGATTCTCCCAAAAGATCACTTTTTTTCAGGGAGAACAGATTTGTTTTACACCAACCATAAAAAAATAAAAAATCTACTGCAAAAATATGAGTCTTGTCCAATAATAATAATAATGAAATCCCTCCTCTAACTTCTATTCTGAACTAGTGAGTAGTGACTCCCTGTTAATACCAATCATAATTCTCTGCATAGCTAAATCTGATAAAAAGAGGAATTAATTTTATACTTTGACTTGTTCTTTATTTGTCATTAAGTGTCATACTATTCGACTATTTATCATCTATTATAGTAACTCGACTAATGAATGAGAGATGTATTTGTAATGGTCATTGAACATGTAATCCTATGGTTTTTAATCCAATTTTAACTGTTCAAAATTTTAAAAATTAATTCATATATGAACTATGAAATTGTCAAAACTTTTAAAAAAAGAAATAGTAAAACAAAAGAGTACCTGCAACTACAACATTGTCTGCTGCTTGCCCGGCAACTGGGGGAGCATTTGCTGGCCTAACAGCAGGTCTTGGGGGATTGGGAGTCACAGCTGCCCTATGCATTCCTTGTGAAAGCCATCGTATCAATGGTGCAAGCGCTCCAGTTTGATAACTACAACATCCCACAATCAAGCGGTTTAATGAAACCAACTTTACCAGTGTTATAACAGTTAGAATCAACTAGAAAACTTATGAGTCGATACAAATATCGGCCAAATGAAAATGACAATAGAGAAATACTCACAAATAGATTAGTGAAGCAAAAAACACAAGAACAACAAGCCTCTGTCTCGAACCATCTTGGTTAAATAGAAAGATCACAGCTGCCAACTTTAGAATCAGAAACAAATCAAGCTGAATGGCAATATGAAATCTCCTAACTACGACTTGTCTTTGAGCCACAGGAGGTTGAGGCTGGTGCGGTTCTTCTTCTCCGCTTTGCCCATGCTCTGGTCGGACAAGCCCTGCATCAGGAGTCTGTCTCTGACTAGAAGCAGTAGAGCTACATGAAAAAAGGAAATGAAAATCTCCAAATGCGATCACACATGCTGATAAATCTCAAGCATAGAACTTCATTTTAAGGTTTGTTCGATATTTCATATAGTTAACTAAAGCTAATGTTCTTTTATTCATTAAAAGCTTAGCTCCCTAGACTTCCATTAACAAACTTACGTTGGTGTATTGTAGGTAAATGGGACAAGTGAGTTGTACGGTAATCCAGTAACAGGCCCCATGAATGGAAAAGTAGGAACTGCATAAATTCCGGCTCCACGGTTCATTAGCTCTTGATTCTGCAAAGGGGAAAACCCTGGAAGAATTGCAGGGTACAAGACAGGAAAGGTCTGGATATCATTATTTGGGTGGTATGGAAAATTTGGAAAACCTGAAACCTGAAAACAAAACATGAAAGGAATAAGATAGTTTTAGAGCTGGATGTTTTGAATATACTATTGCTAATAAAGTGACATAAATTTACTAGATCACCTCAAGCAAATTTGAAAACGTTTCTATTTGCGCTGATTATAAATGACAGCCATAAAACAAAATAACTAGAAAAGTCAAAGTTATGAATCAAATGTCCCATACAATTTCTTATGTTTTGCAGATAAAAACTTTACATTGTAAAGTTAAAACTAGGCCAAATATTTTCAATTGTTAGGCTGCATAGAAATATAGTTCTCGATAAGTCGAACTTCGAATTTACTCTATCTTGCCGTTAAGACAAACAGACGATGGCACAGACATCACCATTCAGCAACATACAGATTTCACACAGGAACAAATTTATGTAAATTTTTGAAAATGTAACAACATACCGAGGTACTAACGATAACAAATAGGCATATAAAAGAATAAGTAGGAGACAGATGGACATAAATAGTTGGATTTAGCTATCAGAAAAGAACATCCAAAAGACCTCATTTTACGTTTTCATGATCATTAGCTCTAAAATCCGTTACTTCTATGTAAGCTCTCCATTACGTCTTCCAAGTTCCAATAAATTTTAAACTCCATTCTTAACATGATATTGGATTTTCCCACTACTTGCTCATAGGAGGGGAGTCTAGTGGGCAATCTAATCACGTTTTTGCTTCTAAAGAGCCAATTGTTTTTGATAACTTAAAATCTAAATTTCCAATAACCAATAGTGTACTTTTAATTCAGCAAAAATTAATCACACACATAAATCACAAGATCCGGTTTCTTGTTCCCTTTCTCTTGCTTTCTAGCTACAAGGATAAAAATTATCGCCTGATAAACTACTAAAAGTATCAAAAGCTTAAATTGTTAGTTAAAATCAATTTAATCATTTATACATTTCTCAACATTTTCCCTCACATGATGGCAAATTGTTTTTTATCCTTAAATGTGGGATTTCTTTTTAAATGAGGTTAAATTGTCAAAATAGAGATTCGATCTCGCGATATCTTAGCTCGGATAGTATAATAAATTATCAACAATCTCAAATGTGCAATGTGTTTCTAAGGTCACCTCATATAAATAAAATCTAAGGAGATATGAAAACTAACACTGCAAAACATAACTCCGAAGAATCTCAAGTTCTACAACATAATAGTAATAAGCCTAACACAAAAGCCACGATTTGAATTTTCCTACATACACGAAAATAGCAATCTTCTTGACAAAACGTTTTCACTGGAACTGAGCTACTGTTTTCGTTTTCCCTATTATTCAGTCTAATACGAATATTATGCATAAAATGCCTGATCGTTGGCAAATTCATTCCTTCGAAATTATTGCCAGGTACAAGAACATAAAAAATGTGATTTCAAACTGTTTGTGTGGAATCCGCCGTCTCAAATGGGGAAGGAAGCGCCAGAGGAGTGAAAGAATAAAAAGGTAAAAAAATAAAATAAAATAGTTTTATTTTTATTTCTTATTCTCCCCTATTTATTCTCACGTGTACAACCTCATTAACCTATCCTTCATAAAAACCTTTATGCGAAAACATTTCAACAGAGGCTTCTCTAACCGCTGAGAACGCCGCACGCAGAGCCGAGAGGGGGAAACGATCGGCGACAACCTGGTTTCGGATTCCAACGATTTTTGGTTCAAAACGCTCCTTGCCTTCTTCTCTTCAACCATTGTGAAACAATTTTGAACGACAAAAATTGGTAAGTTAAAACCCTCTTTTCTTTGTGTTAAAACGTAGATTTTGGGTGAATACTTTCCTTGTTAGAATCGGTGGTTGAAATCTTCTGATATTTGTTTGGAGGAAGAAGAATTTTATTTGTTGCTTTAATTTGGAAGTTGGATGAGATGAGAATTTACAGATTTTGAGGTATAAGAAAAGCAAAACCTTACTGTTGGTGGAAACTGGTAGAAACTGTTACATTGTGCAACTCTATATACATTGGATCAGGAGCTTTTAATTGGTCAAATGAACGTTTAAGAAAATGGACCCATATTTATAGAAATTTTCTGAATTGATAGATAATTGTCTAAATCTCACAATCAAGATTGAGATTTCAATGGTTCGTTATTGAGGTTTGAATTGTGGGAAATTGACAGGTTGGAGGAACCAACTTATTTAATTAAGTCTTTGGACTTTTGGACAACGGAATATTAAACCTTGGTTTTCACCTTTTGTAGGTTCAATCGAGGTAGGGGTTTATTTTATTTTCGGTTAAGTATTATTATTTTTAATTTATTAATTGAATTCATTTATTCGGCATAAAATGTTCATTTAATTTGGTACTATTGTTATTTCACATATTTATCAACTGCATTATCTTATCATTGATAAAAATTGTGTGGTTTTAACTAGAAGTAATAGGACAGCTGAAGAGCCGTGTCCTTGGGCGCGAAACCCTAAACCTGATCAGGGTAATTATGGCGTGCGACCGCCTCATGTCGATGTTTTGGCCTATGGCCCAGTGTGCTCGGGGTCCGTGAGAGGCTCCATTTTCACCGATCATCTATTTAAATTGAAAACTGCATTTTTATTAAATTTCTGCATAATATTTTATAACTGCTGGAAATAAACTCTATCCCTATTGAGTTTAGTCGACTCACCCCAAACGACTATTTTTTTTCAGGATCGAATCAAGAGGACTAGTTATCAGTGAAGGATCAAGAATTTTCTTTAAGTTTCATTTTAAATTTCTGTTGAGGTTAGAGACTTTTGAGATTGTAAGTCATTTGGTATTTAGATATTTTGTTGGACGTATATCAGCATATTGTCTGGTGTCTCTTGTTGGACCTGTTATTTTGGACCTTAACCTTATGTTAGTTTATAAACTATTCCGCTGCATTTTTTTTTTTTAAGTGAATGAGATCTAGGGTCGGATGATCTAGTCCTTTTCGGGCCGGGTCGTTCCCCGTTCTGTTGCGGATCCCCTTTGGGGCGTGACAGTTTGTAGACAAAAAAAGCACATTATTTTGAAAGCGAAAACAGCAGAATGGGTTAGAAAATAACACGAACAAGCAAAAACGAACAATCCCGTCGATAAAAACAAAAATCGAGGGAAAAAAGCAATGAAACGTAAAAAAACCTGCGTCTGATTGAAACCTTCTTCCTTTTGAATCTGAGAAGAAGAAGCCTTTGAGATCAAGGGCACAGTCTGGGGCTCTTCCGCCATTAGAACTCTCTGTCTCTGTCTGTGATTGAAAGGGATCGAATTCCTCTCTCGAGCTCTCCGTGCTTTGAGATGAAACGAGGGAGATTAATCTAAATATGTTGCGTGCATCCACCAATTAAACTATGCCACGTGGAAAGATTACGTCATTAAAGATAAACTCTTTTGTTTATTTGATTAGTGTAGATATTGATTTTCTCTTTAAATATTTTGATTTATATTATTTGAACTAAATAATTTATAATTTGTTATTCTTATAAATTATTTATCAAACCATATTCTTCTATTTAATTATCTTGATTAAAAATCTAGCATATAAATTATAGGGTAATAAGGTCAAAAATAACATACGAATATCACTCAAAATTACAAAAATTAAGTTCATTTTTATTTCAAATTGAAGATATTGTCTGAAAACAAATCGAAATGCATGATTATGATAATTTATTATCATACTTTAAATTAATGTCACAGGATGATTATTGTCGCATAAATATCTTAATATTTTATGAAAAAATAATAATTTTTTTCTTAAATAAAATAATTATTATTAGTAATTTATTCCATTTAATTGTATAAATCACATTACACAATAATTAATCATACAATTACAAATATTGAAAAGAAAATATAGAAGGCTCTCTGTGATTACCTAGTAATATTAAGTTCATCATAATACCAAACAAATGACTAGTCAACTTACATTTAGTTTACTGTTGAATTTGGATTACACAAAAGCCTATCTCTCTCCCACAGGGCTAAGAAATTCTCAGAATTGAAACTACAAAAACTCAGAAGAAAAAGCAGAGAAGCTCTAGAGCATTTCACAAAGACAGACTGAAAGCAGGTTCAGAACTTACGACTAGCCGTGCTCGTATCCCGCATCTCCCACGAAGGTCTGCTCTCTTTTGCCACGTCGCTCCTGATCGCCCTCTCAATCGGTTTCATGATAAGGAAATACTGAAAAGAAGCCAAGAATTTATAACTATATATGTAAAAGAATGAATATAAATAAAATAGAAACACAAGTTTAAGAAGTTCTACTTGTAGGGTAAAGAGAAGAGGAATCAACAGCTTTCCCCTCTGATTAGGATTGGGGCCTTCTATCAACTTCTTATCCACAAAAATGGAGTTGCTTCCATTCAAGACTACTTCTGTAATGGTTTGAACTATGTGAGGAATCCAAGCAGTTCCATTTGGAAGAATCTGTTACCAAAGTTTACATGTCCTCACTAATCTGCACATAAACTGCCAAGGAAATGACATGGAAAGTCAGTATTTTTCTAACCTTTTCATCTTTTTCGTTCTTATTGCATCTTCCACTGTTCTCGACCAAGACAACCGGAATATTCGAAGCCTGAAATTATACAAGTACAGGGGAAATCTTTTAATTATAAGAATAACATAATCTCGTGTATACAAACAATGACTAAGTAGAGATGCACAAATAAAATGGTGATCCTATCTGATGGGCAGTTCCTTAATTAAAGGTGACTGTAAGAATAAAAGAAGCTATAAAACTGTAAGTATTGTTGCAACATCATGCTAAATAATGAGGTTAGATTACCATTCAGTCATCGTTCAGCAATCCTTACCCCTATTTGTCATATAGCATTCTGTATTTTCAATAAAAAACAGAAGAAAAAAAAATACAATAATAGATAACATGGTGCCACACTACTCTGACCAAGATACCAAGTCATGTTATCTTTGAAACATTTTATTTTACCTCTAAAAGATATCAGACTTAAAACAATAGAGATGAATCTTGAAAGAAAGAATCCTCATTTCATAAAGTCTAATTATTTAGTGAATGATAAATAATATTCACGTAAAGACTCATAAAATAATGTGGTAAGCTAGGATATTGAAAGAACGTTCAAACTGTTATAGGATAAAAGAACAAACAAAATTTAAGTTTAGCATTCACGTAATGGATTGCATGTATAAGACTGCATAGTTTAACCACCAAACATGATGGTAAGGATAGCTGGTGAATCATTGCACAAAGTCAAAACTCAGTATACTTTATGGAAGAATTCACCACTAAAAAATTCCAATCTTTAACAAAGTTGTTTCCACTTAAATAAACACCTAATCTTCTACAACCAGCAGAATGGCCAACAATGAACCAAAAAAAGAGACAAAAAACAGAGAGATGAGTAGAGAGAACCTCATTTTTCTTAAAGGAGGCTCCCAGTCGAACAGTTTGTAATAGACCTTCAGATCTTTTAGAAACAAATTCATCATAGGGTATCCCATCTGGTGGTGAAAACTGACCATGACTAAGGACAACCAAAGCCCTATTCCATATTCCTTTACCAAAACTCTCTGTAATGGCCTTAACAACTTGCTTATCCAAGTTGTCCACTCTATAAGAATCCAAACGATCCACATAGAGTAGAATATCTATAGTCTTGTTCAGAAGAAATCTGGCCATCAGAAGGAAAAAAAAAAAAACAGTTCAAAAACAGCTAAATGAGTAAATAAGTGTGAACAAAAAAGGTCAATACATAGACCAAGATCAAGAAAAATAATTAACTGGAGAAATTTGAGATTTTCCAAGAATTACCGTTTAATAATTTCAAGTGTCTGATCATTGACATATCCTCCTTCTATTATCCCAGGAGTATCAATGACATTCAACGTAAATCCAGCTCTTGAGCGTGATACCATCACAGGCCTCGGTATCTCTGACTAACATACAAATAACAGCTTACAAAAAAGGATAAACATGTAACCTACTTAAACAATCCAAACGGCGAATAGAACAATGGGAGAAAAAACTGCATGACTGATGGATATAGCAAAAAGTATTATACCTGAAAAGGACTAACAGAAACTGCCCTTTCACCAATGATAGAGTTTACAGTGGAAGATTTCCCCACACCACCTTTCCCCATCACAAGTATTGTCAACGTGCTGACATTCTAAATGATACCAACAACATATTACCATTATATATCAAAAGATGTACCAAGTGTAAAAATAACCTAAACTTTAGTAGTCTGACCAATCAGTAATGACCCAAAAAAATAGCTAATGTGATATCTACAGTATTGAAAAGGAAATTTGAACCTCCTGCTTAAGTCTACCCAACAACTCCAGCAATTTATCCTGGGTAGCCATTGCAAATGTGCTTATCCCAATCCATTCCCTGATTACTTGTGATGCCATCGATGGATGTTTGTCTGTCCTACAATTAAAATGAATCAATAAGATAAGGAAACACATCATAACAAAATTTCCATACATTGGTTGGTGAAAAAATATGATAAATGGAACACGTAGTTCATACAATTTGTTCTCAAGTCAAAGTTGGTCTATTTATTTCAACAGAAATACAGATCGCTAGGATTCTGAAATAGCAACAAAAAAGTTGTCAATGAAATTGGGGTAACCTGAATGCATGCTTGAAAGAAACAACCAACAAAAAATAATCTACCACTGTAGAAGACAAAAATAGGGGGAAAATTCACAAAATGCAAAGAAAACAATGAAGTGCAAACAAAAAACAATTTCCAAACAAGCTGAACGAGCAGAACATCATTGACAAACAAAATAATGCTGGATAGGCTGAACTTGATTCCTTGCATTTACATTGTCAAACAAATGATGATAACACTTTTAATCACAATAACTCCCCACAAGAACCAAAAAAACAAAAATCCAACCGTATGCTTCTAAGAACAGAAAAATATCCTAGGCTACACTTGGAAAAAAAAAAAAACTTACAACCAAACAGAACTGTCGATTTTATCAAAATTCCAAAGTCCCCAGCATCATTACCCAAACAATTTAGTTCATCATATTTAAAAAAAACTCGTTCCTCCTCAAATCCAAGCCACTTTCCTCGAAAGAAGACGGTCAGAATACTTTTATTATACCACCTTAACCCCGTCGGAGCTAATAGCGACTAGTTCCTCCACTTTATAAACGCGGAAGTCAAGAGCTTCCTCTGAAAATTTTCAATACACTTCAAATCCCCCATACGAAGATAGCATTCGGCAACCAACATCAGAAAATACAAGTAAATTCGTGAAAAACTAAAAGTAATCAAAACGATTGCCCATGGAATTATCAATATATACAGGTCGAGGTCCAATTCACGCTCAAACATTAAAAAAGAAAAAGAAAAAAAAAGAAAAAGAGAAACGCCATGAAAGACTATAGAGCAATCGACAAGTTCGGAAATGGAGAAAAAGTGATAGAGAGAGAGATGCTACTGAGTAAAATTTCACCGGAGGTCAGTCGTCGCCTGAGAAGAAGGGGGAGATTCAGAGAGAGAGAGAGAGAGAGAGACTACTCCGCCCTCCGTACTCCCCATGTAATGTCCGCTTTGAGGAAAATGGACAAGGGTTAGTTAGCCTTCCACATTGTTTGGGCTCAGGGTATTGGGCTAAAATTCCCCTACTTGTAATTAATCACAATCATAATTTTGCCCAGCAAACTTCAAATTATACAAATTTTGAACAAATTGAATCACAAAATTTGGGTCAAAATAAACTTCAAATTTTTTTTTTTTAACTTTTCTTTAATTTGATTCCGGTCAATTTTGGTTTTAGATTTTTTTTTATCAAGACTTGATTTTAAGTCAATTTTAATTTGCCTAGGCATGGTTTGAGCTGGTTTTGGTTGATTTTTTTTTTAACTTTTAAGGAAAAGTTTAATTTAGCTCCAACGTATGGGATCAGTGGTTATTTAGCCTCTAACATTTATTTTTGACCCAATCAAACCCTATCGTATAAAACGTTTGCAATTCAAACCCTCTCGTCAATTTTTCAGTTAAATTTGACAGATGTCCTTTTAAAATTCTCAAACTACACTCTCTCTCTCTCAGAAAAGAGGCTCTGTTCTGTTATGCTCGAGCCGCAGAAGGTGAATCAAATAAAGATGACCAGACTTAAAAAATAATTTCAGTGAAAGACGGAGAGAAGAGTTTGGTAGGGGTGAGCAGGACTGGACCGGACCATTAATTTTGGTCCGGTTTTGGTCCTAAAAATATAATTCCCATGGGAAATGGTTCGGTTTTCGGTCCACGATCAAAATTTTTCGAAATCTCAGACTGGACCAAAACTTTAATTTCATAGCCATTTAAGGCTCGGCTGAAGAGGGAATAAGGTTTAGAGTTTCAGTTTTCTACAAATCTCAAACATTCAATTTCTCTTCTCTCTGTAATTTATCATTTGTAGTCTTTTAATTCTTTGTAGGAAATTGTTTGATTGTATATAACCTGTCCTTAGAGGAAATTTTAATTTTTTTATTGCAATTTACTGTAAAAAAAAATTTTTGTGGGAGAAACTGGGACCGGACCGAATATTTTGATCCGATTCTGGGATTAAGAAAAAAAATCTCAAATCCTTTGGTCCGGTCCAATTTTAGCTCGGAGCCAGACCGCACCGGACCATGCTCACCCCTAGAGTTTAGGAATGCTAATATAAAGCAAAGGTACAGTGAGTATGCAATGCGATCAAGAAAAAAATAATCATATAAAAATCAACAGTTCTACGTTTAACTAAGAAATGATAATTTGAAAGTAATTAATTTTCCACTCTGAAATTGATCTGATCACAAATACATCGCACTACACAATTTTAGGAACGTACTGTAGCGATCGCGCCGCAAAAAATTTCAATTCAATACATAAAAGAGAGGCTGAAAGCTAAAAGCAGATAAAGCCACCACAAGACAAAAATTAACACCGCGGACAAAACTCTAACAGCTGAAGGCATCAAAAGAGCTGAAGATGAGAAAATTAACAGAGAGCATTAGAAGACCTGTATAGCGGGAAACCTCCTATACGAACCTCGACAGAGGCGGAAAGATAAAGAATGCGAGAGCGAGCGCGAGAGCGAGCGCGAGAGCGAGGGGAATGAGATGGCGCAAAAAAGAGGAGATTAGAGCGACTTTGAAGGAATGGGAGAGAGAGAGGATAGTTTGGAAATTTTCAAAAAGATCTGTCAAATTTAACTGAAAAATTGACGAGAGGGTTTAAATTGCAAACATTTTATACGATAAGGTTTGATTGGGTCAAAAATAAACGTTAGGGGCCAAATGACCACTGATCCTATACGTTGGGGGCTAAATTGAACTTTTCCCTAATTTTTATCATTACAAATTAAATATATAAATATTATAATATCAATTCAATTTTGTTTCGATCAAATCAAAAACAAGTATCCTATAATTTTAATAGTAAAATCTAATTTATTTACGTGCAAAATTTAAATTTGATTTTATTTAAGAGAAAAATGTACGATTTAAATTTAACCAACATCAAAGTTAGAGATTCATTTTGTTCTAAAAAAAAATTAATTTAAGTTGAAGTTCAGCGTTTAGTTTGTGTTTATTCTAATTTTAAACAATTTAGAAATCACTTACTCAAATCATAGTAACTAACAAACGTCATGATTCGATTATGTTCGACTCAACTACTCGTGATGCGTCATCAATCACTCAATTGATAATGCAAGCACGTATTATGATTCAATTATGTTATAGCTCAAGACGGCTCATCGATCATTTAGTTGATAATACATTACATGTTCCGTTAGATCATTTAGTTCTCTCCCATCCTAATTCTAGGGGCCTGCAAAAACGAGCCCGACCAAAGAACTGAACCGATTGGTTTTGTCCAATTTGGATCGGTTCTTAAGATATAATAACCGATTTTCGGTTCTACTTTTTAAGAACCAAAAATTTCAGTTCAGTTTTTTGTTCTAATACTTAGGAACCGTAACGAAACAAAAAATCGATAAAAATAATATTCACTTAAAAAATTATTTAAATATAAAAGTAAATATTAAGAAATTGTTCAATAAATTGTTGTTGAGTTCAAAATTCAAATCCACAATTTTCTAAAATTCAAATTATTTATTGTTACCTAAATAATTTAATTATGGACTAATTAGTCATTGAATTGTATCAATTAGTGATTAAATTATGAAATATTTATATAATTAGTTATAATATTATCTATTGTACTAATTAGTAGATTATACTTATTTAGTAAATATGTTATTGACTTATACTTATTTGTAATGAAATTGTTAGATTTTTACCGAATTTGTAAGATTATTAAATTACTATATTATACTAATTTGGTGATTGAATTGTATTATTAAAAATGATTTAACTTATAAATTAATTGAGTTATTTAAATTAAATTTCTATATTTATATTAATTATTTATTTAATTTGATGTTTTATTAAGATTTATTTTTTCATAATTTTTTTTAAGAACATTAATTTGTTTTTTTTTTTAAGAATTTGTAATCAAACCGCAACCGAACCGATAATTTTGGTTCGATTCTCCATCTTTATGGGTCATTTTCTGTCATGGCCTTGTTCTTGACGCCCTCAAAGACAAAGATTGCAACGTGGATTCTCCAGTCAGAGAATGCTAAATAAACTATCGGTGCAGCAGTTAATAATATATTACATACAATTGGGCCTCAATAAAATAGTAAAACCTACCCACTGTTTATATACAAGTCTTATGATTTACAAAATTTTATCAATATTTATTTATACAGACATGAGCCAACAAAAATAAAATACATAAAAAGATAAAATGAAACTCAAACTCTACTGGACCTAAGTTGTATTGAACTTATCAATCCATTATGCTTTTACCTTTATCTCGTGAGTTGTCACCACATGTTCCTAAAAATTTAGAGAAAACAACAAAATGAGTTTTATAAAGATCAGTAAGAAATTTAATATAAGAATTTACCAAATTAAATTGAAATCGCATATAATCATGCACTAATTTTTCTAGATGATTAGTTCTCACAATCATCGCTTCCATTTATCAACATTGATCAACTCTCGTGATCACACATCCCATGGTTTTAAGTATTAACAAACTTATCTAAACATTTTTTTATTAATGTTCAACTTTTGTCACATCTCTTTATAATGAGTGTATTGTGCAATTATGTGAAATGCTTAGACTCATGATTTATGTAATCATAGTCTAAGTAAAGTCTTTCTTTATTCTCTTGTACAATTAATCTTTATGCACTACTTAACTCCATGTGCAACCTTTATTTGGCATCTTAATTCCAATTCACAATATAGTCACATATTTCATGTCCTATTCACAACACCCACTCCTTTCATATATTTCTTTTCATGTACTTCTCTTTTATTTGAAAGTATTATGGTATGTAAATATGAGTAGCGTTTACCATTTATTCTATGAATTCTACGGTTTATATGTAACCTAAACTTATATCTCATTAAAGCTATTTAGATATATTCTATTAATGTTTAACTACATTGTTCACACTCAACCCATGATTAGTTAACCTTAATTACATATAAATAACATGATTAGTCACTAATCGAAATGTGACACATGAAAATACCTTATTGATTGTCCAATTTATTACATAGTCATATACTTTAAGATGTTAGAAATATTTGTCTTCAATAACTTTCTCTAAATTCTCACTCTAAAATTTCATTTACAGTTATTTACCAAAACAACGTAGTTTTAAAGCTAACATAGAACAATAAACTTTAAAGTTAAATAACTTTCATTGCATATGCTCGATGTCTTTCCTTTGAAAGTCACATCTCTTTGTTTGTGTCTAGTCTATTATTACAAATTTTCAGAATTATCCAAACATCATAATAATATTTGTTATTGAATTTACACTCACACATTTTCTAATAAATAATTTTCAATTTTATTATAAAAAATATTTTATATCTCTTTTATTCACATTAAATTATTATAATTGTGATTATTATGATTAATGTTAACCAGCGTCCTCACAAAAAAAGTCGGTTCGATTATGTATGACTTTAAAATTGAATCAAACCCACTGTTGAACATCCCTGCCTAATTCACTCTTCCCCCCTCCGTCCCTCCCTTCCTTTTAATCACTTCTTCAATAACTCTCTCTCTCTCTCTCCCTCTCTCCCTCTCTCTCCTCTATCGCCTCCCTTTTCCTTCTCCCCCCACTTCTTTCCGTCTAATCACTTCTTCAATAACTCTCTAATCAACTCCCCTCTCTCCCTTTCTCCTTCTACGAGATACAAGATTGAAGCATTTTATCGTAGAAAAGCACCAACAGCTCCAATATGGTACGTACATCTCTCTCTACATCGGCTAATCTCTCTCTCTCTCTCTCTCTCTCTCTCTCTCTCTATATATATATATATATATATATATATATTTATGCGGTGTAAAAAAAAAAAAAAAAAAAAAAAAAAAAAAAAAAAAAAAAAAAAAAAAAAAAAAAAAAAAAAAAAAAAAAAAAAAAAAAAAAAAAAAAAAAAAAAAAAAAAAAAAAAAAAAAAAAAAAAAAAAAAAAAAAAAAAAAAAAAAAAAAAAAAAAAAAAAAAAAAAAAAAAAAAAAAAAAAAAAAAAAAAAAAAAAAAAAAAAAAAAAAAAAAAAAAAAAAAAAAAAAAAAAAAAAAAAAAAAAAAAAAAAAAAAAAAAAAAAAAAAAAAAAAAAAAAAAAAAAAAAAAAAAAAAAAAAAAAAAAAAAAAAAAAAAAAAAAAAAAAAAAAAAAAAAAAAAAAAAAAAAAAAAAAAAAAAAAAAAAAAAAAAAAAAAAAAAAAAAAAAAAAAAAAAAAAAAAAAAAAAAAAAAAAAAAAAAAAAAAAAAAAAAAAAAAAAAAAAAAAAAAAAAAAAAAAAAAAAAAAAAAAAAAAAAAAAAAAAAAAAAAAAAAAAAAAAAAAAAAAAAAAAAAAAAAAAAAAAAAAAAAAAAAAAAAAAAAAAAAAAAAAAAAAAAAAAAAAAAAAAAAAAAAAAAAAAATTC